>OY757188.1:52305631-52905631 GCA_963583895.1 Melanophora roralis
TATTATTAACTTGAGCTCAATTTTGCATATTAATATAACATTCATGCCTTTTCGGCTAGGTTGAAGTACAAAATCATCAACATTTTTGTTAAAAATAATTATTTTTATAATATTTAACTTTTGGGGGTAATTTTGCATATTAATATTAAATGCATGCCATTTCAGCTAGGATAAAGCCCAAAATCATGAAAAATAGTAACAAAAATATTTCTTTTCATAATTTTTTTTTAAACTCTTGATGGTTATTTCGCATATTAATTTACAATCATGCCAATTCGGCTAGGTTGAAGCCCGAATCATCATTGATTTTGGCTAGGTTAAATTCAATACACATCAAAATTATTGACAAAAAAATATTTATTTTATTATTAACTTTTGAGCTCAATTTTGCATATTAATATAACATTCATGCCTTTTCGGCTAGGTTGAAGTCCAAAATCATCAACATTTTTGTTAAAAATAATTATTTTTATATTTTTTAACTATTGATGGGAGTTTTGCATATAATTATTAAATGCATGCCATTTCAGCTAGGATAAAGCCCAAAATCATGATAAATAGTAACAAAAATATTTCTTTTCATATTTTTTGACTCTTGATGGTTATTTCGCATACTAAATTTACATTCATGCCAATTCGGCTAGAACAAAAATAATTTGTTTTTATAATATTTAACCTTTGAGGTTCAGTTTGCATATTAATATTAAATTCATGGTATTTCGGCTAGGTTAAATTAAACAGCTATAAAAATTATTGACAAAAAAAATATATATTTTATTATTAAATTTTTAGTTCAATTTGGCATATTAATATAACATTCATGCCATTTCGGCTAGGTTGAAGTCCAAAATCGTCACATTTTTGTCAAAAATAATTATTTTTATAATTTTTAACTTTTGAGGGTAGTTTTGCATATTAATATTGAATGCATGCCATTTCAGCTAGGATAAAGCCCAAAATCATGATAAATAGTAACAAATTTATTTCTTTTCATAATTTTTAACTCTTGATGGTTATTTCGCATATTAATTTACATTTATGCCAATTCGGCTAGGTTGAAGCCCAAATAATTCATTGATTTTGGCTAAGTTAAATTCAGTACACATCAAAATTATTGACAAAAAAATATTTATTTTATTATTAACTTTTGAGCTCAATTTTGCATATTAATATAACATTCATGCCTTTTCGGCTAGGTTGAAGTACAAAATCATCAACATTTTTGTTAAAAATAATTATTTTTATAATATCTAACTTTTGGGGGTAATTTTGCATATTAATATTAAATGCATGCCATTTCAGCTAGGATAAAGCCCAAAATCATGAAAAATAGTAACAAAAATATTTCTTTTCATATTTTTTTTTTTTTACTCTTGATGGTTATTTCGCATATTAATTTGCATTTATGCCAATTCGGCTAGGTTGAAGCCCAAATCATCATTGATTTTGGCTAGGTTAAATTCAGTACACATCAAAATTATTGACAAAAAAATATTTATTTTATTATTAACTTTTGAGCTCAATTTTGCATATTAATATAACATTCATGCCTTTTCGGCTAGGTTGAAGTACAAAATCATCAACATTTTTGTTAAAAATAATTATTTTTATAATATTTAACTTTTGGGGGTAATTTTGCATATTAATATTAAATACATGCCATTTCAGCTAGGATAAAGCCCAAAATCATGAAAAATAGTAACAAAAATATTTCCTTTGATAATATTTTTTTTTAACTCTTGATGGTTATTTCGCATATTAATTTACAATCATGCCAATTCGGCTAGGTTGAAGCCCGAATCATCATTGATTTTGGCTAGGTTAAATTCAATACACATCAAAATTATTGACAAAAAAATATTTATTTTATAATTCTTTTTTGAGCTCAATTTTGCATTTTAATATAATATTTACGCCTTTTTGGCTAGGTTGAAAACCAAAATTATCAACATTGTTGTCAAAAATAATTATTTTTATAATTTTTAACGTCTGAGGGTAGTTTTGCATATTAATATTAAATGCATTCCATTTCAGCTAGGATAAAGCCCAAAATCATGAAAAATAGTAACAAAAATATTTCTTTTCATATTTTTTTTTTTACTCTTGATGGTTATTTCGCATATTAATTTACATTCATGCCAATTCGGCTAGGTTGAAGCCCAAATCATCATTGATTTTGGCTAGGTTAAATTCAGTACACATCAAAATTATTGACAAAAAAATATTTATTTTATTATTGACTTTTGAGCTCAATTTTGCATATTAATATAACATTCATGCCTTTTCGGCTAGGTTGAAGTCCAAAATCATCAACATTTTTGTCAAAAATAATTATTTTTATATTTTTTAACTATTGATGGGAGTTTTGCATATAAATATTAATTGCATGCCATTTCAGCTAGGATAAAGCCCAAAATCATGATAAATAGTAACAAAAATATTTCTTTACATAATTTTTGACTCTTGATGGTTATTTCGCATACTAAATTTACATTCATGCCAATTCGGCTAGAACAAAAATAATTTGTTTTTATAATATTTAACCTTTGAGGTTCAGTTTGATGGTTATTTCGCATATTAATTTACATTTATGCCAATTCGGCTAGGTTGAAGCCCAAATCATCATTGATTTTGGCTAGGTTAAATTCAGTACACATCAAAATTATTGACAAAAAAATATTTATTTTATTTATTTATAGGGTTTGTTGTTGGTTAAGTTTGTCTATATGCATTTCGTTGGTTCTTACACCAACTCATCAGTAGACTTCAACCCAAATTCTTAAAAAACTCATGAATATTTTGTGTCTTTATATAATAACCTCATTAAACAAAATGAGAATTACTATAAGCAACAAAAACGTTCAAGTTTTTTTAAGAATCCAACAAACCAATATTCGCTATTCGCTTGTTTTGATTTTCTTTTTCCCCTTACATTTAAAAAACCATTGGTTATTACTAAATGTATTAAGGGGCTACCGAAAACAAAACCTTGTTGTTAAACAACATTTTTCAAAATAGTATTTAGGATTTAATCCCAATTTTCTTGTTTATTTATAGGGTTTGTTGTTGGTTAAGTTTGTCTATATGCATTTCGTTGGTTCTTACACCAACTCATCAGTAGACTTCAACCCAAATTCTTAAAAAACTCATGAATATTTTGTGTCTTTATATTGGGGGCATATTAATATTAAATGCAAGCCATTTCAGCTAGGATGAAGCCCAAAATCATGATAAATAGTAACAAAAATATTTCTTTTCATAATTTTTGACTCTTGATGGTTATTTCGCATACTAAATTTACATTCATGCCAATTCGGCTAGAACAAAAATAATTTGTTTTTATAATATTTAACCTTTGAGGTTCAGTTTGCATATTAATATTAAATTCATTATATTTCGGCTAGGCTAAATTAAACAGTTATAAAAATTATTGACAAAAAAAATATATATTTTATTATTAAATTTTGAGTTCAATTTGGCATATTAATATAACATTCATGCCATTTCGGCTAGGTTGAAGTCCAAAATCATCAACATTTTTGTTAAAAATAATTATTTTTATAATTTTAACTTTTGAGGGTAGTTTTGCATATTAATATTAAATGCATGCCATTTTAGCTAGGATAAAGCCCAAAATTATTATTATTTATAACAAAAATATTTATTTTCATAATTTTTATCTCTTGATAGCTATTTCGCATTTTAATATTTCATTCATGCCAATTCGGCTAGCCTGAGATCCAAATCATCAAAATTATTACCAAAAACAATTTTTTTTTTATTTTTAACCTTTGAGGTCCATATTGTATATTAGTATTAAATTCATGGTATTTCGGCTAGGTTTAATTAAACAATTATTAAAATTATTGACAAAAAAAAAATATTTATTATCAAATTTTGAGTTCAATTTTGCATATTAATATAAAATTCATGCCATTTCGGCTAGGTTGAAGTCCAAAATCATCAACATTTTTGTCAAAAATAGTTATTTTTATAAGTTTTAACTTTTGAGGGTAGTTTTGCATATATAATTGAATGCATGCCATTTCAGCTAGGATAAAGCCCAAAATCATGATAAATAGTAACAAAAATATTTCTTTTCATAATTTTTAACTCTTGATGGTTATTTCGCATATTAATTTACATTCATGCCTATTCGGCTAGGATGAAGCCCAAATCATCATTGATTTTGGCTAGGTTAAATTCAGTACACATCAAAATTATTGACAAAAAAATATTTATTTTATTATTAACTTTTGAGCTCAATTTTGCATATTAATATACCATTCATGCCTTTTCGGCTAGGTTGAAGTCCAAAATCATCAACATTTTTGTTAAAAGTAATTATTTTTATATTTTTTAACTATTGATGGGAGTTTTGCATATAAATATTAATTGCATGCCATTTCAGCTAGGATAAAGCCCAAAATTATTATTATTTATAACAAAAATATTTATTTTCATAATTTTTATCTCTTGATAGCTATTTCGCATTTTAATATTTCATTCATGCCAATTCGGCTAGCCTGAGATCCAAATCATCAAAATTATTACCGAAAACAATTTTTTTTTTATTTTTAACCTTTGAGGTCCATATTGTATATTAGTATTAAATTCATGGTATTTCGGCTAGGTTTAATTAAACAATTATTAAAATTATTGACAAAAAAATATTTATTATCAAATTTTGAGTTCAATTTTGCATATTAATATAAAATTCATGCCATTTCGGCTAGGTTGAAGTCCAAAATCATCAACATTTTTGTCAAAAAAAGTTATTTTTATAAGTTTTAACTTTTGAGGGTAGTTTTGCATATATAATTGAATGCATGCCATTTCAGCTAGGATAAAGCCCAAAATCATGATAAATAGTAACAAAAATACTTCTTTTCATAATTTTTAACTCTTGATGGTTATTTCGCATATTAATTTACATTCATGCCTATTCGGCTAGGTTGAAGCCCAAATCATCATTGATTTTGGCTAGGTTAAATTCAGTACACATCAAAATTATTGACAAAAAAATATTGATTTTATTATTAACTTTTGAGCTCAATTTTGCATATTAATATAACATTCATGCCTTTTCGGCTAGGTTGAAGTCCAAAATCATCAACATTTTTGTTAAAAATAATTATTTTTATATTTTTTAACTATTGATGGGAGTTTTGCATATAATTATTAAATGCATGCCATTTCAGCTAGGATAAAGCCCAAAATCATGATAAATAGTAACAAAAATATTTCTTTTCATATTTTTTGACTCTTGATGGTTATTTCGCATACTAAATTTACATTCATGCCAATTCGGCTAGAACAAAAATAATTTGTTTTTATAATATTTAACCTTTGAGGTTCAGTTTGCATATTAATATTAAATTCATGGTATTTCGGCTAGGTTAAATTAAACAGCTATAAAAATTATTGACAAAAAAAATATATATTTTATTATTAAATTTTTAGTTCAATTTGGCATATTAATATAACATTCATGCCATTTCGGCTAGGTTGAAGTCCAAAATCGTCACATTTTTGTCAAAAATAATTATTTTTATAATTTTTAACTTTTGAGGGTAGTTTTGCATATTAATATTGAATGCATGCCATTTCAGCTAGGATAAAGCCCAAAATCATGATAAATAGTAACAAAAATATTTCTTTTCATAATTTTTAACTCTTGATGGTTATTTCGCATATTTATTTACATTTATGCCAATTCAGCTAGGTTGAAGCCCAAATAATTCATTGATTTTGGCTAAGTTAAATTCAGTACACATCAAAATTATTGACAAAAAAATATTTATTTTATTATTAACTTTTGAGCTCAATTTTGCATATTAATATAACATTCATGCCTTTTCGGCTAGGTTGAAGTACAAAATCATCAACATTTTTGTTAAAAATAATTATTTTTATAATATCTAACTTTTGGGGGTAATTTTGCATATTAATATTAAATGCATGCCATTTCAGCTAGGATAAAGCCCAAAATCATGAAAAATAGTAACAAAAATATTTCTTTTCATAATTTTTTTTTTTTAACTCTTGATGGTTATTTCGCATATTAATTTACATTCATGCCTATTCGGCTAGGTTGAAGCCCAAATCATCATTGATTTTGGCTAGGTTAAATTCAGTACACATCAAAATTATTGACAAAAAAATATTGATTTTATTATTAACTTTTGAGCTCAATTTTGCATATTAATATAACATTCATGCCTTTTCGGCTAGGTTGAAGTCCAAAATCATCAACATTTTTGTTAAAAATAATTATTTTTATATTTTTTAACTATTGATGGGAGTTTTGCATATAATTATTAAATGCATGCCATTTCAGCTAGGATAAAGCCCAAAATCATGATAAATAGTAACAAAAATATTTCTTTTCATATTTTTTGACTCTTGATGGTTATTTCGCATACTAAATTTACATTCATGCCAATTCGGCTAGAACAAAAATAATTTGTTTTTATAATATTTAACCTTTGAGGTTCAGTTTGCATATTAATATTAAATTCATGGTATTTCGGCTAGGTTAAATTAAACAGCTATAAAAATTATTGACAAAAAAAATATATATTTTATTATTAAATTTTTAGTTCAATTTGGCATATTAATATAACATTCATGCCATTTCGGCTAGGTTGAAGTGCAAAATCGTCACATTTTTGTCAAAAATAATTATTTTTATAATTTTTAACTTTTGAGGGTAGTTTTGCATATTAATATTGAATGCATGCCATTTCAGCTAGGATAAAGCCCAAAATCATGATAAATAGTAACAAAAATATTTCTTTTCATAATTTTTAACTCTTGATGGTTATTTCGCATATTAATTTACATTTATGCCAATTCAGCTAGGTTGAAGCCCAAATAATTCATTGATTTTGGCTAAGTTAAATTCAGTACACATCAAAATTATTGACAAAAAAATATTTATTTTATTATTAACTTTTGAGCTCAATTTTGCATATTAATATAACATTCATGCCTTTTCGGCTAGGTTGAAGTACAAAATCATCAACATTTTTGTTAAAAATAATTATTTTTATAATATCTAACTTTTGGGGGTAATTTTGCATATTAATATTAAATGCATGCCATTTCAGCTAGGATAAAGCCCAAAATCATGAAAAATAGTAACAAAAATATTTCTTTTCATAATTTTTTTTTTTTAACTCTTGATGGTTATTTCGCATATTAATTTACATTTATGCCAATTCGGCTAGGTTGAAGCCCAAATCATCATTGATTTTGGCTAGGTTAAATTCAGTACACATCAAAATTATTGACAAAAAAATATTTATTTTATTATTAACTTTTGAGCTCTATTTTGCATATGAATATAACATTCATGCCTTTTCGGCTAGGTTGAAGTACAAAATCATCAACATTTTTGTTAAAAATAATTATTTTTATAATATTTAACTTTTGTGGGTAATTTTGCATATTAATATTAAATGCATGCCATTTCAGCTGGGATAAAGCCCAAAATCATGAAAAATAGTAACAAAAATATTTCTTTTCATAATTTGTTTTTTTAACTCTTGATGGTTATTTCGCATATTAATTTACAATCATGCCGATTCGGCTAGGTTGAAGCCCGAATCATCATTGATTTTGGCTAGGTTAAATTCAATACACATCAAAATTATTGACAAAAAAATATTTATTTTATAATTCTTTTTTGAGCTCAATTTTGCATTTTAATATAATATTTACGCCTTTTCGGCTAGGATGAAGACCAAAATTATCAACATTGTTGTCAAAAATAATTATTTTTATAATTTTTAACGTCTGAGGGTAGTTTTGCATATTAATATTAAATACATTCCATTTCAGCTAGGATAAAGCCCAAAATCATGAAAAATAGTAACAAAAATATTTCTTTTCATATTTTTTTTTTAACTCTTGATGGTTATTTCGCATATTAATTTACATTCATGCCAATTCGGCTAGGTTGAAGCCCAAATCATCATTGATTTTGGCTAGGTTAAATTCAGTACGCATCAAAATTATTGACAAAAAAATATTTATTTTATTATTGACTTTTGAGCTCAATTTTGCATATTAATATAACATTCATGCCTTTTCGGCTAGGTTGAAGTCCAAAATCATCAACATTTTTGTCAAAAATAATTATTTTTATATTTTTTAACTATTGGTGGGAGTTTTGCATATAAATATTAATTGCATGCCATTTCAGCTAGGATAAAGCCCAAAATCATGATAAATAGTAACAAAAATATTTATTTACATAATTTTTGACTCTTGATGGGTATTTCGAATACTAAATTTACATTCATGCCAATTCGGCTAGAACAAAAATAATTTGTTTTTATAATATTTAACCTTTGAGGTTCAGTTTGCATATTAATATTAAATTCATGGTATTTCGGCTAGGTTAAATTAAACAGTTACAAAAATTATTGACAAAAAAAATATATTTTTTATTATTAAATTTTGAGTTCAATTTGGCATATTAATATAACATTCATGCCATTTCGGCTAGGTTGAAGTCCAAAATCGTCAACATTTTTGTCAAAAATAATTATTTTTATAATTTTTAACTTTTGAGGGTAGTTTTGCATATTAATATTGAATGCATGCCATTTCAGCTAGGATAAAGCCCAAAATCATGATAAATAGCAACAAAAATATTTCTTTTCATAATTTTTAACTCTTGATGGTTATTTCGCATATTAATTTACATTCATGACAATCATCATTGATTTTGGCTAGGTTAAATTCAGTACACATCAAAATTATTGACAAAAAAATATTTATTTTATTATTAACTTTTGAGCTCAATTTTGCATATTAATATAACATTCATGCCTTTTCGGCTAGGTTGAAGTCCAAAATCATCAACATTTTTGTCAAAAATAATTATTTTTATATTTTTTAACTATTGATGGGAGTTTTGCATATAAATATTAAATGCATGCCATTTCAGCTAGGATAAAGCCCAAAATCATGATAAATAGTAACAAAAATATTTCTTTACATAATTTTTGACTCTTGATGGTTATTTCGCATACTAAATTTACATTCATGCCAATTCGGCTAGAACAAAAATAATTTGTTTTTATAATATTTAACCTTTGAGGTTCAGTTTGCATATTAATATTAAATTCATGGCATTTCGGCTAGGTTAAATTAAACAGTTATAAAAATTATTGACAAAAAAAGTATATATTTTATTATTAAATTTTGAGTTAAATTTGGCATATTAATATAACATTCATGCCATTTCGGCTAGGTTGAAGTCCAAAATCGTCAACATTTTTGTCAAAAATAATTATTTTTATAATTTTTAACTTTTGAGGGTAGTTTTGCATATTAATATTAAATGCATGCCATTTCAGCTAGGATAAAGTCCAAAATCATGATAAATAGTAACAAAAATATTTCTTTTCATAATTTTTAACTCTTGATGGTTATTTCGAATATTAATTTACATTTATGCCAATTCGGCTAGGTTGAAGCCCAAATCATCGTTGATTTTGGCTAGGTTAAATTCAGTACACATCAAAATTATTGACAAAAAAATATTTATTTTATTATTAACTTTTGAGCACAATTTTGCATATTAATATAACATTCATGCCTTTTCGGCTAGGTTGAAGTCCAAAATCATCAACATTTTTGTCAAAAATAATTATTTTTATAATTTTTATCTTTTGAGGGATGTTTTGCATATTAATATTAAATGCATGCCATTTCAGCTAGGATAAAGCCCAAAATCATGATAAATAATAACAAAAATATTTCTTTTAAAAAAATTTTTTTTAACTCTTGATGGTTATTTCTGTTGGTTATTATTGACAAAAAAAATATTTATTTTATTATTAACTTGAGCTCAATTTTGCATATTAATATAACATTCATGAATTTTCGGCTAGGTTGATTTCCAAATCATCAACATTTTTGTCAAAAATAATTATTTTTATAATTTTTAACTTTTGGGGGTAGTTTTGCATATTAATATTAAATGCATGCCATTTCAGCTAGGATAAAGCCCAAAATCATGATAAATAGTAACAAAAATATTTCTTTTCATAATATTTTTTAACTCTTAATGGTTATTTCGCATATTAACATTACATTAACGCCATTCGGCTAGGTTGAAGCCCAAATCATCATTGATTTTGGCTAGGTTAAATTCAGTATTTATTTTATTATTAACTTTTGAGCTCAATTTTGCATATTAATATAACATTCATGCCTTTTCGGCTAGGTTGAAGTCCAAAATCATCAACATTTTTGTTAAAAATAATTATTTTTATAATTTTTATCTTTTGAGGGATGTTTTGCATATTAATATTAAATGCATGCCATTTCAGCTAGGATAAAGCAAATTAAACAGTTATAAAAATTATTGACAAAAAAAATATATTTTTTATTATTAAATTTTGAGTTCAATTTGGCATATTAATATAACATTCATGCCATTTCGGCTAGGTTGAAGTCCAAAATCGTCACATTTTTGTCAAAAATAATTATTTTTATAATTTTTAACTTTTGAGGGTAGTTTTGCATATTAATATTGAATGCATGCCATTTCAGCTAGGATAAAGCCCAAAATCATGATAAATAGTAACAAAAATATTTCTTTTCATAATTTTTAACTCGCATATTAATTTACATTCATGACAATCATCATTGATTTTGGCTAGGTTAAATTCAATACACATCAAAATTATTGACAAAAAAATATTTATTTTATTATTAACTTTTGAGCTCAATTTTGCATATTAATATAACATTCATGCCTTTTCGGCTAGGTTGAAGTCCAAAATCATCAACATTTTTGTCAAAAATAATTATTTTTATATTTTTTAACTATTGATGGGAATTTTGCATATAAATATTAAATGCATGCCATTTCAGCTAGGATAAAGCCCAAAAACATGATAAATAGTAACAAAAATATTTCTTTACATAATTTTTGTCTCTTGATGGTTATTTCGCATACTAAATTTACATTCATGCCAATTCGGCTAGAACAAAAATAATTTGTTTTTATAATATTTAACCTTTGAGGTTCAGTTTGCATATTAATATTAAATTCATGGTATTTCGGCTAGGTTAAATTAAACAGTTATAAAAATTATTGACAAAAAAAATATATATTTTATTATTAAATTTGGGTTCAATTTGGCATATTAATATAACATTCATGCCATTTCGGCTAGGTTGAAGTCCAAAATCGTCAACATTTTTATCAAAAATAATAATTTTTATAATTTTTAACTTTTGAGGGTAGTTTTGCATATTAATATTAAATGCATGCCATTTCAGCTAGGATAAAGTCCAAAATCATGATAAATAGTAACAAAAATATTTCTTTTCATAATTTTTAACTCTTGATGGTTATTTCGAATATTAATTTACATTTATGCCAATTCGGCTAGGTTGAGGCTCAAATCATCGTTGATTTTGGCTAGGTTAAATTCAGTACACATCAAAATTATTGACAAAAAAATATTTATTTTATTATTAACTTTTGAGCACAATTTTGCATATTAATATAACATTCATGCCTTTTCGGCTAGGTTGAAGTACAAAATCATCAACATTTTTGTTAAAAATAATTATTTTTATAATATTTAACTTTTGGGGGTAATTTTGCATATTAATATTAAATGCATGCCATTTCAGCTAGGATACAGCACAAAATCATGATAAATAGTAACAAAAATATTTCTTTTCATAATTTTTGACTCTTGATGGTTATTTCGCATACTAAATTTACATTCATGCCAATTCGGCTAGAACAAAAATAATTTGTTTTTATAATATTTAACCTTTGAGGTTCAGTTTGCATATTAATATTAAATTCATGGTATTTCGGCTAGGTTAAATTAAACAGTTATAAAAATTATTGACAAAAAAAAAATATATTTTTTATTATTAAATTTTGAGTTCAATTTGGCATATTAATATAACATTCATGCCATTTCGGCTAGGTTGAAGTCCAAAATCGTCAACATTTTTGTCAAAAATAATTATTTTTATAATTTTTAACTTTTGAGGGTAGTTTTGCATATTAATATTGAATGCATGCCATTTCAGCTAGGATAAAGCCCAAAATCATGATAAATAGTAACAAAAATATTTCTTTTCATAATTTTTAACTCTTGATGGTTATTTCGAATATTAATTTACATTTATGCCAATTCGGCTAGGTTGAAGCCCAAATCATCGTTGATTTTGGCTAGGTTAAATTCAGTACACATCAAAATTATTGACAAAAAAATATTTATTTTATTATTAACTTTTGAGCTCAATTTTGCATATTAATATAACATTCATGCCTTTTCGGCTAGGTTGAAGTCCAAAATCATCAACATTTTTGTCAAAAATAATTATTTTTATATTTTTTAACTATTGATGGGAGTTTTGCATATAAATATTAAATGCATGTAAATGTAACAAAAATATTTCTTTTCATAATATTTTTTTATTTCTTTTAAAAAAATTTTTTTTAACTCTTGATGGTTATTTCTGTTGGTTATTATTGACAAAAAAAAATATTTGTTTTATTATTAACTTGAGCTCAATTTTGCATATTAATATAACATTCATGAATTTTCGGCTAGGTTGAAGTCCAAATTCATCAACATTTTTGTCAAAAATAATCATTTTTATAATTTTTATCTTTTGAGGGATGTTTTGCATATTAATATTAAATGCATGCCATTTCAGCTAGGATAAAGCCCAAAATCATGATAAATAATAACAAAAATATTTCTTTTAAAAAAATTTTTTTTAACTCTTGATGGTTATTTCTGTTGGTTATTATTGACAAAAAAAATATTTATTTTATTATTAACTTGAGCTCAATTTTGCATATTAATATAACATTCATGAATTTTCGGCTAGGTTGATTTCCAAATCATCAACATTTTTGTCAAAAATAATTATTTTTATAATTTTTAACTTTTGGGGGTAGTTTTGCATATTAATATTAAATGCATGCCATTTCAGCTAGGATAAAGCCCAAAATCATGATAAATAGTAACAAAAATATTTCTTTTCATAATATTTTTTTAACTCTTAATGGTTATTTCGCATATTAACATTACATTAACGCCATTCGGCTAGGTTGAAGCCCAAATCATCATTGATTTTGGCTAGGTTAAATTCAGTATTTATTTTATTATTAACTTTTGAGCTCAATTTTGCATATTAATATAACATTCATGCCTTTTCGGCTAGGTTGAAGTCCAAAATCATCAACATTTTTGTTAAAAATAATTATTTTTATAATTTTTATCTTTTGAGGGATGTTTTGCATATTAATATTAAATGCATGCCATTTCAGCTAGGATAAAGCAAATTAAACAGTTATAAAAATTATTGACAAAAAAAATATATTTTTTATTATTAAATTTTGAGTTCAATTTGGCATATTAATATAACATTCATGCCATTTCGGCTAGGTTGAAGTCCAAAATCGTCACATTTTTGTCAAAAATAATTATTTTTATAATTTTTAACTTTTGAGGGTAGTTTTGCATATTAATATTGAATGCATGCCATTTCAGCTAGGATAAAGCCCAAAATCATGATAAATAGTAACAAAAATATTTCTTTTCATAATTTTTAACTCGCATATTAATTTACATTCATGACAATCATCATTGATTTTGGCTAGGTTAAATTCAATACACATCAAAATTATTGACAAAAAAATATTTATTTTATTATTAACTTTTGAGCTCAATTTTGCATATTAATATAACATTCATGCCTTTTCGGCTAGGTTGAAGTCCAAAATCATCAACATTTTTGTCAAAAATAATTATTTTTATATTTTTTAACTATTGATGGGAGTTTTGCATATAAATATTAAATGCATGCCATTTCAGCTAGGATAAAGCCCAAAAATATGATAAATAGTAACAAAAATATTTCTTTACATAATTTTTGTCTCTTGATGGTTATTTCGCATACTAAATTTACATTCATGCCAATTCGGCTAGAACAAAAATAATTTGTTTTTATAATATTTAACCTTTGAGGTTCAGTTTGCATATTAATATTAAATTCATGGTATTTCGGCTAGGTTAAATTAAACAGTTATAAAAATTATTGACAAAAAAAATATATATTTTATTATTAAATTTGGGTTCAATTTGGCATATTAATATAACATTCATGCCATTTCGGCTAGGTTGAAGTCCAAAATCGTCAACATTTTTGTCAAAAATAATAATTTTTATAATTTTTAACTTTTGAGGGCTAGGTTGATTTCCAAATCATCAACATTTTTGTCAAAAATAATTATTTTTATAATTTTTAACTTTTGGGGGTAGTTTTGCATATTAATATTAAATGCATGCCATTACAGCTAGGATAAAGCCCAAAATCATGATAAATAGTAACAAAAATATTTCTTTTCATAATATTTTTTTAACTCTTGATGGTTATTTCGCATATTAACATTACATTAATGCCATTCGGCTAGGTTGAAGCCCAAATCATCATTGATTTTGGCTAGGTTAAATTCAGTACACATCAAAATTATTGACAAAAAAATATTTATTTTATTATTAACTTTTGAGCTCAATTTTGCATATTAATATAACATTCATGCCTTTTCGGCTAGGTTGAAGTCCAAAATCATCAACATTTTTGTTACAAATAATCATTTTTATAATTTTTATCTTTTGAGGGATGTTTTGCATATTAATATTAAATGCATGCCATTTCAGCTAGGATAAAGCAAATTAAACAGTTATAAAAATTATTGACAAAAAAAATATATTTTTTATTATTAAATTTTGAGTTCAATTTGGCATATTAATATAACATTCATGCCATTTCGGCTAGGTTGAAGTCCAAAATCGTCACATTTTCGTCAAAAATAATTATTTTTATAATTTTTAACTTTTGAGGGTAGTTTTGCATATTAATATTGAATGCATGCCATTTAAGCTAGGATAAAGCCCAAAATCATGATAAATAGTAACAAAAATATTTCTTTTCATAATTTTTAACTCTTGATGGTTATTTCGCATATTAATTTACATTCATGACAATCATCATTGATTTTGGCTAGGTTAAATTCAGTACACATCAAAATTATTGACAAAAAAATATTTATTTTATTATATAGGGTTTGTTGTTGGTTAAGTTTGTCTATATGCATTTCGTTGGTTCTTACACCAACTCATCAGTAGACTTCAACCCAAATTCTTAAAAAACTCATGAATATTTTCTGTCTTTATATAATAATCTCATCAAACAAAATGAGAATTACTATAAAAAAAAAAAAACCAAAACGTTCAAGTTTTTTTTAAGAATCCAACAAACCATTATTCGCTATTCGCTTGTTTTGATTTTCTTTTTCCCCTTACATTTGAATAACCATTGGTTATTACTAAATGTATTGAGGGGCAACCGAAAACAAAACCTTGTTGTTAAACAACACAATTTTTAAATTATTTAGGATTTAATCCCAATTTTCTCGTTAATATATAGGGTTTGTTGTTGGTTAAGTTTGTCTATATGCATTTCGTTGGTTCTTACACCAACTCATCAGTAGACTTCAACCCAAATTCTTAAAAAACTCATGAATATTTTCTGTCTTTATATAATAATCTCATCAAACAAAATGAGAATTACTATAAAAAAAAAACCAAAACGTTCAAGTTTTTTTTAAGAATCCAACAAACCATTATTCGCTATTCGCTTGTTTTTATTTTCTTTTTCCCCTTACATTTGATGAGATTATTATATAAAGACAGAAAATATTCATGAGTTTTTTAAGAATTTGGGTTGAAGTCTACTGATGAGTTGGTGTAAGAACCAACGAAATGCATATAGACAAACTTAACCAACAACAAACCCTATATATTAACGAGAAAATTGGGATTAAATCCAATTTAAAAATTGTGTTGTTTAACAACAAGGTTTTGTTTTCGGTTGCCCCTCAATACATTTAGTAATAACCAATGGTTATTCAAATGTAAGGGGAAAAAGAAAATCAAAACAAGCGAATAGCGAATAATGGTTTGTTGGATTCTTAAAAAAAACTTGAACGTTTTGGTTTTTTTTTTTTATAGTAATTCTCATTTTGTTTGATGAGATTATTATATAAAGACAGAAAATATTCATGAGTTTTTTAAGAATTTTGGTTGAAGTCTACTGATGAGTTGGTGTAAGAACCAACGAAATGCATATAGACAAACTTAACCAACAACAAACCCTATATATTAACGAGAAAATTGGGATTAAATCCTAAATAATTTAAAAATTGTGTTATTTATTTTATTATTAACTTTTGAGCTCAATTTTGCATATTAATATAACATTCATGCCTTTTCGGCTAGGTTGAAGTCCAAAATCATCAACATTTTTGTCAAAAATAATTATTTTTATATTTTTTAACTATTGATGGGAGTTTTGCATATAAATATTAAATGCATGCCATTTCAGCTAGGATAAAGCCCAAAAACATGATAAATAGTAACAAAAATATTTCTTTACAAAATTTTTGTCTCTTTATGGTTATTTCGCATACTAAATTTACATTCATGCCAATTCGGCTAGAACAAAAATAATTTATTTTTTTTATAATATTTAACCTTTGAGGTTCAGTTTGCATATTAATATTAAATTCATGGTATTTCGGCTAGGTTAAATTAAACAGTTATAAAAATTATTGACAAAAAAATATATATTTTATTATTAAATTTTGAGTTCAATTTGGCATATTAATATAACATTCATGCCATTTCGGCTAGGATGAAGTCCAAAATCGTCAACATTTTTGTCAAAAATAATAATTTTTATAATTTTTAACTTTTGAGTGTAGTTTTGCATATTAATATTAAATGCATGCCATTTCAGCTAGGATAAAGCCCAAAATCATGATAAATAGTAACAAAAATATTTCTTTTCATAATTTTTAACTCTTGATGGTTATTTCGCATATTAATTTACATTTATGCCAATTCGGCTAGGTTGAAGCCCAAATCATCATTGATTTTGGCTAGGTTAAATTCAGTACACATCAAAATTATTGACAAAAAAATATATATTTTATTATTAACTTTTGAGCTCAATTTTGCATATTAATATAACATTCATGCCTTTTCGGCTAGGTTGAAGTACAAAATCATCAACATTTTTGTTAAAAATAATTATTTTTATAATATTTAACTTTTGGGGGTAATTTTGCATATTAATATTAAATGCATGCCATTTCAGCTAGGATAAAGCCCAAAATCATGAAAAATAGTAACAAAAATATTTCTTTTCATAATTTTTTTTTTTAACTCTTGATGGTTATTTCGCATATTAATTTACATTCATGCCAATTCGGCTAGGTTGAAGCCCGAATCATCATTGATTTTGGCTAGGTTAAATTCAATACACATCAAAATTATTGACAAAAAAATATTTATTTTATAATTCTTTTTTGAGCTCAATTTTGCATTTTAATATAATATTTACGCCTTTTCGGCTAGGTTGAAGACCAAAATTATCAACATTGTTGTCAAAAATAATTATTTTTATAATTTTTAACATCTGAGGGTAGTTTTGCATATTAATATTGAATGCATGCCATTTCAGCTAGGATAAAGCCCAAAATCATGATAAATAGTAACAAAAATATTTCTTTTCATAATATTTTTTTAACTCTTGATGGTTATTTCGCATATTAACATTACATTAATGCCATTCGGCTAGGTTGAAGCCCAAATCATCATTGATTTTGGCTAGGTTAAATTCAGTACACATCAAAATTATTGACAAAAAAATATTTATTTTATTATTAACTTTTGAGCTCAATTTTGCATATTAATATAATATTTACGCCTTTTCGGCTAGGTTGAAGACCAAAAGTATCAACATTGTTGTCAAAAATAATTATTTTTATAATTTTCAACATCTGAGGGTAGTTTTGCATATTAATATTAAATGCATGCCATTTCAGCTAGGATAAAGCCCAAAATCATGATAAATAATAACAAAAATATTTCTTTTAAAAAAAATTTTTTTAACTCTTGATGGATTTCTGTTGGTTATTATTGACAAAAAAATATTTATTTTATTAATTTATAGGGTTTGTTGTTGGTTAAGTTTGTCTATATGCATTTCGTTGGTTCTTACACCAACTCATCAGTAGACTTCAACCCCAAATTCTTAAAAAACTCATGAATATTTTCTGTCTTTATATAATAATCTCATCAAACAAAATGAGAATTACTATAAAAAAAAAAAAAACAAAACGTTCAAGTTTTTTTAAGAATCCAACAAACCATTATTCGCTATTCGCTTGTTTTGATTTTCTTTTTCCCCTTACATTTGAATAACCATTGGTTATTACTAAATGTATAATAATAATAAATGTATATAATAATTTTTTTTTTAACTCTTGATAGTTATTTCGCATATTAATTTACATTCATGCCAATTCGGCTAGGTTGAAGCCCGAATCATCATTGATTTTGGCTAGGTTAAATTCAATACACATCAAAATTATTGACAAAAAAATATTTATTTTATAATTCTTTTTTGAGCTCAATTTTGCATTTTAATATAATATTTACGCCTTTTCGGCTAGGTTGAAGACCAAAAGTATCAACATTGTTGTCAAAAATAATTATTTTTATAATTTTCAACATCTGAGGGTAGTTTTGCATATTAATATTAAATGCATGCCATTTCAGCTAGGATAAAGCCCAAAATCATGAAAAATAGTAACAAAAATATTTCTTTTCATAATTTTTGACTCTTGATGGTTATTTCGCATACTAAATTTACATTCATGCCAATTCGGCTAGAACAAAAATAATTTGTTTTTATAATATTTAACCTTTGAGGTTCAGTTTGCATATTAATATTAAATTCATGGTATTTCGGCTAGGTTAAATTAAACAGTTATAAAAATTATTGACAAAAAAAATATATATTTTATTATTAAATTTTGAGTTCAATTTGGCATATTAATATAACATTCATGCCATTTCGGCTAGGTTGAAATCAAAATCGTCAACATTTTTGTCAAAAATAATAATTTTTATAATTTTTAACTTTTAAGGGTAGTTTTGCATATTAATATTAAATGCATGCCATTTCAGCTAGCATAAGGTCCAAAATCATGATAAATAGTAACAAAAATATTTCTTTTCATAATTTTTAACTCTTGATGGTTATTTCGCATATTAATTTACATTTATGCCAATTCGGCTAGGTTGAAGCCCAAATCATCGTTGATTTTGGCTAGGTTAAATTCAGTACACATCAAAATTATTGACAAAAAAATATTTATTTTATTATTAACTTTTGAGCTCAATTTTGCATATTAATATAACATTCATGCCTTTTCGGCTAGGTTGAAGTACAAAATCATCAACATTTTTGTTAAAAATAATTATTTTTATAATATTTAACTTTTGGGGGTAATTTTGCATATTAATATTAAATGCATGCCATTTCAGCTAGGATAAAGCCCAAAATCATGATAAATAGTAACAAAAATATTTCTTTTCATAATTTTTGACTCTTGATGGTTATTTCGCATACTAAATTTACATTCATGCCAATTCGGCTAGAACAAAAATAATTTGTTTTTATAATATTTAACCTTTGAGGTTCAGTTTGCATATTAATATTAAATTCATGGTATTTCGGCTAGGTTAAATTAAACAGTTATAAAAATTATTGACAAAAAGATATATATTTTATTATTAAATTTTGAGTTCAATTTGGCATATTAATATAACATTCATGCCATTTCGGCTAGGTTGAAGTCCAAAATCGTCAACATTTTTGTCAAAAATAATTATTTTTATAATTTTTAACTTTTGAGGGTAGTTTTGCATATTAATATTAAATGCATGCCATTTCAGCTAGGATAAAGCCCAAAATCATGATAAATAGTAACAAAAATATTTCTTTTCATAATTTTTAACTCTTGATGGTTATTTCGCATATTAATTTACATTCATGACAATCATCATTGATTTTGGCTAGGTTAAATTCAGTACACATCAAAATTATTGACAAAAAAATATATATTTTATTATTACTTTTGAGCTCAATTTTGCCTATTAATATAACATTCATGCCTTTTCGGCTAGGTTGAAGTCCAAAATCATCAACATATTTGTCAAAAATAATTATTTTTATATTTTTTAACTATTGATGGGAGTTTTGCATATAAATATTAAATGCATGCCATTTCAGCTAGGATAAAGCCCAAAATCATGATAAATAGTAACAAAAATATTTCTTTACATAATTTTTGACTCTTGATGGTTATTTCGCATACTAAATTTACATTCATGCCAATTCGGCTAGAACAAAAATAATTTGTTTTTATAATATTTAACCTTTGAGGTTCAGTTTGCATATTAATATTAAATTCATGGCATTTCGGCTAGGTTAAATTAAACAGTTATAAAAATTATTGACAAAAAAAATATATATTTTATTATTAAATTTTGAGTTCAATTTGGCATATTAATATAACATTCATGCCATTTCGGCTAGGTTGAAGTCCAAAATCGTCAACATTTTTGTCAAAAATAATTATTTTTATAATTTTTAACTTTTGAGGGTAGTTTTGCATATTAATATTGAATGCATGCCATTTCAGCTAGGATAAAGCCCAAAATCATGATAAATAGTAACAAAAATATTTTTTTTCATAATTTTTAACTCTTGATGGTTATTTCGCATATTAATTTACATTTATGCCAATTCGGCTAGGTTGAAGGCCAAATCATCATTGATTTTGGCTAAGTTAAATTCAGTACACATCAAAATTATTGACAAAAAAATATTTATTTTATTATTAACTTTTGAGCTCAGTTTTGCATATTAATATAACATTCATGCCTTTTCGGCTAGGTTGAAGTACAAAATCATCAACATTTTTGTTAAAAATAATTATTTTTATAATATTTAACTTTTGGGGGTAATTTTGCATATTAATATTAAATGCATGCCATTTCAGCTAGGATAAAGCCCAAAATCATGATAAATAGTAACAAAAATATTTCTTTTCATAATTTTTGACTCTTGATGGTTATTTCGCATACTAAATTTACATTCATGCCAATTCGGCTAGAACAAAAATAATTTGTTTTTATAATATTTAACCTTTGAGGTTCAGTTTGCATATTAATATTAAATTCATGGTATTTCGGCTAGGTTAAATTAAACAGTTATAAAAATTATTGACAAAAAGATATATATTTTATTATTAAATTTTGAGTTCAATTTGGCATATTAATATAACATTCATGCCATTTCGGCTAGGTTGAAGTCCAAAATCGTCAACATTTTTGTCAAAAATAATTATTTTTATAATTTTTAACTTTTGAGGGTAGTTTTGCATATTAATATTAAATGCATGCCATTTCAGCTAGGATAAAGCCCAATCATGATAAATAGTAACAAAAATATTTATTTTCATAATTTTTAACTCTTGATGGTTATTTCGCATATTAATTTACATTTATGCCAATTCGGCTAGGTTGAAGCCCAAATCATCATTGATTTTGGCTAGGTTAAATTCAGTACACAACAAAATTATTGACAAAAAAATATTTATTTTATTATTGACTTTTGAGCTCAATTTTGCATATTAATATAACATTCATGCCTTTTCGGCTAGGTTGAAGTCCAAAATCATCAACATTTTTGTCAAAAATAATTATTTTTATATTTTTTAACTTTTGGGGGTAATTTTGCATATTAATATTAAATGCATGCCATTTCAGCTAGGATAAAGGCCAAAATCATGAAAAATAGTAACAAAAATATTTCTTTTCATAATTTTTTTTTTAACTCTTGATGGTTATTTCGCATATTAATTTACATTCATGCCAATTCGGCTAGGTTGAAGCCCAAATCATCATTGATTTTGGCTAGGTTAAATTCAATACACATCAAAATTATTGACAAAAAAATATTTATTTTATAATTCTTTTTTGAGCTCAATTTTGCATTTTAATATAATATTTACGCCTTTTCGGCTAGGTTGAAGACCAAAATTATCAACATTGTTGTCAAAAATAATTATTTTTATAATTTTTAACATCTGAGGGTAGTTTTGCATATTAATATTGAATGCATGCCATTTCAGCTAGGATAAAGCCCAAAATCATGATAAATAGTAACAAAAATATTTCTTTTCATAATATTTTTTTAACTCTTGATGGTTATTTCGCATATTAACATTACATTAATGCCATTCGGCTAGGTTGAAGCCCAAATCATCATTGATTTTGGCTAGGTTAAATTCAGTACACATCAAAATTATTGACAAAAAAATATTTATTTTATTGTTATAAAAATTATTGACAAAAAAAATATATATTTTATTATTAAATTTTGAGTTCAATTTGGCATATTAATATAACATTCATGCCATTTCGGCTAGGTTGAAATCAAAATCGTCAACATTTTTGTCAAAAATAATAATTTTTATAATTTTTAACTTTTAAGGGTAGTTTTGCATATTAATATTAAATGCATGCCATTTCAGCTAGCATAAGGTCCAAAATCATGATAAATAGTAACAAAAATATTTCTTTTCATAATTTTTAACTCTTGATGGTTATTTCGAATATTAATTTACATTTATGCCAATTCGGCTAGGTTGAAGCCCAAATCATCGTTGATTTTGGCTAGGTTAAATTCAGTACACATCAAAATTATTGACAAAAAAATATTTATTTTATTATTAACTTTTGAGCTCAATTTTGCATATTAATATAACATTCATGCCTTTTCGGCTAGGTTGAAGTACAAAATCATCAACATTTTTGTTAAAAATAATTATTTTTATAATATTTAACTTTTGGGGGTAATTTTGCATATTAATATTAAATGCATGCCATTTCAGCTAGGATAAAGCCCAAAATCATGATAAATAGTAACAAAAATATTTCTTTTCATAATTTTTGACTCTTGATGGTTATTTCGCATACTAAATTTACATTCATGCCAATTCGGCTAGAACAAAAATAATTTGTTTTTATAATATTTAACCTTTGAGGTTCAGTTTGCATATTAATATTAAATTCATGGTATTTCGGCTAGGTTAAATTAAACAGTTATAAAAATTATTGACAAAAAAAATATATTTTTTATTATTAAATTTTGAGTTCAATTTGGCATATTAATATAACATTCATGCCATTTCGGCTAGGTTGAAGTCCAAAATCGTCAACATTTTTGTTAAAAATAATTATTTTTATATTATTTAACTTTTGGGGGTAATTTTGCATATTAATATTGAATGCATGCCATTTCAGCTAGGATAAAGCCCAAAATCATGATAAATAGTAACAAAAATATTTCTTTTCATAATTTTTAACTCTTGATGGTTATTTCGCATATTAATTTACATTCATGACAATCATCATTGATTTTGGCTAGGTTAAATTCAGTACACATCAAAATTATTGACAAAAAAATATATATTTTATTATTACTTTTGAGCTCAATTTTGCCTATTAATATAACATTCATGCCTTTTCGGCTAGGTTGAAGTCCAAAATCATCAACATATTTGTCAAAAATAATTATTTTTATATTTTTTAACTATTGATGGGAGTTTTGCATATAAATATTAAATGCATGCCATTTCAGCTAGGATAAAGCCCAAAATCATGATAAATAGTAACAAAAATATTTCTTTACATAATTTTTGACTCTTGATGGTTATTTCGCATACTAAATTTACATTCATGCCAATTCGGCTAGAACAAAAATAATTTGTTTTTATAATATTTAACCTTTGAGGTTCAGTTTGCATATTAATATTAAATTCATGGCATTTCGGCTAGGTTAAATTAAACAGTTATAAAAATTATTGACAAAAAAAATATATATTTTATTATTAAATTTTGAGTTCAATTTGGCATATTAATATAACATTCATGCCATTTCGGCTAGGTTGAAGTCCAAAATCGTCAACATTTTTGTCAAAAATAATTATTTTTATAATTTTTAACTTTTGAGGGTAGTTTTGCATATTAATATTGAATGCATGCCATTTCAGCTAGGATAAAGCCCAAAATCATGATAAATAGTAACAAAAATATTTTTTTTCATAATTTTTAACTCTTGATGGTTATTTCGCATATTAATTTACATTTATGCCAATTCGGCTAGGTTGAAGGCCAAATCATCATTGATTTTGGCTAAGTTAAATTCAGTACACATCAAAATTATTGACAAAAAAATATTTATTTTATTATTAACTTTTGAGCTCAGTTTTGCATATTAATATAACATTCATGCCTTTTCGGCTAGGTTGAAGTACAAAATCATCAACATTTTTGTTAAAAATAATTATTTTTATAATATTTAACTTTTGGGGGTAATTTTGCATATTAATATTAAATGCATGCCATTTCAGCTAGGATAAAGCCCAAAATCATGATAAATAGTAACAAAAATATTTCTTTTCATAATTTTTGACTCTTGATGGTTATTTCGCATACTAAATTTACATTCATGCCAATTCGGCTAGAACAAAAATAATTTGTTTTTATAATATTTAACCTTTGAGGTTCAGTTTGCATATTAATATTAAATTCATGGTATTTCGGCTAGGTTAAATTAAACAGTTATAAAAATTATTGACAAAAAGATATATATTTTATTATTAAATTTTGAGTTCAATTTGGCATATTAATATAACATTCATGCCATTTCGGCTAGGTTGAAGTCCAAAATCGTCAACATTTTTGTCAAAAATAATTATTTTTATAATTTTTAACTTTTGAGGGTAGTTTTGCATATTAATATTAAATGCATGCCATTTCAGCTAGGATAAAGCCCAATCATGATAAATAGTAACAAAAATATTTATTTTCATAATTTTTAACTCTTGATGGTTATTTCGCATATTAATTTACATTTATGCCAATTCGGCTAGGTTGAAGCCCAAATCATCATTGATTTTGGCTAGGTTAAATTCAGTACACAACAAAATTATTGACAAAAAAATATTTATTTTATTATTGACTTTTGAGCTCAATTTTGCATATTAATATAACATTCATGCCTTTTCGGCTAGGTTGAAGTCCAAAATCATCAACATTTTTGTCAAAAATAATTATTTTTATATTTTTTAACTTTTGGGGGTAATTTTGCATATTAATATTAAATGCATGCCATTTCAGCTAGGATAAAGGCCAAAATCATGAAAAATAGTAACAAAAATATTTCTTTTCATAATTTTTTTTTTAACTCTTGATGGTTATTTCGCATATTAATTTACATTCATGCCAATTCGGCTAGGTTGAAGCCCAAATCATCATTGATTTTGGCTAGGTTAAATTCAATACACATCAAAATTATTGACAAAAAAATATTTATTTTATAATTCTTTTTTGAGCTCAATTTTGCATTTTAATATAATATTTACGCCTTTTCGGCTAGGTTGAAGACCAAAATTATCAACATTGTTGTCAAAAATAATTATTTTTATAATTTTTAACATCTGAGGGTAGTTTTGCATATTAATATTGAATGCATGCCATTTCAGCTAGGATAAAGCCCAAAATCATGATAAATAGTAACAAAAATATTTCTTTTCATAATATTTTTTTAACTCTTGATGGTTATTTCGCATATTAACATTACATTAATGCCATTCGGCTAGGTTGAAGCCCAAATCATCATTGATTTTGGCTAGGTTAAATTCAGTACACATCAAAATTATTGACAAAAAAATATTTATTTTATTATTAACTTTTGAGCTCAATTTTGCATATTAATATAACACTCATGCCTTTTCGGCTAGGTTGAAGTCCAAATTCATCAACATTTTTGTCAAAAATAATCATTTTTATAATTTTTATCTTTTGAGGGATGTTTTGCATATTAATATTAAATGCATGCCATTTCAGCTAGGATAAAGCCCAAAATCATGATAAATAATAACAAAAATATTTCTTTTAAAAAAAATTTTTTTAACTCTTGATGGATTTCTGTTGGTTATTATTGACAAAAAAATATTTATTTTATTAATTTATAGGGTTTGTTGTTGGTTAAGTTTGTCTATATGCATTTCGTTGGTTCTTACACCAACTCATCAGTAGACTTCAACCCCAAATTCTTAAAAAACTCATGAATATTTTCTGTCTTTATATAATAATCTCATCAAACAAAATGAGAATTACTATAAAAAAAAAAAACCAAAACGTTCAAGTTTTTTTAAGAATCCAACAAACCATTATTCGCTATTCGCTTGTTTTGATTTTCTTTTTCCCCTTACATTTGAATAACCATTGGTTATTACTAAATGTATTGAGGGGCAACCGAAAACAAAACCTTGTTGTTAAACAACACAATTTTTAAATTATTTAGGATTTAATCCCAATTTTCTTGTTAATTTATAGGGTTTGTTGTTGGTTAAGTTTGTCTATATGCATTTCGTTGGTTCTTACACCAACTCATCAGTAGACTTCAACCCCAAATTCTTAAAAAACTCATGAATATTTTCTGTCTTTATATAATAATCTCATCAAACAAAATGAGAATTACTATAAAAAAAACCAAAACGTTCAAGTTTTTTTAAGAATCCAACAAACCATTATTCGCTATTCGCTTGTTTTGATTTTCTTTTTCCCCTTACATTTGAATAACCATTGGTTATTACTAAATGTATTGAGGGGCAACCGAAAACAAAACCTTGTTGTTAAACAACACAATTTTTTAATTATTTAGGATTTAATCCCAATTTTCTTGTTAATTTATAGGGTTTGTTGTTGGTTAAGTTTGTCTATATGCATTTCGTTGGTTCTTACACCAACTCATCAGTAGACTTCAACCCCAAATTCTTAAAAAACTCATGAATATTTTCTGTCTTTATATAATAATCTCATCAAACAAAATGAGAATTACTATAAAAAAACCAAAACGTTCAAGTTTTTTTAAGAATCCAACAAACCATTATTCAATACATTTAGTAATAACCAATGGTTATTCAAATGTAAGGGGAAAAAGAAAATCAAAACAAGCGAATAGCGAATAATGGTTTGTTGGATTCTTAAAAAAACTTGAACGTTTTGGTTTTTTTTTTATAGTAATTCTCATTTTGTTTGATGAGATTATTATATAAAGACAGAAAATATTCATGAGTTTTTTAAGAATTTGGGGTTGAAGTCTACTGATGAGTTGGTGTAAGAACCAACGAAATGCATATAGACAAACTTAACCAACAACAAACCCTATAAATTAACAAGAAAATTGGGATTAAATCCTAAATAATTTAAAAATTGTGTTGTTTAACAACAAGGTTTTGTTTTCGGTTGCCCCTCAATACATTTAGTAATAACCAATGGTTATTCAAATGTAAGGGGAAAAAGAAAATCAAAACAAGCGAATAGCGAATAATGGTTTGTTGGATTCTTAAAAAAACTTGAACGTTTTGGTTTTTTTTATAGTAATTCTCATTTTGTTTGATGAGATTATTATATAAAGACAGAAAATATTCATGAGTTTTTTAAGAATTTGGGGTTGAAGTCTACTGATGAGTTGGTGTAAGAACCAACGAAATGCATATAGACAAACTTAACCAACAACAAACCCTATAAATTAACAAGAAAATTGGGATTAAATCCTAAATAATTTAAAAATTGTGTTGTTTAACAACAAGGTTTTGTTTTCGGTTGCCCCTCAATACATTTAGTAATAACCAATGGTTATTCAAATGTAAGGGGAAAAAGAAAATCAAAACAAGCGAATAGCGAATAATGGTTTTTTGGATTCTTAAAAAAACTTGAACGTTTTGGTTTTTTTTTTTTTTATAGTAATTCTCATTTTGTTTGATGAGATTATTATATAAAGACAGAAAATATTCATGAGTTTTTTAAGAATTTGGGGTTGAAGTCTACTGATGAGTTGGTGTAAGAACCAACGAAATGCATATAGACAAACTTAACCAACAACAAACCCTATAAATTAACAAGAAAATTGGGATTAAATCCTAAATAATTTAAAAATTGTGTTGTTTAACAACAAGGTTTTGTTTTCGGTTGCCCCTCAATACATTTAGTAATAACCAATGGTTATTCAAATGTAAGGGGAAAAAGAAAATCAAAACAAGCGAATAGCGAATAATGGTTTGTTGGATTCTTAAAAAAACTTGAACGTTTTGGTTTTTTTTTATAGTAATTCTCATTTTGTTTGATGAGATTATTATATAAAGACAGAAAATATTCATGAGTTTTTTAAGAATTTGGGGTTGAAGTCTACTGATGAGTTGGTGTAAGAACCAACGAAATGCATATAGACAAACTTAACCAACAACAAACCCTATAAATTAACAAGAAAATTGGGATTAAATCCTAAATAATTTAAAAATTGTGTTGTTTAACAACAAGGTTTTGTTTTCGGTTGCCCCTCAATACATTTAGTAATAACCAATGGTTATTCAAATGTAAGGGGAAAAAGAAAATCAAAACAAGCGAATAGCGAATAATGGTTTGTTGGATTCTTAAAAAAACTTGAACGTTTTGGTTTTTTTTTTTTTATAGTAATTCTCATTTTGTTTGATGAGATTATTATATAAAGACAGAAAATATTCATGAGTTTTTTAAGAATTTGGGGTTGAAGTCTACTGATGAGTTGGTGTAAGAACCAACGAAATGCATATAGACAAACTTAACCAACAACAAACCCTATAAATTAACAAGAAAATTGGGATTTAATCCTAAATAATTTAAAAATTGTGTTGTTTAACAACAAGGTTTTGTTTTCGGTTGCCCCTCAATACATTTAGTAATAACCAATGGTTATTCAAATGTAAGGGGAAAAAGAAAATCAAAACAAGCGAATAGCGAATAATGGTTTGTTGGATTCTTAAAAAAAACTTGAACGTTTTGGTTTTTTTTTTATAGTAATTCTCATTTTGTTTGATGAGATTATTATATAAAGACAGAAAATATTCATGAGTTTTTTAAGAATTTGGGGTTGAAGTCTACTGATGAGTTGGTGTAAGAACCAACGAAATGCATATAGACAAACTTAACCAACAACAAACCCTATAAATTAACAAGAAAATTGGGATTAAATCCTAAATAATTTAAAAATTGTGTTGTTTAACAACAAGGTTTTGTTTTCGGTTGCCCCTCAATACATTTAGTAATAACCAATGGTTATTCAAATGTAAGGGGAAAAAGAAAATCAAAACAAGCGAATAGCGAATAATGGTTTGTTGGATTCTTAAAAAAACTTGAACGTTTTGGTTTTTTTTTATAGTAATTCTCATTTTGTTTGATGAGATTATTATATAAAGACAGAAAATATTCATGAGTTTTTTAAGAATTTGGGGTTGAAGTCTACTGATGAGTTGGTGTAAGAACCAACGAAATGCATATAGACAAACTTAACCAACAACAAACCCTATAAATTAACAAGAAAATTGGGATTAAATCCTAAATAGTTTAAAAATTGTGTTATTTATTTTATTATTAACTTGAGCTCAATTTTTCATATTAATATAACATTCATGAATTTTCGGCTAGGTTGATTTCCAAATCATCAACATTTTTGTCAAAAATAATTATTTTTATAATTTTTAACTTTTGGGGGTAGTTTTGCATATTAATATTAAATGCATGCCATTTCAGCTAGGATAAAGCCCAAAATCATGATAAATAGTAACAAAAATATTTCTTTTCATAATATTTTTTTAACTCTTGATGGTTATTTCGCATATTAACATTACATTAATGCCATTCGGCTAGGTTGAAGCCCAAATCATCATTGATTTTGGCTAGGTTAAATTCAGTACACATCAAAATTATTGACAAAAAAATATTTATTTTATTATTAACTTTTGAGCTCAATTTTGCATATTAATATAACATTCATGCCTTTTCGGCTAGGTTGAAGTCCAAAATCATCAACATTTTTGTCAAAAATAATCATTTTTATAATTTTTATCTTTTGATGAATGTTTTGCATATTAATATTAAATGCATGCCATTTCAGCTAGGATAAAGCAAATTAAACAGTTATAAAAATTATTGACAAAAAAAAAAATATATTTTTTATTATTAAATTTTGAGTTCAATTTGGCATATTAATATAACATTCATGCCATTTCGGCTAGGTTGAAGTCCAAAATCGCCACATTTTTGTCAAAAATAATTATTTTTATAATTTTTAACTTTTGAGGGTAGTTTTGCATATTAATATTAAATGCATGCCATTTCAGCTAGGATAAAGCCCAAAATCATGATAAATAGTAACAAAAATATTTCTTTTCATAATTTTTGACTCTTGATGGTTATTTCGCATACTAAATTTACATTCATGCCAGTTCGGCTAGAACAAAAATAATTTGTTTTTATTATATTTAACCTTTGAGGTCCAGTTTGTATATAAATATTAAATTCATGGTATTTCGGCTAGGTTAAATTAAACAGTTATAAAAATTATTGACAAAAAAAATATTTATTTTATTATCAAATTTTGAGTTCAATTTGGCATATTAATATAACATTCATGCCATTTCGGCTAGGTTGAAGTCCAAAATCATCGACATTTTTGTAAAAAATAATTATTTTTATAATTTTTATCTTTTGAGGGATGTTTTGCATATTAATAATAAATGCGTGCCATTTCATCTAGTATAAAGCCCAAAAATCATGATAAATAATAACAAAAATATTTATTTTAAAAAAATTTTTTTTAACTCTTGATGATTATTTCTGTTGGTTATTATTGACAAAAAAAATATTTATTTTATTATTAACTTGAGCTCAATTTTGAATATTAATATAACATTCATGAATTTTCGGCTAGGTTGATTTCCAAAATCATCAACATTTTTGTCAAAAATAATTATTTTTATAATATTTAACTTTTGGGGGTAGTTTTGCATATTAATATTAAATGCATGCCATTTCAGCTAGGATAAAGTCCAAAATCATGATAAATAGTAACAAAAATATTTCTTTTCATAATTTTTTCTCTTGATGGTTATTTCGCATACTAAATTTACATTCATGCCAATTCGGCTAGAACAAAAATAATTTGTTTTTATAATATTTAACCTTTGAGGTACAGTTTGCATATTAATATTAAACTCATGGTATTTCGGCTAGGTTAAATTAAACAGTTATAAAAATTATTGACAAAAAAATATATATTTTATTATTAAATTTTGAGTTCAATTTGGCATATTAATATAACATTCATGCCATTTCGGCTAGGTTGAAGTCCAAAATCGTCAACATTTTTGTCAAAAATATTTCTTTTCATAATATTTTTTTAACTCTTAATGGTTATTTCGCATATTAACATTACATTAATGCCAATTCGGCTAGGTTGAAGCCCAAATCATCATTGATTTCGGCTAGGTTAAATTAAACAACTATAAAAATTATTGACAAAAAAAATATTTATTTTATTATCAAATTTTGAGTCATTTTTGCATATTTATATAACATTCATGCCTTTTCGGCTAGGTTGAAGACCAAAATCATCAACATTTTTGTCAAAAATAATTATTTTTATAATTTTTATCATTTGAGGGTAGTTTTGCATATTAATACTAATGCATGCCATTTCAGTTGGATAAAGCCCAAAATTATCTTAAAAAGTAACTAAAATATTTCTTTTCATAATTTTTGTCTCTTGATGGTTATTTCGCATACTAAATTTACATTCATGCCAGTTCGGCTAGAACAAAAGTAATTTGTTTTTATAATATTTAACCTTTGAGGTCCAGTTTGTATATTAATATTAAATTCATGGTATTTCGGCTAGGTTAAATTAAACAGTTATAAAAATTATTGACAAAAAAAATATTTATTTTATTATTAAATTTTGAGTTCAATTTGGCATATTAATATAACATTCATGCCATTTCGGCTAGGTTGAAGTTCAAAATCATAAACATTTTTGTCAAAAATAATTATTTTTATAATTTTTAACTTTTGAGGGTAGTTTTGCATATTAATATTAAATGCATGCCATTTCAGCTAGCATAAAGCCCAAAATTATCATAAATAGTAACAAAAATTTTTCTTTTCATAATTTTTGACTCTTATGGTTATTTCGCATACTAAATTTACATTCATGCCAATTTGGCTAGAACAAAAATAATTTATTTTTATTATATTTAACCCTTGAGGTCCAGTGTGTATATTAATATTAAATTCATGGTATTTCGGCTAGGTTAAATTAAACAATTATAAAAATTATTGACAAAAAAATATTTATTTTATTATCAAATTTTGAGTTCAATTTTGCATATTAATATAAAATTCATGCCATTTCGGCTAGGTTGAAGTCCAAAATCATCAACATTTTTGTCAAAAATAGTTATTTTTATAATTTTTAACTTTTGAGGATAGTTTTGCATATTAATATTAAATGCATGGCATTTCAGCTAGGATAAAGCCCAAAATTATTATTAATAATAACAAAAATATTTATTTTCATAATTTGTATCTCTTGATGGCTATTTCGCATATTAATATTACATTCATGCCAATTCGGCTAGCCTGAGATCCAAATCATCAAAACTATTACCAAAAATAATTTTTTTTTATTATTTTAAACCTTTGAGGTCCATTTTGTATATTAATATGGTATTTCGACTAGATTAAATTAAACAATTATAAAAATTATTGACAAAAAAAATATTTATTTTATTGTAAAATTTTGAGTTCAATTTTGCATATTAATACAAAATTCATGCCATTTCGGCTAGGTTAAAGTCCAAAATCATCAACATTTTTGTCAAAAATAATGCATTCTACTCGGCTAGTAGCGGTAGAAAAATCAGTTTTTTTCAAATTGAAAGTTTCTTTCAACATTAACGGAAAATAATAATTTTTTCTAATAAAAGGAAATTATATGAACTAAAGCCAAACTAAAAATCAAAAATTTGTATTAAAAACAATTAGTTCAACAATAAATAAAAATTAACATTTAACTCACACATGGCACGGTGCAAAATGATCTTTAATAATTTCTGTCAATTTGTCGTTGACAAAATAAAAGAAATTAAAAAGTGATTACCCCTATTGTATGATATACAATAATAAAACGCGTTTCGTTCCATCTGAGAGATGGATGAATGCTTGTCCGTTAGCCAAGTGTTGCCAAAGAGACATTAAATGGAAAAAAGCATAGTGTATATGGAAAGTAAACTTCGTCCTAACTTACAAAATAAAAACAGAAGAAAAAACACTGCTACCGTATACTTTTCTCTGTTACATGTAAATTAAATAGGTGATGTTTACAACCAAATACACTACTACCGTTCAAAGAGTACTGATGATGAAATTGCGTAGCTGCTTTCGAAAATGCATTCTACTCGGCTAGTAGCGGTAGAAAAATCAGCTTTTTTCAAATTGAAAGTTTCTTTCAACATTAACGGAAAATAATAATTTCTTCTAATAAAAGGAAATTATATGAACTAAAGCCAAACTAAAAATCAAAAATTTGTATTAAAAACAATTAGTTCAACAATAAATAAAAATTAACATTCAAAATAATTTTTTTCATAATATTTAACTTTTGGGGGTTATTTTGCATATAAATATTAAATGCATGCCATTTCAGCTAGGATAAAGCCCAAATCATGATAAATAGTAACAAAAATATTTCTTTTCATAATTTTTTCTCTTGATGGTTATTTCGCATACTAAATTTACATTCATGCCAATTCGGCTAGAACAAAAATAATTTGTTTTTATAATATTTAACCTTTGAGGTACAGTTTGCATATTAATATTAAACTCATGGTATTTCGGCTAGGTTAAATTAAACAGTTATAAAAATTATTGACAAAAAAATATATATTTTATTATTAAATTTTGAGTTCAATTTGGCATATTAATATAACATTCATGCCATTTCGGCTAGGTTGAAGTCCAAAATCGTCAACATTTTTGTCAAAAATATTTCTTTTCATAATTTTTAACTCTTGATGGTTATTTCGCATATTAATTTACATTTATGCCAATTCGGCTAGGTTGAAGCCCAAATCATCATTGATTTTGGCTAGGTTAAATTCAGTACACATCAAAATTATTGACAAAAAAATATTTATTTTATTATTAACTTTTGAGCTCAATTTTGCATATTAATATAACATTCGTGCCTTTTCGGCACATTTTTGTTAAAAATAATTATTTTTATAATATTTAACTTTTGGGGGTAATTTTGCATGTTAATATTAAATGCATGCCATTTCAGCTAGGATAAAGCCCAAAATCATGAAAAATAGTAACAAAAATATTTCTTTTCATAATTTTTTTTTTAACTCTTGATGGTTATTTCGCATATTAATTTACATTCATGCCAATTCGGCTAGGTTGAAGCCCAAATCATCATTGACTTTGGCTAGGTTAAATTCAATACACATCAAAATTATTGACAAAAAAATATTTATTTTATAATTCTTTTTTGAGCTCAATTTTGCATATTAATATAATATTTACGCCTAGGTTGAAGACCAAAATTATCAACATTGTTGTCAAAAATAATTATTTTTTTAATTTTTAACATCTGAGGGTAGTTTTGCATATTAATATTAAATGCATGCCATTTCAGCTAGGATAAAGCCCAAAATCATGATAAATAGTAACAAAAATATTTCTTTTCATAATTTTTTTTTAACTCTTGATGGTTATTTCGCATATTAACATTACATCAATGCCACTTCGGCTAGGTTGAAGCCCTAATCATCATTGATTTTGGCTAGGTTAAATTCAGTACACATCAAAATTATTGACAAAAAAATATTTATTTTATTATTAACTTTTGAGCTCAATTTTGCATTCATGCCTTTTCGGCTAGGTTGAAGAACAAAATCATCAACATTTTTGTCAAAAATAATTATTTTTATAATTTTTAACTTTTGAGGGTAGTTTTGCATATTAATATTAAATGCATGCTAGGATAAAGCCCAAAATTATCATAAAAAGTAACAAAAATATTTCTTTTCATAATTTTTGTCTCTTGATGGTTATTTCGCATACTAAATTTGCATTCATGCCAGTTCGGCTAGAACAAAAATAATTTGTTTTTATTATATTTAACCTTTGAGGTCCAGTTTGTATATAAATAATAAATTCAAGGTATTTCGGCTAGGTTAAATTAAACAGTTATAAAAATTATTAACAAAAAAATATTTATTTTATTATCAAATTTTGAGTTCAATTTGGCATATTAATATAACATTCATGCCATTTTGGCTAGGTTGAAGTCCAAAATCATCAACATTTTTATCAAAAATAATTATTTTTATAATTTTTAACTTTTGAGGATAGTTTTGCATATTAATATGAAATGCATGTCATCACAGCTAGGATAAAGCCCAAAATTATGATTAATAATAACACAAATATTTATTTTCATAATTTTTATCTCTTGATGGCTATTTCTCATATTAATATTACATTCATGCCAATTCGGCTAGCCTGAGATCCAAATCATCAAAATTATTACTAAAAATAATTTTTTTTTTTTATTATTTTTAACCTTTGAGGTCCATTTTGTATATTAATATTAAATTCATGGTATTTCGGCTATAAAAATTATTGACAAAAAAAATATTTATTTTATTATCAAATTTTGAGTTCAATTTTGCATATTAATATAACATTCATGCCATTTCGGCTAGGTTGAAGTCCAAAATCATCAACATTTTTGTCAAAAATAATTATTTTTATAATTTTTATCTTTTGAGGGATGTTTTGCATATTAATATTACATGCATGCCATTTCAGCTAGGATAAAGCCCAAAATCATGATAAATAATAACAAAAATATTTCTTTTCATAATTTTTGATGATGAAATTGCGTAGCTGCTTTCGAAAATGCATTCTACTCGGCTAGTAGCGGTAGAAAAATCAGCTTTTTTCAAATTGAAAGTTTCTTTCAACATTAACGGAATATAATAATTTCTTCTAATAAAAAAGAAATTATATGAACTAAAGCCAAACTAAGAATCAAAAATTTGTATTAAAAACAATTAGTTCAACAATAAATAAAAATTAACATATAACTCACACATGGCACGGTGCAAAATGATCTTTAATAATTTCTATCAATTTGTCGTTGACAAAAAAAGAAATTAAAAAGTGATTACCCCTATTGTATGATATACAATAATAAAAAGCGTTTCGTTCCATCTGAGAGATGGACAAATGCTTGTCCGTTAGTCAAGTGTTGCCAAAGAGACTTTTAATGAAAAAAAGCATAGTTTATATGAAAAATAAACTTCGTCCTAACTTACAAAATAAAAACAGAAGGAAAACACTGATACCGTATACTTTTCTCTGTTACATGTAAGTTAAATAGTTGATGTTTACAACCATATACACTACTACCGTTCAAAGAGTACTGATGATGAAATTGCGTAGCTGCTTTCGAAAATGCATTCTACTCGGCTAGTAGCGGTAGAAATATCAGCTTTTTTCAAATTGAAAGTTTCTTTCAACATTAACGGAATATAATAATTTCTTCTAATACAAAAGAAATTATATGAACTAAAGCCAAACTAAGAATCAAAAATTTGTATTAAAAACAATTAGTTCAACAATAAATAAAAATTAACATATAACTCACACATGGCACGGTGCAAAATGATCTTTAATAATTTCTATCAATTTGTCGTTGACAAAAAAAGAAATTAAAAAGTGATTACCCCTATTGTATGATATACAATAATAAAAAGCGTTTCGTTCCATCTGAGAGATGGACAAATGCTTGTCCGTTAGTCAAGTGTTGCCAAAGAGACTTTTAATGAAAAAAAGCATAGTTTATATGAAAAATAAACTTCGTCCTAACTTACAAAATAAAAACAGAAGGAAAACACTGATACCGTATACTTTTCTCTGTTACATGTAAGTTAAATAGTTGATGTTTACAACCATATACACTACTACCGTTCAAAGAGTACTGATGATGAAATTGCGTAGCTGCTTTCGAAAATGCATTCTACTCGGCTAGTAGCGGTAGAAAAATCAGCTTTTTTCAAATTGAAAGTTTCTTTCAACATTAACGGAATATAATAATTTCTTCTAATAAAAAAGAAATTATATGAACTAAAGCCAAACTAAGAATCAAAAATTTGTATTAAAAACAATTAGTTCAACAATAAATAAAAATTAACAATAATTATTTTTATAATATTTAACTTTTGGGGGTAATTTTGCATATTAATATTAAATGCATGCCATTTCAGCTAGGATAAAGCCCAAAATCATGAAAAATAGTAACAAAAATATTTCTTTTCATAATTTTTTTTTTAACTCTTGATGGTTATTTCGCATATTAATTTACATTCATGCCAATTCGGCTAGGTTGAAGCCCAAATCATCATTGACTTTGGCTAGGTTAAATTCAATACACATCAAAATTATTGACAAAAAAATATTTATTTTATAATTCTCAATTTGCATATTAATATAATATTTACGCCTTTTCGGCTAGGCTGAAGACCAATATTATCAACATTGTTGTCAAAAATAATTATTTTTATAATTTTTAACATCTGAGGGTAGTTTTGCATATTAATATTAAATGCATGCCATTTCAGCTAGGATAAAGCCCAAAATCATGATAAATAGTAACAAAAATATTTCTTTTCATAATTTTTGACTCTCGATGGTTATTTCGCATACTAAATTTACATTCATGCCAATTCGGCTAGAACAAAAATAATTTGTTTTTATTATATTTAACCTTTGAGGTCCAGTTTGTATATAAATAATAAGTTCATGGTAATTCGGCTAGGTTAAATTAAAGTTATAAAAATTATTAACAAAAAAATATTTATTTTATTATCAAATTTTGAGTTCAATTTGGCATATTAATATAACATTCTTGCCATTTTGGCTAGGTTGAAGTCCAAAATCATCAACATTTTTGTCAAAGATAATTATTTTTATAATTTTTAACTTTTGAGGATAGTTTTGCATATTAATATGAAATGCATGTCATCTCAGTTAGGATAAAGCCCAAAATTATTATTAATAATAACACAAATATTTATTTTCATAATTTTTATCTCTTGATGGCTATTTCGCATATTAATATTACATTCATGCCAATTCGGCTAGCCTGAGATCCAAATCATCAAAATTATTACTAAAAATAATTTTTTTTTTATTATTTTTAACCTTTGAGGTCCATTTTGTATATTTATATTAAATTCATGGTATTTCGGCTAGGTTAAATTAAACAACTATAAAAATTATTGACAAAAAAAAATATTTATTTTATTATCAAATTTTGAATCATTTTTGCATATTAATATAACATTAATGCCATTTCGGCTAGGTTGAAGACCAAAATCATCAACATTTTTGTCAAAAATAATTATTTTTATAATTTTTAACATTTGAGGGTAGTTTTGCATTTTAATATTAAATGCATGCCATTTCAGCTAGGATAAAGCCCAAAATTATCATAAAAAGTAACTAAAATATTTCTTTTCATAATTTTTGTCTCTTGATAGTTATTTCGCATACTAAATTTACATTCATGCCAGTTCGGCTAGACAAAAAGTAATTTGTTTTTATAATATTTAACCTTTGAGGTCCAGTTTGTATATTAATATTAAATTCATGGTATTTCGGCTAGGTTAAATTAAACAGTTATAAAAATTATTGACAAAAAAAAATATTTATTTTATTACTAAATTTTGAGTTCAATTTGGAATATTAATATAACATTCATGCCATTTCGGCTAGGTTGAAGTCCAAAATCATCAACATTTTTGTCAAAAATAATTATTTTTTTAATAATTTTTAATTTTTGAGGGTAGTTTTGCATATTAATATTAAATGCATGCCATTTCAGCTAGCATAAAGCCCAAAATCATGATAAATAATAACAAAAATATTCCTTTTAAAAAAATTTTTTTTAACTCTTGATGGTTATTTCTGTTGGTTATTATTGACAAAAAAATATTTATTTTATTATTAACTTGAGCTCAATTTTTCATATTAATATAACATTCATGCCTTTTCGGCTAGGTTGAAGTCCAAAATCATCAACATTTTTATCAAAAATAATTATTTTTATAATTTTTAACATCTAAGGGTAGTTTTGCATATTAATATTAAATGCATGGCATTTAAGCTAGGATAAAGCACAAAGTTATGATAAATAGTAACAAAAATTTGTCTTTTCATAATTTTTGACTCTTGATGGTTATTTCGCATACTAAATTTACATTCATGCCAATTCGGCTAGAACAAAAATAATTTATTTTTATTATATTTAACCTTTGAGGTCCAGTTTGTGTATTAATATTAAATTCATGGTATTTCGGCTAGGTTAAATTAAACAATTATAAAAATTATTGACAAAAAAAATATTTATTTTATTATCAAATTTTGAGTTCAATTTTGCATATTAATATAAAATTCATGCCATTTCGGCAAGGTTGAAGTCCAAAATCATCAACATTTTTGTCAAAAATAGTTGTTTTTATAATTTTTAACTTTTGAGGGATGTTTTGCATATTAACATTAAATGCGTGCCATTTCAGCTAGGATAAAGCCCAAAATCATGATAAATAATAACAAAAATATTTCTTTTAAAAAAAATTTTTTTAACTCTTGATGATTATTTCTGTTGGTTATTATTGACAAAAAAATATTTATTTTATTATTAACTTGAGCTCAATTTTGCATATTAATGTAACATTTATGAATTTTCGGCTAGGTTGATTTCCAAAATCATCAACATTTTTGTCAAAAATAATTATTTTTATAATTTTTAACTATTGATGGTAGTTTTGAATATAAATATTAAATGCATGCCATTTCAGCTAGGATAAAGCCCAAAATCATGATAAATAGTAACAAAAATATTTCTTTTCATAATTTTTGACTCTTGATGGTTATTTCGCATACTAAATTTACATTCATGCCAATTCGGCTAGAACAAACATAATTTGTTTTTATTATATTTAACCTTTGAGGTCCAGTTTGTATATAAATATTAAATTAATGGTATTTCGGCTAGGTTAAATTAAACAGTTATAAAAATTATTGACAAAAAAAATATTTATTTTATTATCAAATTTTGAGTTCAATTTGGCATATTAATATAACATTCATGCCATTTCGGCTAGGTTGAAGTCCAAAATCATCGACATTTTTGTCAAAAATAATTATTTTTAAAATTTTTATCTTTTGAGGGATGTTTTGCATATTAATATTAAATGCGTGCCATTTCAGCTAGGATAAAGCCCAAAATCATGATAAATAATAACAAAAATATTTATTTTAAAAAAATTTTTTTTAACTCTTGATGATTATTTCTGTTGGTTATTATTGACAAAAAAAATATTTATTTTATTATTAACTTGAGCTCAATTTTGCATATTAATATAACATTCATGAATTTTCGGCTAGGTTGATTTCCAAAATCATCAACATTTTTGTCAAAAATAATTATTTTTATAATATTTAACTTTTGGGGGTAGTTTTGCATATTAATATTAAATGCATGCCATTTCAGCTAGGATAAAGCCCAAAATCATGATAAATAGTAACAAAAATATTTCTTTTCATAATTTTTGACTCTTGATGGTTATTTCGCATACTAAATTTACATTCATGCCAATTCGGCTAGAACAAAAATAATTTGTTTTTATTATATTGTTACGGAGTTAAATGTTGTCTGGGTATGTCAATGTTTACTGGGTATGTAACATGATTGGCGGTTGTTGTCTGTGCTAAGAAGTTATTTAAATGTAACGGCCATTCGCTAGAAAGTTCTAGGGTGTTATCGAATCTTCTAGAACATTACACTGTATTACCAACCACTATAAATAGTTGAGCAACACGAATGCCGCAAGCAGTTTAAGTTTAACAGTTGAGTTGAATAAGTGAACATTCAAAAGTGCTAAATAATAAAAGTGAACAACTTTAAGTGTTTTATAGAAGATTGTAAATAAGTGTTTTAAATAAATAAAGTTTTGTACTGTTAAAATAAAATTTCAAGTGTTTATTATTACTTTGGCAATAAAAAGAATCCCGGTTTATTTAAAGGAAATAAACCAACGTTTATAAAAGGTATAAACGTAACAATTGGTGTCAGAAGCGGAATTGCATTTTAATAAACATGAAATTCGAGGAACTTAAAGTTGAGCAGCTCAAGAGAGAGTTGAGCAAGCTGACATTACCTACAGCAGGTAATAAGGCAGAGTTACAAAAGAGGCTGATTGAGGAATTCAAGCGGCGTAATATCGACATTGATGTTTACGAGTTTGACGAAAAGGAAGAACTGGAGGTTGTTACCAGTGCAGCAACAAACAACGTCGATATAGGCACAATGCTTGCTGCTTTGATGGAAAAAATGGAAATGAAATTCCAGGAAGTTCAAGAAGCTTCTAAAATGAATTTCCAAGAAGTTCAGGAAACTTCTAGAATTAACAATGAAAAAATAGAAAGGAAATTCCAAGAAGCTCAGGAAACTTCTAGAGTTAATAATGAAAAAATAGAAAGGAAATTCCAAGAAGCTCAGGAAACTTCTAGAGTTATTAATGAAAAAATAGAAAGAAAATTCCAAGAAGTTCAGGAAACTTCTAGAATGAATTTCCAGGGAGTTCAGGAAACTTTTAGAATTAATAATGAAAAAATAGAGATGAAGTTTCATGAAGTTCAGGAATCTTCTAAAGCTATGGAGTTTAAACTTCAAGAAATTTCTGAAGCTGTAAACAACAGAGTAGAGGGCATAGTAAAGGAAGTCATTAAAATCGATAAGAAACTATCTCATGGCATGGTTGCGCAAGCAAGTGACTTAAATAAGAAAGTCCAAGATGTTGACGAAAAATGTAAAAATCTAGAAACAAGAATTAATAGTCTTCAAAGTCATGAGGTACCAGTGCGAGTAATTCCAGAAATGTCGAACAGAATAAAGGCCCCTACTTTTGACGGTAGCGCACCATTTAATGTTTTCAAGTTCCAGTTCGAGACAGTTGCCAATAGAAATGGGTGGAACAATGAAGAAAAGGCCTTAGAGTTGATTTTGGCCTTAAAAGGTAACGCAGCGCAAGTTCTAGAAAGCATACCTATTGGCTGCAGAGAAAACTACGAAGAGATAATGGTTGCACTACAACGCAAGTATGGCGGTGAGCACAAACGAGATATATACCGAATGGAATTGCGAGGTAGAGTACAGAAAGCCAATGAATCGCTACAAGATTTTGCAACAGAAATCGAGCGGTTGGTGCAGTTGACATATCCAGGCGAGAACCATCCATTTTTGGATCAATTTAAAATAGAAACGTTTGTGAGTGGAATACGCGATCCTGAAATCAAGCACGCGGTGTTCGGCACACAGAAGTCTACTTTTGCTGAAACCGTATCATACGCGCTGACACAGGAGACCGCAAAATTACTGTCTAAGCCGCAAATACATAAGGTGAGAAATCTCGAAATTACCGCAGAAAAAGACAGAAATATTGTCGATGAAATAAAAAATGCAGTTATACAGGCGTTAGAAGAAAAGCGAGGTACAGCCAGAGTCAAATGCTATAACTGCGGTAAGAGCGGCCATTTTCAGCGAAATTGTAAAGCATCAAGAAAGCGGGCTAGATCAGTTTCACCACCGAGAAACAGCAAACGCGTAAACATGAAATCAGCAAACGAGTCACCGTTAAACTAACACGAGCTAGCACTACGGGGCAAGAGCTAGCTCCCATAACAAAGGGCCCCACAATCTCCATATCAGTTGGGAAACAGAAAAATAGCAACCTTACTGCTTGGGGGTATATCAATGGTCAAAGGCATATTTTTACTATAGACACAGGAGCATCGCAGTCTATTATCAGACCCGATTTAGTCAATAAAACAATTGAGCCGTTATATGGCGTAAGTCTACAAACGGCTAGTGGAGAGCCTGCTACTGTCTATGGTAAAATAAATGTAAAAGTAACAATTGCCAACAAAAGTGTAAATCATGTTTTCATTGTCGCCGAGATTGTAGACGAAGTAATCATAGGAGCAGATTTTATGATCAATCATGGAATAAGTCTGCATATGGGACAAAAGACAATGATTTGGCGAAATACAAAAATACCCCTTGATGTTAGTTACAAAGATAAGGCGTCTGTAAGGAAGCTAATTGTTATAGAACATGAGAAAACAACACCACGTTTAGAAGGAGGTTGTGTGGACAACCGGTTGCGGGTAGTAGAACAAACAAATAGAAAAGGCGCTAAGCATGGAAATGCGGATGCACTCTCCCGAAGACCTAGCAGATCCGAATGCAAATATGGACTAAAAGCTGAAGAGAAAGAAGGCGTCGTTGATGTTCGACTCACACGCATCACGACAAGTGACGACTGGTCAGCGGCACAAAGGGACGATCCCGTACTGGCGAAAATTATTTCGGCAAAGGAGCAAGACAAAAGGCCAACCCGTAACCAAATATCAGCGGAAAGTCCACTGATGAAATCATATTGGGCGCTGTGGAATAGTCTGCAGCTAATTAACGGATGCCTTTATCGCCAATGGGAAAGCGCTGATGGTAAATCGAAAACGAATTTGATTGTGGTGCCAACCTCTAAAATTAAAGAGGTAGTAAAGGAGTTTCATGATGGTCCTAGCGGTGGTCACCTTGGCGTAACGAAAACCGTAGAAAAGATTAAACACCGGTTCTATTGGGTTGGATGTCAACAATCTGTTGCTGACTGGATAGCAAACTGTGGAAGATGTATCGCAGCCAAAGGCCCAGTAAGAAGAAGTAGAGGACCACTGCAGCAGTATGATTCAGACGTCTCTTCAAGGGAACGAAAAGATCTTAACCAAGTTCATGCATTCGTACGTGGCCGGATAAAATTGACCAGTGACAAAATGAAAGCCAGATACGATCTAGCAGCGAATTCCGAAGGTTTTAATGAGGGTCAGCTAGTTCTACTATATAACCCACAACGGAAAAAGGGATTGTCTCCTAAACTACAAACCCATTGGGATGGACCGTATAAGGTAATAAAAAGAATAAATGATGTCGTGTATAGAATTCAAAAATACAAAAGCCCAAGATCAAAGATGAAAGTGGTTCATCTCGAGCGCCTCGCCAATCATGGAAAAAGCGAATCTATGCCTATTCGGGACGAGCAGGCTTAAGCGGGCGGTAGTGTTACGGAGTTAAATGTTGACTGGGTATGTCAATGTTTACTGGGTATGTAACATGATTGGCGGTTGTTGTCTGTGCTAAGAAGTTATTTAAATGTAACGGCCATTCGCTAGAAAGTTCTAGGGTGTTATCGAATCTTCTAGAACATTACACTGTATTACCAACCACTATAAATAGTTGAGCAACACGAATGCCGCAAGCAGTTTAAGTTTAACAGTTGAGTTGAATAAGTGAACATTCAAAAGTGCTAAATAATAAAAGTGAACAACTTTAAGTGTTTTATAGAAGATTGTAAATAAGTGTTTTAAATAAATAAAGTTTTGTACTGTTAAAATAAAATTTCAAGTGTTTATTATTACTTTGGCAATAAAAAGAATCCCGGTTTATTTAAAGGAAATAAACCAACGTTTATAAAAGGTATAAACGTAACAATATTTAACCTTTGAGGTCCAGTTTGTATATAAATATTAAATTCATGGTATTTCGGCTAGGTTAAATTAAACAGTTATAAAAATTATTGACAAAAAAAATATTTATTTTATTATCAAATCTTGAGCTCAATTTTGCATATTAATATAACATTCATGACTTTTCGGCTAGGTTGAAGTCCAAAATCATCAACATTTTTATCAAAAATAATTATTTTTATAATTTTTAACTTGTGAGGGTAGTTTTGCCTATTAATATTAAATGCATGCTAGGATAAAGCCCAAAATTATCATAAAAAGTAACAAAAATATTTCTTTTCATAATTTTTGTCTCTTGATGGTTATTTAGCTTAATAAATTTACATTCATGCCAGTTCGGCTAGAACAAAAATAATTTGTTTTTATTATATTTAACCTTTGAGGTCCAGCTTGTATATAAATAATAAATTCATGGTATTTCGGCTAGGTTAAATTAAACAGTTAAAAAAATTATTAACAAAAAAAATATTTATTTTATTATCAAATTTTGAGTTCAATTTTGCATATTAATATAACATTCATGCCATTTCGGCTAGGTTGAAGTCCAAAATCATCAACATTCTTGTCAAAAATAATTATTTTTATAATTTTTATCTTTTCAGGGATGTTTTGCATATAAATATTAAATGCAGGCCATTTCAGCTAGGTTAAAGCCCAAAATCATGATAAATAATAACAAAAATATTTCTTTTAATAAATTTTTTTTAACTCTTGATGGTTATTTCTGTTGGTTATTATTGACAAACAAAAATATTTATTTAATTATTAACTTGAGCTTAATTTTGCATATTAATATAACATTCATGAATTTTCGGCTAGGTTGATTTCCAAAATCATCAACATTTTTGTCACAAATAATTATTTTTATAATTTTTAACTTTTGGGGGTAGTTTTGCATATTAATATTAAATGCATGCCATTTCAGCTAGGATAAACCCCAAAATCATGATAAATAGTAACAAAAATATTTCTTTTCATAATTTTTTAACTCTTGATGGTTATTTCGCATATTAACATTACATTAATGCCAATTCGGCTAGGTTGAAGCCCAAATCAGCATTGATTTCGGCTAGGTTAAATTAAACAACTATAAAAATTATTGACAAAAAAAATCTTTATTTTATTATCAAATTTTGAGTCATTTTTGCATATTTATATAACATTCATGCCATTTCGGCTAGGTTGAAGACCAAAATCATCAACATTTTTGTCAAAAATAATTATTTTTATAATTTTTAACATTTAAGGGTAGTTTTGCATATTAATATTAAATGCATGCCATTTCAGCTAGGATAAAGCCCAAAATTATCATAAAAAGTAACTAAAATATTTCTTTTCATAATTTTTGTCTCTTGATGGTTATTTCGCATACTAAATTTACATTCATGCCAGTTCGGCTAGAACAAAAGTAATTTGTTTTTATAATATTTAACCTTTGAGGTCCAGTTTGTATATTAATATTAAATTCATGGTATTTCGGCTAGGTTAAATTAAACAGTTATAAAAATTATTGACCAAAAAAAATATTTATTTTATTATTAAATTTTGAGTTCAATTTGGCATATTAATATAACATTCATGCCATTTCGGCTAGGTTGAAACAAATTCGCACTACCAATCAGCAAACAAAATTTTAAAACAATACCAATTATAGCTGATATGGAACAGTGGGTACAGGCTATAAAGGATGACACTGAGAAGGAAATAATTCGATCAAAATTAGCAAACAGGTTGTCAAATTATAAAAGAAATTTTAGAAATACGGACAGGGAAAAATTCATACTTAGTATCTATGAAGATACAAAAGACATTATATACAAAAATAAGGATGAAATTATAATAACAATGGCAGACAAGGGTAATAAGACGGTAATCATGTACAAAACAGACTATTGTAGGAAGATGAACCAACTTTTGGATGATAAAGTTACGTATAAGATCATAAAGGATGATCCAACTGAAAAATTACAACGCAAAAATAACAACCTAGTCACACAAATTTTTTTTTTTTTTTTTTTTTTTTTCATATTTTTATTATTGGATCTTCGCCTTTGGCGAACTAACAATAAGTATTCAAATCTTAAAACTATTTATTTTTTATTAGACCAGCCAGTGCCAGACTAAAATTTAAGTTCTCATAATAAAATTAATTAATTTAAACAGTTTCATCTTAGTTCAATAGTGTCCCTTCTTTTTAGACGAGTGTGTCCACTATGTTGCAAAATGTTTCGAGCGAGCGGACTTGGGTGTGCTTCCAGCTTGTTTAAATACTTGTCCACATAGTTCAGGATTTCGCATTTAACTAGACGAACTTGTAGATCTTTGTGGATGTTTTTAACGTACCAAGGAGCACTAGTTATCATTCTTAGGATTTTATTTTGACGGCGTTGAATTTTTTCAATGTTGGAGGCGGAAGCAGTGCCCCATAATTGTATCCCGTAGCACCAAATTGGTTTCAAAACTGAATTGTAAAGTAAAAGTTTGCAATCAAGACGTAGCACAGAGTTTCTACCGATTAGCCAGTGGATTTGGGCCGCTTTAAGTTTCATCTGTGTCAACTTTGCATCTATATGTGACTTCCATGTGAGGCGGCGATCCAGGTGAATGCCAAGATATTTTGTCTCGGTTCGTTGAGGCACAATATGGTTGTTAATAGTGGTTGGGGAGCACGTTTCTTTTCGTAAAGTAAAAGTTACGTGGGTACATTTTTGTTCATTTATTTTTATTCCCCATAACTTTGCCCATTTTTCAACTTGAGTTACGTGTTGCTGCAGTTGGTTCGAAGCCTCTTTAGGGTCTTTATGAATACTAAGGAAAGCAGTATCATCAGCAAATGTCGACGTGTGTGTAAAACTATTGGTTGGCATATCTGCTGTGTAAAGCAAGTACATAATTGGACCTAGTATACTCCCTTGAGGTACACCAGCCCCTATTGGTTGAGAAGAACTTGTTTGGTTTCCCTCTTTAATCATAAATTGTCGGCCGGTTATGTATTTTTCTAATAGGTTAAAAATGTTAGATGGAAGGTTGAGCTTTAATTTGTTTAACAGGCCTTCATGCCATACTTTGTCGAACGCTTGAGAGACATCTATAAATAGCGCGGAGCAGTATTTCTTTTCCTCAAAGGCCATTCTTATAACCTGTACCAATCTGTGGGTTTGTTCGATGGTACTGTGTTGATTTCTAAATCCAAATTGGTGATCTGGAATGCAGTTGTTTTCACTCAGGATCGGAGTCAGTTTGTTTTTAAGCAATTTCTCAAACAATTTGGACATAGTTGGTAAAAGACTTATAGGCCTGTAAGACTCCACCTTCGAAGGATCTTTTCCCGGCTTAGGAATCATCTTTACCAAGGCAATTTTCCATACTGGCGGGAAATGTTCGAGCCGTAATATGGCGTTAAAAATAAAAAGAATTATTCTTTTTGCTGTGCAAGGCAGCTCCAAAAGCATTTTGTTGCTGATTTCATCAAAGCCAGGAGCTTTTTTAGCATTTAAATTATTGATAGCCTCTACGACATCTGACAACTGAAAACGTATTTCCATAGGACATCTAGCAACAACAGGCGGTAATTTACTCATGTCAGTGCATGTATTTGGAGTGAAGACATTTGTTAAATGAATTGCGAGCAGGTCACATTTTTCTTCATCACTTCTTGCCCAGGATCCTCTCAGATTACGTAGTGGTGGTTTCGCAATAACGGGTCTTTTAAGATATTTGGCTTATCGCCATAGTGAATAATTAGTCTGAGGAGTCGAGTCTAGACCTTCGAGGTGTTCCTTAAGAGATGCCAATCGGTGAACTTCTAGCAAATTTTTCAGTTGGTTTGTACATTCCTTCAACTTGGCTTTAAGCTGGGGTGATCTGTGCTTTTGCCATTCTCTTCGGGCTCTTCTTTTTTCAGATAAAAGCTGTTGCACATCGGCTGAAAAAATTTTGTTGTATTTTGTCTGACGATAGTAGGAAGAAGCATGATCAACGGCTTTTTTTATGTTCTCATTAAGGCTGCTCAGACAATCATCGATGTCTTCGGGAGTTTTTAACGGTTGGTTTTCCGAGCAGTGGGTGCTGACAAATTTTTTGTATTTTAACCAATTAACTCTTTTAAATGAAAAAATATCACTTGTTGGTAATTGATGAGGACTAAAAATAGTGATTATAGTGGGAGAGTGGTCTGAAGATAAATCCAACGAGGCTTGAGCTTCGGTAAGTTCCGGGGATATACCTTTTGTTACGCCAAAATCAATAACGTCTGGAATTTTATTGTGATCAGTTGGCCAATACGTCGGTTGTCCAGATGAAATAACGTTAAGTCCTATTTCAGATACGGAATCAAACAAAACACGACCCCTTGGACTTATTAGGCGAGAGCCCCAGTACGTATGCTTTGCGTTATAGTCTCCAGCAGCTATGAAGCGGGGACCTAAAGATTTGTAAAAACTGTTGAACTGATCCTTTGTTATGGAGAACCTGGGTGGACAATACACTGACGAAATAACTAAGCCATGGAAAAATTCATCAACGCAAATGTTTGTTGCTTGTATATAACATTCGGAGAGACCACCCATCCATTGATGTTTGATTCTCGATTTTATTATTATAGCCGAGCCACCACATGATCTATCTCTGGGATCCTTTGAATCGTAATAAGAATAGCCTCTAATTTTGAAATTACTTCTAGATGTCATATGCGTCTCAGAAATCAACATGACATCAATTTTTTGGTTTATTAAAAAATATTCGAGTTCGTTTTTGTGTTGGCGGATGCCGTTAGCGTTCCAGAAACAAACCCTGAGGCAGTTCATGGTCTTTTAAGCATGGCCTGCAGAAGAGCAGACTGCATTTTTTGCATTTCTTGCATCATGCCAGCCATTTGCGTCATGAACTGCGTAAATTGTTTAACCATATTGTCAATTACAGCTTCGAGGCGGCTAAAACTGGACTCGGTTGGTTCATTTGTTGGCATCTCTTGTTGTGTTGTAGGCTTACGTGCATTGGGCTGGTTAGACTTTAATGCGTTGGCATAGGAAACTTGACTTGTAGTTGGTTGTGCTAACGGAGGCATGTTTGTAGTTGGTATATTTAAAGGCTGGGGAGGGGCAGGAACCACTTTCGGCTTATATAAACGTTTAACTGAATCAAAAACGGGGCAACCTCTATAGTTGGCCGTGTGGTTACCTCCGCAATTGCTGCACTTCTTTACCCGAGGATCATCTTTTGGCTTTTCGCACTTAGTCGTAGCATGCAGGTCACCACACACAACACAAACAGAAGGCAACTTGCAATAAGCCTTGGTGTGACCATATTCCTGGCAGTTTAAGCACTGTACGGGCCCAGATCGCTTATGTGGCGCTTCAACTACAACTCTTCGGTGCAAAATATATTTTAAGTCATAAATAGGGTGAGTCTCATTCTTTTTTAAACTTACATCACCAGGCTCAAGCTCCACTCGAAATATTGATTGGGGATACCTTTCTCTGTTTCTAATGTTTGATACAAACTTGGCTTTAAAGCCTTTGCTGCACAAACTGGCCTTAATCTCCTCTGGGTCAACATTTGAATCAATACCTTTAATAACAACCTATAGACCTTTTGCGTTCTTAAGTTGGTAGGTGTAGAAGCTTTTCTTATGTTTTTCGTTCTCGTGATTCACTTGAATTTTAGTTTCAAAAATGCTACCACGCTTTATGTTCGAAACATAAAAGTTGTTTTCGCCTATTAACTCAACTAAAAACTTTATGAGATCATTTGAGTTTTTCTCTCTCAAATATATTGGGGGAGGCTTAAATGGCTTTCTTTCGGGTAATGGGGCATCATTTTCCTCCTGCAAAATGGCAAACGATTTTGCGATGAGGTCGGCTTTTCTTCATCTTTCAATATTTTTGCTGCGTTTGTAACTTCTGCCAATTTGGGGCTTCTTCCCCTCTTAAGAACTGTTATATAACGGTCCATTCCTACCTGGACCTTTGGAACTTGTGAAGAAAGTGGACTGTGACCACCTTTAGCAACTGTAGGTTCAATTTCTAAATTTAATAAGGAAGACCGCGATGAGGATGGTACCTCGGTATTTTTTTTATAATTTTTAAAAAGAGATTGGGCTAAATTTGTCCCTTGTTCAAAACACTTATTTAAATTTGGTGCACTTGCACTTAAATTGTTTGTATTTATTTTTGGTTTCTCACTCAAATAGTTTTTATTGTATTCAGGGTCTCTAATGTTTTAATGTATATAATAAAAATTGTTTGCCACCTATTACAAATATTCGCTCTTATTAACACTCGCGTAACACGTCCGCACACAACGAGTTTAAGATCACGAATCGATGAAAAATAAGTACATTTCGAAGTATGAAAAAACGACGTTAATGACGTACTCAACGGCAGCTCCAGAATTATATGGATTACCAAAAACACATAAAGAAAATACCCCTTTGAGGCCAATTTCCTCTTCTATAAAACTCCCATGTTATAACTTATCGAAGCATCTAGGTCTAATTTTGAAAAATCTGATTTCACCGACTTACAATATAAAAAACTCAACACAACTGAAAGAGCAATTAGCCGATATTAACATGGAAGATAATGACATCTTGGTTTCTTTTGACGCTGTGTCACTCTTCACTAACATCCCAATATATTTGGCAATTAAAATATACTTAACAATTGGGAGAAAGTAAAAAAACACACAAACATACCAAAACGACAATTTTTGACAATTCTAAAATTTTGCTTAGAGGAAAACAATTATTTTACATATAACGGCAAGTTTTATCACCAAACATATGGTATGCCAATGGGCAACCCATTATCACCAACTATAGCAGACATAGTACTAGACAATCTACTGGACGAAGTAATAGATGAGCTAACAAAAAACAAGGTGAGAATAAAACACATATCAAAATATGTGGATGATATGTTTGCAATCATCAAAAAGGAGGATGAACAAATAATTCTAGATACGTTGAACAAATACCATAATAAACTACAATTTACGATTGAGAGAGAAACAAATATGGAATTACCCTACCTTGACATGAAAATTATAAGAGACGATAAAAGGTTGATAACAAACTGGCATACAAAAAACACTTCTTCAGGACGAATAATTAACTATTACTCAACACAACCAAAAACGATGAAATTAAACACGGCAATGAACTTGATAAAAAAGGCAATGAACTTAAGTGAAGACAAATTTAGAGAAGATAATATCTTAAAGCTGACAGCCATCCTCAAACAGAACAGCTACCCGAAAACAATTATAAAAACATTATTGCAGAAAGCCTCTACAAAAAATGGAAACAATAACAAACCAAAGGAAAAAACAAATTTTTACAGTGTACCATATGTACCAAAGCTTACAGAAAACAAATATTTAAGAAAGATAATGGACAATAAGGAACTAAACATAGCACACACATCAAACCAAACAACTAGACATTTATTTACATGCAAAAAAACAAAACTAAATAAAATGAAGATTGACAATGTTGTTTACGAAATAGAATGTAAAGGCAATGATAACGAGCGATGTAACAAAATATACATAGGTACAACAAAGCGAAAATTGGAAACAAGAATAGCAGAACATGCAGCAGATGTTGAAAAGGGACGGGAAAGCACAGCTCTCACTCAACACATTAAAGAGACGGGACATAAAGTTTGTTTTGATAATGTCAAAATATTGGACAAAGAAAAAAGAGAAAACAAAAGCTTTACATTAGAGAGCCTACGTATACAAGAGAAAATAAAAAGAGTTATGAACACAAAAGAAGACAAAGATAACATTAAACTGCAATATTCAATCACCATATTAAATTAACCTGTGATAGCATAATAAACTGTGATAATTTTTGTTTTGTGCCGTAAATAATTGTTAATTTATTTATTTATTTATTTATTCATATTGTGATATCCAGTTTTAAAAAATTTTTTTATACAAATCTGACAATACATCAGATTTTTAATATGTAAAAGTAGCAGTAAGTTTTACAAAAATTGTTTTATATACACAGACATACATTTTAATTTATTAAGTTTGAAAATAACAAAAACTATAACTTATTTAATAGATAACTTCAATAAAGATCCCGCTCCTGAAAAAGTTGGAAAAAAGCCAACGAAACGTCGAGCAAAAAAACCCTAAAAATTAAAAAGCTGTTTTATTAAGATCTAAAACATATTTGTGACCAACATCAGTCTAAGGTAACCCCTGAATAAAATCTTAAAAATAAATAAAAATTGGTCATAAAATAAAAGGAAATATATACTTAAATTATAAAAATTATTGACAAAAAAAGTATTTATTTTATTGTAAAATTTTGAGTTCAATTTTGCATATTAATACAAAATTCATGCCATTTCGGCTAGGTTAAAGTCCAAAATCATCAAAATTTTTGTCAAAAATAATGCATTCTACTCGGCTAGTAGCGGTAGAAAAATCAGCTTTTTTCAAATTGAAAGTTTCTTTCAACATTAACGGAAAATAATAATTTCTTCTAATAAAAGGAAATTATATGAACTAAAGCCAAACTAAAAATCAAAAATTTGTATTAAGAACAATTAGTTCAACAATAAATAAAAATTAACATTTAACTCACACATGGCACGGTGCAAAATGATATTTAATAATTTCTGTCAATTTGTCGTTGACAAAATAAAAGAAATTAAAAAGTGATTACCCCTATTGTATGATATACAATAATAAAAAGCGTTTCGTTCCATCTGAGAGATGGATGAATGCTTGTCCGTTAGTCAAGTGTTGCCAAAGAGACATTAAATGGAAAAAAGCATAGTGTATATGGAAAGTAAACTTCGTCCTAACTTACAAAATAAAAACAGAAGGAAAAACACTGCTACCGTATACTTTTCTCTGTTACATGTAAGTTAAATAGGTGATGTTTACAACCAAATACACTACTACCGTTCAAAGAGTACTGATGATGAAATTGAGTAGCTGCTTTCGAAAATGCATTCTACTCGGCTAGTAGCGGTAGAAAAATCAGCTTTTTTCAAATTGAAAGTTTCTTTCAACATTAACGGAAAATAATAATTTCTTCTAATAAAAGGAAATTATATGAACTAAAGCCAAACTAAAAATCAAACATTTGTATTAAAAACAATTAGTTCAACAATAAATAAAAATTAACATTAAAAATTATTATTTTTATAATTTTTAACTATTGAGGGTAGTTTTGCATATAAATATTAAATGCATGCCACTTCAGCTAGGATAAAGCTCAAAATCATGATAAATAGTAACAAAAATATTTCTTTTCATAATTTTTAAAAATATTTATTTTATTGTCAAATTTTGAGTTCAATTTTGCATATTAATACAAAATTCATGCCATTTCGGCTAGGTTGAAGTCCAAAATCATCAACATTTTTGTCAAAAATAATTATTTTTATAATATTTAACTTTTGAGGGTAGTTTTGCATATTAATATTAAATGCATGCCATTTTAGCTAGGATAAAGCCCAAAATTATTATTATTAATAACAAAAATATTTATTTTCATAATTTGTATCTCTTGATGGCTATTTCGCATATTAATATTTCATTCAAGCCAATTCGGCTAGCCTGAGATCCAAATCATCAAAATTATTACCAAAAATAATTTTTTTTTTATTATTATTAACCTTTGAGGTCCATTTTGTATATTTGTATTAAATTCATGGTATTTCGGCTAGGTTAAATTAAACAGTTATAAAAATTATTGACAAAAAAAATATATATTTTATTATTAACTTTTGAGCTCAATTTTGCATATTAATATAACATTCGTGCCTTTTCGGCACATTTTTGTTAAAAATAATTATTTTTATAATATTTAACTTTTGGGGGTAATTTTGCATATAAATATTAAATGCATGCCATTTCAGCTAGGATAAAGCCCAAAATCATGATAAATAGTAACAAAAATATTTCTTTTCATAATTTTTGACTCTTGATGGTTATTTCGCATACTAAATTTACATTCATGCCAATTCGGCTAGAACAAAAATAATTTGTTTTTATTATATTTAACCTTTGAGGTTCAGTTTGCATATTAATATTAAATTCGTGATATTTCGGCTAGGTTAAATTAAACAGTTATAAAAATTATTGACAAAAAAAATATATATTTTATTATTAAATTTTGAGTTCAATTTGGCATATTAATATAACATTCATGCCATTTCAGCTAGGTTGAAGTCCAAAATCGTCAACATTTTTGTCAAAAATTATTATTTTCATAATTTTTAACTTTTGAGGGTAGTTTTGCATATTTATATTAAATGCATGCCATTTCAGCTAGGATAAAGCCCAAATTCATGATAAATAGTAACAAAAATATTTCTTTTCATAATTTTTAACTCTTGATGGTTATTTCGCATATTAATTTACATTTATGCCAATTCGGCTAGGTTGAAGCCCAAATCATCATTGACTTTGGCTAGGTTAAATTCAATACACATCAAAATTATTGACAAAAAAATATTTATTTTATAATTCTTTTTTGAGCTCAATTTTGCATATTAATATAATATTTACGCCTTTTCGGCTAGGTTGAAGACCAAAATTATCAACATTGTTGTCAAAAATAATTATTTTTATAATTTTTAACATCTGAGGGTAGTTTTGCATATTAATATTAAATGCATGCCATTTCAGCTAGGATAAAGCCCAAAATCATGATAAATAGTAACAAAAATATTTCTTTTCATAATTTTTGACTCTTGATGGTTATTTCGCATACTAAATTTACATTCATGCCAATTCGGCTAGAACAAAAATAATTTGTTTTTATTATATTTAACCTTTGAGGTCCAGTTTGTATATAAATATTAAATTCATGGTATTTCGGCTAGGTTAAATTAAACAGTTATAAAAATTATTGACAAAAAAAATATTTATTTTATTATCAAATTTTGAGTTCAATTTGGCATATTAATATAACATTCATGCCATTTCGGCTAGGTTAAAGTCCAAAATCATCAACATTTTTGTCAAAAATAATTATTTTTATAATTTTTAACTTTTGAGGGTAGTTTTGCATATTAAATGCATGCTAGGATAAAGCCCAAAATTATCATAAAAAGTAACAAAAATATTTCTTTTCATAATTTTTGTCTCTTGATGGTTATTTCGCATACTAAATTTACATTCATGCCAGTTCGGCTAGAACAAAAATAATTTGTTTTTATTATATTTAACCTTTGAGGTCCAGTTTGTATATAAATAATAAATTCATGGTATTTCGGCTAGGTTAAATTAAACAGTTATAAAAATTATTAACAAAAAAATATTTATTTTATTATCAAATTTTGAGTTCAATTTGACATATTAATATAACATTCATGCCATTTTGGCTAGGTTGAAGTCCAAAATCATCAACATTTTTGTCAAAAATAATTTTTATTATAATTTTTAACTTTTGAGGATAGTTTTGCATATTAATATTAACTGCATGCCATTTCAGCTAGGATAAAGCCCAAAATTATCATAAAAAGTAACTAAAATATTTCTTTTCATAATTTTTGTCTCTTGATGGTTATTTCGCATACTAAATTTACATTCATGCCAGTTCGGCTAGAACAAAAGTAATTTGTTTTTATAATATTTAACCTTTGAGGTCCAGTTTGTATATTAATATTAAATTCATGGTATTTCGGCTAGGTTAAATTAAACAGTTATAAAAATTATTGACAAAAAAAATATTTATTTTATTATTAAATTTTGAGTTCAATTTGGCATATTAATATAACATTCATGCCATTTCGGCTAGGTTGAAGTCAAAAATCATCAACATTTTTGTCAAAAATAATTATTTTTATAATTTTTAATTTTTGAGGGTAGTTTTGCATATTAATATTAAATGCATGCCATTTCAGCTAGCATAAGGCCCAAAATCATGATAAATAATAACAAAAATATTCCTTTTAAAAAAATTTTTTTTAACTCTTGATGGTTATTTCTGTTGGTTATTATTGACAAAAAAATATTTATTTTATTATTAACTTGAGCTCAATTTTGCATATTAATAAAACATTCATGCCTTTTCGGCTAGGTTGAAGTCCAAAATCATCAACATTTTTATCAAAAATAATTATTTTTATAATTTTTAACATCTGAGGGTAGTTTTGCATATTAATATTAAATGCATGGCATTTAAGCTAGGATAAAGCACAAAATTATGATAAATAGTAACAAAAATTTTTCTTTTCATAATTTTTGACTCTTGATGGTTATTTCGCATACTAAATTTACATTCATGCCAATTCGGCTAGAACAAAAATAATTTATTTTTTATTATATTTAACCTTTGAGGTCCAGTTTGTGTATTAATATTAAATTCATGGTATTTCGGCTAGGTTAAATTAAACAATTATAAAAATTATTGACAAAAAAAATATTTATTTTATTATCAAATTTTGAGTTCAATTTTGCATATTAATATAAAATTCATGCCATTTCGGCTAGGTTGAAGTCCAAAATCATCAACATTTTTGTCAAAAATAGTTATTTTTATAATTTTTAACTTTTGAGGATAGTTTTGCATATTAATATTAAATGCATGCCATTTCAGCTAGGATAAAGCCCAAAATTATTATTAATAATAACAAAAATATTTATTTTCATAATTTTTATCTCTTGATGGCTATTTCGCATATTAATATAACATTCATGCCAATTCGGCTAGCCTGAGATCCAAATCATCAAAATTATTACCAAAAATAATTTTTTTTTATTATTTTTAACCTTTGAGGTCCATTTTGTATATTAATATGGTATTTCGACTAGATAAAATTAAACAATTATAAAAATTATTGACAAAAAAAATATTTGTTTTATTGTAAAATTTTGAGTTCAATTTTGCATATTAATACAAAATTCATGCCATTTCGGCTAGGTTAAAGTCCAAAATCATCAACATTTTTGTCAAAAATAATTATTTTTATTATTTTTGACTTTTGAGGGTAGTTTTGCATATTAATATTAAATGCATGCCATTTCAGCTAGGATAAAGCCCAAAATCATGATAATAGTAACAAAAATATGTCTTTTCATAATTTTTAACTCTTGATGGTTATTTCGCATATTAATTTACATTCATGCCAATTCGGCTAGAACACAAATAATTTATTTTTATTATATTTAATCTTTGAGGTCCAGTTTGTGTATTAATATTAAATTCATGGTATTTCGGCTAGGTTAAATTAAACAGTTATAAAAATTATTGACAAAAAAAATATTTATTTTATTATCAAATTTTGAGTTCAATTTGGCATATTAATACAAAATTCATGCCATTTCGGCTAGGTTGAAGTCCAAAATCATCAACATTTTTGTTAAAAATAATTATTTTTATAATTTTTAACTTTTGAGGGTAGTTTTGCATATTAATATTAAATGCATGCCATTTTAGCTAGGATAAAGTCCAAAATTATTATTATTTATAACAAAAATATTTATTTTCATAATTTTTATCTCTTGATGGCTATTTCGCATATTAATATTTCATTCATGCCAATTCGGCTAGCTTGAGATCCAAATCATCAAAATTATTACCAAAAATAATTTTTTTTTATTATTTTTAACCTTTGAGGTCCATTTTGTATATTAGTATTAAATTCATGGTATTTCGGCTAGGTTTAATTAAACAATTATTAAAATTATTGACAAAAAAAATATTTATTTTATTATCAAATTTTGAGTTCAATTTTGCATATTAATATAAAATTCATGCCATTTCGGCTAGTTTGAAGTTCAAAATCATCAACATTTTTGTCAAAAATAGTTATTTTTATAATTTTTAACTTTTGAGGGTAGTTTTGCATATTAATATTGAATGCATGCCATTTCAGCTAGGATAAAGCCCAAAATCATGATATATAGTAACAAAAATATTTCTTTTCATAATTTTTAACTCTTGATGGTTATTTCGCATATTAATTTACATTCATGCCAATTCGGCTAGGTTGAAGCCCAAATCATCATTGATTTTGGCTAGGTTAAATTCCGTACACATCAAAATTATTGACAAAAAAATATTTATTTTATTATTAACTTTTGAGCTCAATTTTGCATATTAATATAACATTCATGTCTTTCGGCTAAGTTGAAGTCCAAAATCATCAACATTTTTGTCAAAAAAAATTATTTTTATAATTTTTAACTATTGAAGGTAGTTTTGCATATAAATATTAAATGCATGCCATTTCAGCTAGGATAAAGCCCAAAATCATGATAAATAGTAACAAAAATATTTCTTTTCATAATTTTTGACTCTTGATGGTTATTTCGCATACCAAATTTACATTCATGCCAATTCGGCTAGAACAAAAATAATTTGTTTTTATAATATTTAACCTTTGAGGTTCAGTTTGCATATTAATATTAAATTCATGGTATTTCGGCTAGGTTGAAGTCCAAAATCATCAACATTTTTGTCGAAAATAATTAGTTTTATAATTTTTACTTTTGAGGGTAGTTTTGCATATTAATATTAAATGCATGACATTTTAGCTAGGATAAAGCCCAAAATTATTATTATTAATAACAAAAATATTTCTTTTCATAATTTTTGTCTCTTGATGGTTATTCGAATACTAAATTTACATTCATGCCAGTTCGGCTAGAACAAAAATAATTTATTTTTATTATATTTAACCTTTGAGGTCCAGTTTGTATATTAATATTAAATTCATGGTATTTCGGCTAGGTTAAATTAAACAATTATAAAAATTATTTACAAAAAAAATATTTATTTTATTGTCAAATTTTGAGTTCAATTTTGCATATTAATATAACATTCATTCCATTTCGGCTAGGTTGAAGTCCAAAATCATCAACATTTTTGTCAAAAATAATTATTTTTATTATATTTAATCTTTGAGGTCCAGTTTGTATATTAATATTAAATTCATGGTATTTCGGCTAGGTTAAATTAAACAATTATAAAAATTATTGACAAAAAAATATTTATCTTATTGTCAAATTTTGAGTTCAATTTTGCATATTAATTTACATTCATGCCAATTCAGCTAGGTTGAAGCCCAAATTATCATTGATTTTGGCTAGGTTAAAATCAGTACACATCAAAATTATTGACATTTTAATATAACATTCATGCCTTTTCGGCTAGGTTGAAGTCCAAAATCATCAACATTTTTGTTAAAAATAATTATTTTTATAATTTTTAACTTTTGGGGGTAGTTTTGCATATTAATATTAAATGCATGCCATTTCAACTAGGATAAAGCCCAAATAATGATAAATAGTAACAAAAATATTTCTTTTCATAATTTTTTCTTTTTAACTCTTGATGGTTATTTCGCATATTAACATTACATTAATGCCAATTCGGCTAGGTTGAAGCCCAAATCATCATTGATTTTGGCTAGGTTAAATTCAATACACATCAAAATTATTGACAAAAAAATATTTATTTTATTATTCAATTTTGAGCTCAATTTTGTATATTAATATAATATTTACGCCTTTTCGGCTAGGTTGAATTCCAAAATCATCAACATTTTTGTCAAAAATAATTATTTTTATAATTTTTAACATTTGAGGGTAGTTTTGCATATTAATATTAATGAATGCCATTTCAGCTAGGATAAAGCCCAAAATTATTATTAATAATAACAACAATATTTATTTTCATAATTTTGATCTCTTGATGGCTATTTCGCATATTAATATTACATTCATGTCAATTCGGCTAGCCTGAGATTTGGAGATCATCAAAATTATTACCAAATATAATTTTTTTTTTTATTATTTTTAACCTTTGAGGTCCATTTTGTATATTAATATTAAATTCATGGTATTTAATTATAAAAATTATTGACAAAAAAAATATTTATTTTATTATCAAATTTTGAGTCAATTTTGCATATTAATATAACATTCATGCCATTTCGGCTAGGTTGAAGACCAAAATCATCAACATTTTTGTCAAAAATAATTATTTTTAAAATTTTTAACATTTGAAGGTAGTTTTGCATGTTAATATTAAATGCATGCCATTTCAGCTAGGATAAAGCTCAAAATTATCATAAAAAGTAACAAAATATTTCTTTTCATAATTTTTGTCTCTTGATGGTTATTTCGCATACTAAATTTACATTCATGCCAGTTAGGCTAAAACAAAAATAATTTGTTTTTATAATATTTAACCTTTGAGGTCCAGTTTGCATATTAATATTAAATTCATGGTATTTCGGCTACGTTAAATTAAACAGTTATAAAAATTATTGACAAAAAAAATATTTATTTTATTATTAAATTTTGAGTTCAATTTGGCATATTAATATAACATTCATGCCAATTCGGCTAGGTTGAAGTCCAAAATCATCAACATTTTTGTCAAAAATAATTATTTTTATAATTTTTAACTTTTGAGGGTAGTTTTGCATATTAATATTAAATGCATGCCATTTCAGCTAGGATAAAGCCCAAAATTATCATAAAAAGCGACAAAAATATTTCTTTTCATAATTTTTGTCTCTTGATGGTTATTTCGCATACTAAATTTACATTCATGCCAGTTCGGCTAAAACAAAAATAATTTGTTTATATTATATTTAACCTTTGAGGTCCAGTTTGTATATAAATATTAAATTCATGGTATTTCGGCTAGGTTAAATTAAACAGTTATACAAATTATTGACAAAAAAAATATTTATTTTATTATCAAATTTTGAGTTCAATTTGGCATATATTATAACATTCATGCCATTTCGGCTAGGTTGAAGTCCAAAATCATCAACATTTTTGTGAAAAATAATTATTTTTACAATTTTTATCATTTGGGGGATGTTTTGCATATTAATATTAAATGCATGCCATTTCAGCTAGGATAAAGCCCAAAATCATGATAAATAATAACAAAAATATTTCTTTTAAAAAAAATTTTTTTTAACTCTTGATGGTTATTTCTGTTGGTTATTATTGACAAAAAAAAATATTTATTTTATTATTAACTTGAGCTCAATTTTGCATATTAATATAACATTCATGAATTTTCGGCTAGGTTGATTTCCAAAATCATCAACATTTTTGTCAAAAATAATTATTTTTATAATTTTTAACTTTTGGGGGTAGTTTTGCATATTAATATTAAATGCATGCCATTTCAGCTAGGATAAAGCCCAAAATCATGATAAATAGTAACAAAAATATTTCTTTTCATAATTTTTTTTTAACTCTTGATGGTTATTTCGCATATTAACATTACATTAATGCCAATTCGGCTAGGATGAAGCCCAAATCATCATTGGTTTTGGCTAGGTTAAATTCAGTACACATCAAAATTATTGACAAAAAAATATTTATTTTATTATTAACTTTTGAGCTCAATTTTGCATATTAATATAACATTCACGCCTCTTCGGCTAGGCTGAAGACCAAAATCATTAACATTTTTGTCAAAAATATTTATTTTTATAATTTTTAACTTTTGAGGGTAGTTTTGCATATTAATATTAAATGCATGCCATTTCAGCTAGGATAAAGCCCAAAATTATCATAAAAAATAACAAAAATATTTCTTTTCATAATTTTTGACTCTTGATGGTTATTTCGCATACTAAATTTACATTCATGCCAATTCGGCTAGAACAAAAATAATTTCGTTTTATTATATTTAACCTTTGAGGTCCATTTTGTATACTAATATTAAATTCATGGTATTTCGGCTAGGTTAAATTAAATAATTATAAAAATTATTGACAAAAAAAATATTTATTTTATTTTCAAATTTCGAGTCAATTTTGCATATTAATATAACATTCATGCCTTTTCGGCTAGGTTAAAGTCCAAAATCATCAACATTTTTGTCAAAAATAATTATTGTAGGGGTGGTTGTTACGGCTTAAGGTCATTTATTAAAATAAAAATAAAACACAAAGATATTTGGGTGTATGTTTCTGTACATACATATGTCTGTGCTTTTCTACTTTTATTTTTGTTTTTGATGTAATTTTGTTTTTCCGATATTTCGGTCAACTTTGTAGACCATCATCAGGGATCTATTAAAATACAATAACACAAAAACATAATTAACATAAAAACACTTAATACTTTTTACAAAATAATTTTTACAAATTATTTTTAATAATGTTAATAAATATTTACTTTTTTAATATTTCTTAATATATTTTTTTATTTTTGTAACATATCACGTCTGTTTCTTATTTTTATTATTTTTCTGTCAACTAATGTTTGTTTTCGTTTTACTGTGTTTGTCTACTGTATGTATGTATAATTGAGCGCATTTTTCTGTGTCTGTTTTGTAATTGAGTCTTATACTTGGCGGGATATTAAGTATGTGTAACATCTCCATCATTAATCTCTTTTAATAATTACTTTTTTGCTGTAATACTCTTATGTTGTTAAAGTTTGGTGTATGGCCTGTTCTCGCACAGTGGGCCGCTAGTGCAGTTTTTGTTCAATGGGTTTATCTGTAGCCTTCTGGTCCGATTTATGTGAAGCAAGTCGTGTTTTTAGTTTTGTCCCTGTAGTGCCAATATATACTTTATCACAATTTTCGGTTTTGTTTCCACTGCACTTTATTTCATAAACGAGGTTTGATTTTTCTTCTTTTTCGAGTTTTGCTTTTGTTTTACTAAACAATCTATTAACACTGTTGCAAGTTTTAAACGCTAGTTCATACTTTTCGCGATCATAAATGTCCGAATTTCTAATTCTTTCCGAAAGCCAAGGAATATAAAGTGCAGATTTGTAATTTTTCGGTGTGCATGTTTCCCTTTTCTTGTTTTGCTTGTTATATTTGAACAAAAAACTGCGCTCAATTATACAGACATACAGTAGACAAACAGTAAAACGAAAACAAACATTAGTTGACAGAAAAATAATAAAAATTAGAAACAAACGTGATATGTTACAAAAATAAAAAAATATATTAAGAAATATTAAAAAAGTAAATATTTATTAACATTATTAAAAATAATTTGTAAAAATAATTTTGTAAAAAGTATTAAGTGTTTTTATGTTAATTATGTTTTTGTGTTATTGTATTTTAATAGATCCCTGTAGTGCGATTCAGTAACTTATTTTAACGATCGTTTAAATTAGATAACAATAAATATAAAGTAAAGTTTTTAACGGTATTCACTTCCCTTAAAGTCAGCTGTTATTGTTAAGTAAACAGCAAAACCTTTTAGCAATTTTTACAATCGTTATACTTGATAATTTAACGGCAATAATTTTTGTGTTGTTAGTTGTATCGACAAAAGGTTATTTTGTATATTATGTATTATTTTTACTATATTTATAATTTTCGCTTTCTTTAAATTTATTTTACAACTAATGAAATACAAACAAAAATCAACTTGACCACTATCGTTAAAAACGTCTTAGTGAATCACCTAACCGTAGCAGCTTGTTTGTTGCTACGTTAGGTGATTTCTGTCGCTAAATATGACGATTGTCGAATCGTTAAAAGTTACTGAATCCCACTACTGATGATGGTCAACAAAGTTGACCGAAATATCGGAAAAACAAAATTACATCAAAAACAAAAATAAAAGTAGAAAAGCACAGAAACATACACAAAAATATCTTTGTGTTTTATTTTTATTTTAATAAATGACCTTAAGCCGTAACAAACCACCCCTACATATAAACTACCCAGGTCAAAAATAATAACTAATTTATCAAAAATAATTATTTTTATAATTTTTAACTTTTGGGGGTAGTTTTGCATATTAATATTAAATGCATGCCATTTCAGCTAGGATAAAGCCCAAAATTATTATTAATAATAACAAAAATATTTATTTTCAAAATTTTTAACTCTTGATGGTTATCATATTAATATTTCATTCATGCCAATTCGGCTAGCCTGAGGCCCAAATCATCAAAATTATTAACAAAAATAATTTCTCTTTATTATTTTTAACCTTTGAGGTCTATTTTCTTATTAATATTAAATGCATGCCATTTCGGCTAGGATAAAGCCCAAAATCATGATAGATAATAATAAAAATATTTCTTTTCATAATTTTTAACTCTTGATTTAATTTACATTCATGTCAATTCGGCTAAGTTGAAGCCCAAATTATCATTGATTTTGACACATTTAAATTTATTTTTATTATTTTTAACCTTTGAGGTCCATTTTGTTATTAATATTAAATGCATGGTTTTTCGGCTAGGTTAAATCGAAATGATTATTTTTATAGTTTTTAACTTTTGAGTGTTGTTTTGCATATTAATTTTAAATTCAGCCATTCCAGCTAGGATAAAGCCAAAAATCATGATAGATAATAATAAAAATATTTATTTTCTTAATTTTTAACTCTTGATGGTTATTTCGCAATTTAATATTACATTCATGCCAATTCGGCTAGCCTGAGGCCCAAATCATCAAAATTATTAACAAAAATAATATCCGTTTATTATTTTTAAGCTTTGAGGTCCAGTTTGTATATTAATATTAAATTCATGGTATTTCGGCTAGGTTAAATTCAACAATTATCAAAATTATTGACAAAAAAATATATATTTTATTATCAACTTTTGAAGTAATTTTGCATATTAGTATAACATTCATGCCTTTTCGGCTAGGTTGAAGTCCAACATTATCGTCATTTTTGTCAAAAATGATTATTTTAATAGTTTTTAACTTTTGAGTGTAATTTTGCATATTAATTTTAAATTCATGTCATTTCAGCTAGGAAAAAGCCCTAAATCATGATAAATAATAACAAAAATATTTATTTTAATAATTTTTAACTCTTGATGGTTATTTTGCATATTAATATTACATTCATGACAATCCGGCTAAGTTGAAGCCCAAATTATCATTGATTTTGACACATCTAAATTATGGACAAAAAAAAAATATTTATTTTATTATACATTTATGGTTATTTATTTGAACTTTTTTCTATATATCTTATAATTATGTCTATTTATTCGGCTTAGGTTCATTATTAAAAATGTGATAGCTAAGAATGGAAATTTTAATTAAAAATTAAGTAATTCCGATACTAGCCGAGTGTAATGCATTTTCGAAATCAGCTACGATTTCTCGTCAGCACTCTTTCTATTCGGTACTACTGTAAGTTGAATGTTGATTTGTTATTTTATTATTAACTTTTGAATTCAGTTTTGCATATTAATATAACATTCATGCCTTTTCGGCTAGGTTGAAGTCCAAAATCATCAACAGTTTTGTCAAAAATAATTATTTGTATTTTTTAACTTTTGAGGGTACTTTTGCATATTAATATTAATGCATGCCATTTCAGCTTGGATAAAGCCCAAAATTATTATTAATAATAACAAAAATATTTATTTTAATAATTTTTAAATCTTGATGGTTATTTCGCATATTAATATTTCATTCATGCCAGTTCGGCTAGCCTGAGGCCCAAAAAATCAAAATTATTAACGAAAATAATTTATTTTTATTATTTTTAAATTTTGAGTTCTATTTTGTTATTAATATTAAATGCATGCATGAAGTCAAACATCATCGTCATTTTTGTCAAGATGATTATTTTTATAGTTTTTAACTTTTGAGGGTAATTTTGCATATTCATTTTAAATTCATGCCATTTAAGCTAGGATAAAGCACAAAATCATGATAAATAATAATAAAAATATTTCTTTTCATAATTTTTAAATCTTGATGGTTATTTCACATATTAATATTACATTCATGCCAATTCGGCTAGGCTGAAGCCCAAATCAATATTGATTTTGGCTAGGTTAAATTCAATACACATCAAAATTATTGACAAAAAAATATATATTTTATTATTAACTTTTGAGTTCAATTTTGCATATTAATATAACATTTTCGGCTAGGTTGAATTCCAAAATCATCGACATTTTTGTCAAAAAAGATTATTTTTATAGTTTTTAACTTTTGAGTGTAAAATTGCATATTAATTTTAAATTCATGCCATCTCAGCTAGGAAAAAGCCCTAAATCATGATAAATAATAACAAAAATATTTATTTTAATAATTTTTAACTCTTGATGGTTATTTTGCATATTAATATTACATTCAAGACAATTCGGCTAAGTTGAAGCCCAAATTATCATTGATTTTGACACATCTTAATTATTGACAAAAAAAATATTTATTTTATTAAACACACTTTTTTAAATATTATTTAGGATTTAATCCCAATTTTCTTGTTAATTTATTTATAGGGTTTGTTGTTGGTTAAGTTTGTCTATATGCATTTCATTGGTTCTTACACCAAATCATCAGTAGACTTCAACCACCCAAATTCTTAAAAAACTCATGAATATTTTCTGTTATTAAACAAAATGAGAACGTTATAATTACTTTTTATTATATTTAACCTTTGAGGTCCATTTTGTTATTAATATCAAATGCATGGTATTTCGGCTAGGTTAAATTCAACAATTATGAAAATTATTGACAAAAAAAATATTTATTTTATTATTAACTTTTGAATTCAATTTTGCATATTAATATAACATTCATGCCTTTTCGGCTAGTTTGAAGTCCAAAATCATCAACAGTTTTGTCAAAAATAATTATTTGTATTTTTTAACTTTTGAGGGTAGGTTGCATATTAATATTAAATGCATGCCAGTTCAGCTAGGATAAGGCCCAAAATTAAAATAAATAATAACAAAAGTATTTATTTTCATAATTTTTAACTCTTGATGGTTATTTATCAATTTAATATTACATCCATGCCATTCGGCTAGCCTGAGGCCTAAATCTTCAAAATTATTAACAAAAATAATATCTTTTTATTATTTTTAACCTTTGTATATTAATAATAAATGCATGATATTTCGGCTAGGTTAAATTAAACAATTATAAAAATTATTGACAAAAAAACTATTTATTTTATTATCAAATTTTGAGTCAATTTTGCATACTAATATAACATTCATGCCATTTCGGCTAGGTTGAAGTCCAAAATCATCAACATTTTTGTCAAAAATTATTATTTTTATAGTTTTTAACTTTTGAGGGTAATTTTGCATATTAATTTTAAATTCATGTCATTTCAGCTAGGATAAATCCCAAAATCATGATAAATAATAACAAAAATATTTCTTTTCATAATTTTTTTTAAACTCTTGATGGTTATTTTGCATATTAATATTACATTCATGCCAATTCGGCTAGGTTGAAGCCCAAATTTCATTGATTTCGGCTAGGTTAAATTCAATACACATCAAAATTATTGACAAAAAAATATATATTTTATTATTAACTTTTGAGTTCAATTTTGCATATTAATATAACATTTTCAGCTAGGTTGAATTCCAAAATCATCGGCATTTTTGTCAAAAATGATTATTTTTATAGTTTTTAACTTTTGAGTGTAATTTTGCACATTAATTTTTAATTCATGCCATTTCAGCTAGGATAAAGCCCAAAATTATTATTAATAATAACAAAAATATTTATTTTAGTAATTTTTAACTCTTGATGGTTATTTCGCATATTAATATTTCATTCATGCCAATTCGGCTAGCCTAAGGCCCAAAACATCAAAATTATTAACAAAAATAATATCTGTTTTTTTATTTTTAACCTTTGAGGTCCATTTTGTATATTAATATTAAATGCATGATATTTCGGCTAGGTTAAATTCAACAATTATCAAAATTATTTACAAAAAAATATTTATTTTATTATCAATTTTTGAGTTCAATTTTCCATATTAGTATAACATTCATGCCTTTTCGGCTAGGCTGAAGTCCAACATCATCGTCATTTTTGTCAAAAATGATTATTTTTATAGTTTTTAACTTTTGAGTGTAATTTTGCATATTAATTTTAAATTCATGCCATTTCAGCTAGGATAAAGCCCAAAATCATGATAGTAATAACAAACTCTTGATGGTTATTTCGCACAATAATATTACCTTCATCCCAATTCGGCTAGGCTGAAGCCCAAATCAATATTGATTTTGGCTAGGTTAAATTCAATACACATCAAAATTATTGACAGAAAAATATATATATTATTATTAACTTTTGAGTTCAATTTTGCGTATTAATATACATTCATGCAATTTCGGCTAGGTTGAAGTCCAAAATCATCAACATTTCGTCAAAAATTATTATTTTTATAGTTTTTAACTTTTGAGTGTAATTTTGCATATTAATTTTAAATTTATGCCATTTCAGCTAGGATAAAGCCCAAAATCATAATAGTAATAACAAACATATTTCTTTTCATAATATTTAAATTTTGATGGTTATTTCGCATATTAATATTTCATTCATGCCAATTCGGCTAGCCTGAAGCCCAAAAAATCAAAATTATTAACAAAAATAATTTATTTTTATTATTTTTAACCTTTGAGGTCCATTTTGTTATTAGTATTAAATGCATGGTATTTCGGCTAGGTTAAATTCAACAATTATCAAAATTATTGACAAATAAATATTAATTTTATTATCAACTTTTGAGTTCAATTTTGCATATTAGTATAACATTCATGCCTTTTCGGCTAGGTTGAAGTCCAAAATCATTGGCATTTTTTTCAAAAATTATTATTTTTGTGGAATATTTAATTTCGGCTTCAGGTCATAAATATTTTCTTAATAAATAAAACTCATTTTGAAAGTTTTTTTTTTATAATAAAGAAAATATGTATTTATAATTATTATTTTTATAGTTTTTAACTTTTGAGGGTAATTTTGCATATTAATTTTAAACTCATGTCATTAGAGCTAGGATAAATCCCAAAATCATGATAAATAATAACAAAACTATTTCTTTTCATAATTTTTTTTTTAAACTCTTGATGGTTATTTCGCATATTAATATTACATTCATGCCAATTCGGCTAGGTTGAAGCCCAAATCATCATTGATTTTGGCTGAGTTAAATTCAATACACATCAAAATTATTGACAAAAAAATATATATTTTATTATTAACTTTTGAGTTCAATTTTGCATATTAATATAACATTCATGCCTTTTCGGCTAGGTTGAAGTCCAAAATCATCAACAGTTTTGTCAAAAATAATTATTTGTATTTTTTAACTTTTGAGGGTACTTTTGCATATTAATATTAATGCAAGCCATTTCAGCTAGGATAAAGCCCAAAATCATGATAGTAATAACAAAAATATTTCTTTTCATAATTTTTTTTTTAACTCTTGATGGTTATTTCGCATATTAATATTACATTCATGCCAATTCGGCTAGGTTGAAGCCCAAATCATCATTGATTTTGGCTAGGTTAAATTCAATACACATCAAAATTATTGACAAAAAAATATATATTTTATTATTAACTTTTGAGTTCAATTTTGCATATTAATATAACATTTTCGGCTAGGTTGAATTCCAAAATCATCTACATTTTTGTCAAAAATGATTATTTTTATAGTTTTTAACTTTTGAGTGTAATTTTGCATATTAGTTTTAAATTCATGCCATTTCAGCTAGGAAAAAGCCCTAAATCATGATAAATAGTAACAAAAATATTTATTTTAATAATTTTTAACTCTTGATGGTTATTTTGCATATTAATATTACATTCATGAAAATTCGGCTAGCCTGAGGACCAAAAAATCAAAATTATTAACAACAATAATTTATTTTTATTATATTTAAACTTTGAGTTCTATTTTGTTATTAATATTAAATGCATGCATGAAGTCCAACATCATCGTCATTTTTTGTCAAATTAATTTTAAATTCATGCCATTTCAGCTGGGATAAAGCCCAAAATCATGATAAATAATAATAAAAATATTTCTTTTCATAATTTTTAAATCTTGATGGTTATTTCGCACATTAATATTACATTCATGCCAATTCGGCTAGGTTGAAGCCCAAATCATCATTGATATTGACACATCTAAATTATTGACAAAAAAAATATTTATTTTATTATTAACTTTTGAATTCAATTTTGCATATTAATATAACATTCATGCCTTTTCGGCTAGGTTGAAGTCCAAAATCATCAACAGTTTTGTCAAAAATGATTATTTTTATAGTTTTTAACTTTTGAGTGTAATTTTGCATTTTAGTTTTAAATTCATGCCATTTCAGCTAGGATAAAGCCCAAAATCATGATAGTAATAACAAACTCTTGATGGTTATTTCGCACATTAATATTACATTCATGCCAATTAGGCTAGGCTGAAGAGCAAATCAATATTGATTTTGGCTAGGTTAAATTCAATACACATCAAAATTATTGACAAAAAAATATATATTTTATTATTAACTTTTGAGTTCAATTTTGCGTATTAATATACATTCATGCAATTTCGGCTAGGTTGAAGTCCAAAATCATCAACATTTTGTCAAAAATTATTATTTTTATAGTTTTTAACTTTTGAGGGTAATTTTGCATATTAATTTTAAATTCATGTCATTCCAGCTAGGATAAATCCCAAAATCATGATAAATAATAACAAAAATATTTCTTTTCATAATTTTTTTTTATAATATTTAGATCTTAATGGTTATTTCGCATATTAATATTTCATTCATGCCAATTTGGCTAGCCTGAAGCCCAAAAAATCGAAATTATTAACAAAAATAATTTATTTTTATTATTTTTAACCTTTGAGGTTCATTTTGTTATTAATATTAAATGCATGGTATTTCGGCTAGGTTAAATTCAACAATTATCAAAATTATTGACAAATAAATATTAATTTTATTATCAACTTTTGAGTTCAATTTTGCATATTAGTATAACATTCATGCCTTTTCGGCTAGGTTGAAGTCCAAAATCATTGGCATTTTTTTTTCAAAAATTATTATTTTTATAGTTTTTAACTTTTGAGGGTAATTTTGCATATTAATTTTAAATTCATGTGATTAGAGCTAGGATAAATCCCAAAATCATGATAAATAATAACAAAAATATTTCTTTTCATAATTTTTTTTTAAACTCTTGATGGTTATTTCGCATATTAATATTACATTCATGCCAATTCGGCTAGGTTGAAGCCCAAATCATCATTGATTTTGGCTAGGTTAAATTCAATACACATCAAAATTATTGACAAAAAAATATATATTTTATTATTAACTTTTGAGTTCAATTTTGCATATTAATATAACATTTTCGGCTAGGTTGAATTCCAAAATCATCGACATTTTTGTCAAAAATGATTATTTTTATAGTTTTTAACTTTTGAGTGTAATTTTGAATATTAGTTTTAAATTCATGCCATTTCAGCTAGGAAAAAGCCCTAAATCATGATAAATAGTAACAAAAATATTTATTTTAATAATTTTTAACTCTGGATGGTTATTTTGCATATTAATATTACATTCATGACAATTCGGCTAAGTTGAAGCCCAAATTATCATTGATTTTGACACATCTAAATTATTGACAAAAAAAATATTTATTTTATTATTAACTTTTGAATTCAATTTTGCATATTAATATAACATTCATGCCTTTTCGGCTAGGTTGAAGTCCAAAATCATCAACAGTTTTGTCAAAAATAATTATTTGTATTTTTTAATTTTTGAGGGTACTTTTGCATATTAATATTAATGCATGCCTTTTCAGCTAGGATAAAGCCCAAAATTATTATTAATAATAACAAAAATATTTATTTTAATAATTTGTAACTCTTGATGGTTATTTCGCATATTAATATTTCATTCATGCCAATTCGGTTAGCCTGAGGCCCAAAAAATCAAAATTATTAACAAAAACAATTTATTTTTATTATTTTTAAACTTTGAGTTCTATTTTGTTATTAATACTAAATGCATGCATGAAGTCCAACATCATCGTCATTTTTGTCAAAAATGATTATTTTTATAGTTATTAACTTTTGAGTGTAATTTTGCATATTAATTTTAAATTCATGCCATTTCAGCTAGGATAAAGCCCAAAATCATGATAAATAATAATAAAAATATTTCTTTTCATAATTTTTAAATCTTGATGGTTATTTCGCATATTAATATTACATTCATGCCAATTCGGCTAGGTTGAAGCCCAAATCATCATTGATATTGACACATCTAAATTATTGACAAAAAAAAATATTTATTTTATTATTAACTTTTGAATTCAATTTTGCATTTTAATATAACATTCATGCCTTTTCGGCTAGGTTGAAGTCCAAAATCATCGACATTTTTGTTAAAAATGATTATTTTTATAGTTTTTAACTTTTGAGTGTAATTTTGCATATTAGTTTTAAATTCATGCCATTTCAGCTAGGATAAAGCCCAAAATCATGATAGTAATAACAAACTCTTGATGGTTATTTCGCACATTAGTATTACATTCATGCCAATTCGGCTAGGCTGAAGCCCAAATCAATATTGATTTTGGCTAGGTTAAATTCAATACACATCAAAATTATTGACAAAAAAATATATATTTTATTATTAACTTTTGAGTTCAAGTTTGCGTATTAATATACATTCATGCAATTTCGGCTAGGTTGAAGTCCAAAATCATCAACATTTGGTCAAAAATTATTATTTTTATAGTTTTTAACTTTTGAGGGTAATTTTGCATATTAATTTTAAATTCATGTCATTAGAGCTAAGATAAATCCCAAAATCATGATAAATAATAACAAAAATATTTCTTTTCATAATTTTTTTTTAAACTCTTGATGGTTATTTCGCATATTAATATTACATTCATGCCGATTCGGCTAGGTTGAAGCCCAAAATATCATTGATTTTGGCTAGGTTAAATTCAATACACATCAAAATTATTGACAAAAAATATATATTTTATTATTAACTTTTGAGTTCAATTTTGCATTAATATTAATATATAACATTTTCGGCTAGGTTGAATTCCAAAATCATCGACATTTTTGTCAAAAATGATTATTTTTATAGTTTTTAACTTTTGAGTGTAATTTTGCATATTAATTTTAAATTCATGCCATTTCAGCTAGGAAAAAGCCCCAAATCATGATAAATAGTAACAAAAATATTTATTTTAATAATTTTTAACTCTTGATGGTTATTTTGCATATTAATATTACATTCATGACAATTCGGCTAAGTTGAAGCCCAAATTATCATTGATTTTGACACATCTAAATTATTGACAAAAAAAATATTTATTTTATTATTAACTTTTGAATTAAATTTTGCATATTAATATAACATTCATGCCTTTTCGGCTAGGTTGAAGTCCAGAATCATCAACAGTTTTGTCAAAAATAATTATTTGTATTTTTTAACTTTTGAGGGTACTTTTGCATATTAATATTAATGCAAGCCATTTCAGCTAGGATAAAGCCCAAAATTATTATTAATAATAACAAAAATATTTATTTTAATAATTTTAACTCTTGATGGTTATTTCGCATATTAATATTTCATTCATGCCAATTCGGCTAGCCTGAGGCCCAAAAAATCAAATTATTAACAAAAATAATTTATTTTTATTATTTTTAAACTTTGAGCTCTATTTTGTTATTAATATTAAATGCATGCATGAAGTCCAACATCATCGTCATTTTTGTCAAAAATGATTATTTTTATAGTTATTAACTTTTGAGTGTAATTTTGCATATTAATTTTAAATTCATGCCATTTCAGCTAGGATAAATCCCAAAATCATGATAAATAATAACAAAAATATTTCTTTTCATAATTTTTTTTTATAATATTTAGATCTTAATGGTTATTTCGCATATTAATTTCATTCATGCCAATTCGGCTAGCCTGAAGCCCAAAAAATCAAAATTATTAACAAAAATAATTTATTTTTATTATTTTTAACCTTTGAGGTCCATTTTAATATTAATATTTAATGCATGGTATTTCGGCTAGGTTAAATTCAACAATTATCAAAATTATTGACAAATAAATATTAATTTTATTATCAACTTTTGAGTTCAATTTTGCATATTAGTATAACATTCATGCCTTTTCGGCTAGGTTGAAGTCCAAAATCATTGGCATTTTTTTTCAAAAATTATTATTTTTATAGTTTTTAACTTTTGAGGGTAATTTTGCATATTAATTTTAAATTCATGTGATTAGAGCTAGGATAAATCCCAAAATCATGATAAATAATAACAAAAATATTTCTTTTCATAATTTTTTTTTAAACTCTTGATGGTTATTTCGCATATTAATATTACATTCATGCCAATTCGGCTAGGTTGAAGCCCAAATCATCATTGATTTTGGCTAGGTTAAATTCAATACACATCAAAATTATTGACAAAAAAATATATATTTTATTATTAACTTTTGAGTTCAATTTTGCATATTAATATAACATTTTCGGCAAGGTTGAATTCCAAAATCATCGACATTTTTGTCAAAAATGATTATTTTTATAGTTTTTAACTTTTGAGTGTAATTTTGCATATTAGTTTTAAATTCATGCCATTTCAGCTAGGATAAAGCCCAAAATTATTATTAATAATAATAAAAATATTTATTTTAATAATTTTTAACTCTTGATGGTTATTTCGCATATTAATATTTCATTCATGCCAATTCGGTTAGCCTGAGGCCCAAGAAATCAAAATTATTAACAAAAACAATTTATTTTTATTATTTTTAAACTTTGAGTTCTATTTTGTTATTAATATTAAATGCATGCATGAAGTCCAACATCATCGTCATTTTTGTCAAAAATGATTATTTTTATAGTTATTAACTTTTGAGTGTAATTTTGCATATTAATTTTAAATTTATGCCATTTCAGCTAGGATAAAGCCCAAAATCATGATAAATAATAATAAAAATATTTCTTTTCATAATTTTTAAATCTTGATGGTTATTTCGCATATTAATATTACATTCATGCCAATTCGGCTAGGTTGAAGCCCAAATCATCATTGATATTGACACATCTAAATTATTGACAAAAAAAATATTTATTTTATTATTAACTTTTGAATTCAATTTTGCATATTAATATAACATTCATGCCTTTTCGGCTAGGTTGAAGTCCAAAATCATCGACATTTTTGTCGAAAATGATTATTTTTATAGTTTTTAACTTTTGAGTGTAATTTTGCATATTAGTTTTAAATTCATGCCATTTCAGCTAGGATAAAGCCCAAAATCATGATAGTAATAACAAACTCTTGATGGTTATTTCGCACATTACTATTACATTCATGCCAATTCGGCTAGGCTGAAGCCCAAATCAATATTGATTTCGGCTAGGTTAAATTCAATACACATCAAAATTATTGACAAAAAAATATATATTTTATTATTAACTTTTGAGTTCAATTTTGCGTATTAATATACATTCATGCAATTTCGGCTAGGTTGAAGTCCAAAATAATCAACATTTTGTCAAAAATTATTATTTTTATAGTTTTTAACTTTTAAAGGTTATTTTGCATATTAATTTTAAATTCATGTCATTCCAGCTAGGATAAATCCCAAAATCATGATAAATAATAACAAAAATATTTCTTTTCATAATTTTTTTTTAAACTCTTGATGGTTATTTTGCATATTAATATTACATTCATGCCAATTCGGCTAGGTTGAAGCCCAAATCTCATTGATTTCGGCTAGGTTAAATTCAACACACATCAAAATTATTGACAAAAAAAATATATATTTTATTATTAACTTTTAAGTTCAATTTTGCATATTAATAATTTTCGGCTAGGTTGAATTCCAAAATCATCGACATTTTTGTCAAAAATGATTATTTTTATAGTTCTTAACTTTTGAGTGTAATTTTGCATATTAATTTTAAATTTATGCCATTTCAGCTAGGAAAAAGCCCAAAATCATAATAGTTAGGTACCGTGAAATAACTCCCAAATGAAATAACTCCCAATGGAAAAAATGAAATAACTCCCAAAGAAAATGAAATAATTCCCAATCGAAAAAAATGAAATAACTCCCAACGGTAAAAATGAAATAACTCCCAATGTTTGGGAGTTATTTCATAAAAGTCACAAAAAAGTGAAATAACTCCCAAATGAAATAACTCTTAACAAAAATGAAATAACCCCCCATTACAAAAAAAATAATTGTTTTATGAAATAAGTCCCAACGGAAATGAAATAACTCCCAACATTAATGAAATAACTCCCAACGAAAATGAAATAACTCCCAACGAAAACGAAATAACCCCCAATTAAAATACATATATATAATGCGAAAACCTTTTGTATCCATAAATTAGATGTTACTAACGTAAAATTATTTTCTAAACAAACAAACCAAATGACTGCCGGCCTCCGTCTGGACGCGGATAAGTTAACTATCGTGGATCGAACCGCCGCTTTGTTACAGCTTTAGGACAGGCGCGTGGACTTGAGGCACTTGAGAGTTATGTAGATAGCCGGCCTTCGGCCGGGCGCAAGGAAAGAAACATCCAGTGGATTCGAACGGCCGGCTTCGCAGTAGCCTTCGGCCGGGCAATGGACTTTAAGCTCTACTGCTTTCCATATAAAGCTTCGCCAAATAAAACATGAATTTTATAACACTTTAGTAATGAAGCTGCAAATACTTCCGATGTACTACAGTTTAAAGTATATTCCCCGGCCGAAGGCTACTGCAAAGCCGGCGGATCTAATCCACTGGAGTTTTTTTTCCTTGCGCCCGGCCGAAGGCCGGCTATATATGCCACTTTTTTTTAAACCCAAAATTTTCAATTCATTGTCGCCTTTTGTATCCATAAATTAGATATCACTAACGTAAAATTTTTTTCTAAACAAACAAACCAAATGACTGGCGGCCTCCGTCTGGACGCAGGATAAGTAAACTCTCGTGGATCAAACCGCCAGCTTCGTTACATCTTTAGGACAGGCGCGTGGACTTTAAGCACCTTTTTGGTTAAATAATTTTTTTAATTAAAAGGAGTTATTTAGATAGCCGGCCTTCGGCCGGGCGCAAGGAAAAAAAACTCCAGTGCATTCGATCCGCCGGCTTCGCAGTAGCCTTCGGCCGGGCAATGGACTTTAAGCTCTACTGCTTTCCATAAAAGCTTCGCCAAATAAAACATGAATTTTATGACACTTTAGTTATGAAGCTGCAAATACTTCCGATGCACTACAGTGTAAAGTATATTCCCCGGCCGAAGGCTACTGCGAAGCCGGCGGATCGAATCCACTAGAGTTTATTTCCTTGCGCCCGGCCAAAGGCCGGCTATATACCCACGGTTTTAAAACCCCAAAACTTTTAAATAAATGTCACCTTGTATACTAGCGTGATTAAATTTTTTTAAATGCTCTGGTATATACACTTGCTTTTAGTAAAATGAAATAACTCCCAATAAAAGTGAAATAACTCCCAACAAAAATGAAAAAACTCCCAATGATAGAAAATGAAATAACTCCCAACAAAAATGAAATAACTCCCAACACTTTGAAAAAATGAAATAACTCCCAACAAAATTTCATTGGGGGTTATTTCATTTGGGAGTTATTTCATTATGAAATAACTCCCAATTCGTATGGAAAAAAATTGGGAGTTATTTCATTTTTTCATTGGGAGTTATTTTATTTGGGAGTTATTTCACGGTACCGTAAATAACTATATTTGCAACTAACTGTCAAAAAATTTTTTTGTGATTTCTTTTTTTATAAGTATTTCTTATTGCTTTGAAAAATGCTTTATATTCACTTAAGCTCTAAAAATTTTTTAACTTTGATGGAAAATTAAAAAAAAAAGAAAAATAATGTCTATGGGTTTTTTTCTGTTTTCGAAAATTCAAACTGTTTTCTAATAATTACAAGAAAAAAAATTAATTTTTATTTATTGTTGAACTAATTGTTTTTAATACAAATTTTTGATTTTTAGTTTGGCTTTAGTTCATATAATTTCTTTTTTATTAGAAGAAATTATTATTTTCCGTTAATGTTGAAAGAAACTTTCAATTTGAAAAAAGCTGATTCTTCTACCGCTACTAGCCGAGTAGAATGCATTTTCGAAAGCAGCTACGCAATTTCATCATCAGTACTCTTTGAACGGTAGTAGTGTATATGGTTGTAAACATCACCTATTTAACTTACATGTAACATGTATACTTTTCTCTGTTACATGTAAGTTAAATAGGTGATGTTTACAACCATATACACTACTACCGTTCAAAGAGTACTGATGATGAAATTGCGTAGCTGCTTTCGAAAATGCATTCTACTCGGCTAGTAGCGGTAGAAGAATCAGCTTTTTTTCAAATTGTAAGTTTCTTTCAACATTAACGGAAAATAATAATTTCTTCTAATAAAAAAGAAATTATATGAACTAAAGCCAAACTAAAAATCAAAAATTTGTATTAAGAAAAAAAATTTTTTAAATTTAACCACAACAACACAATTTTTAAATTATTTAGGATTTAATCCCAATTTTCTTGTTAATTTATAGGGTTTGTTGTTGGTTAAGTTTGTCTATATGCATTTCATTGGTTCTTACACCAAATCATCAGTAGACTTCATTTTGTTTGATGAGGTTAGTATATAAAGACAGAAAATATTCATGAGTTTTTTAAGAATTTGGGTGGTTGAAGTCTACTGATGATTTGGTGTAAGAACCAATGAAATGCATATAGACAAACTTAACCAACAACAAACCCTATAAATTAACAAGAAAATTGGGATTAAATCCTAAATAATTTAAAAATTGTGTTGTTTAACAACAAGGTTTTGTTTTCGGTTGCCCCTCAATACATTTAGTAATAACCAATGGTTATTCAAATGTAAGGGGAAAAAGAAAATCAAAACAAGCGAATAGCGAATAATGGTTTGTTGGATTCTTAAAAAAACTTGAACGTTTTGGGTTTTTATAGTAATTCTCATTTTGTTTGATGAGGTTAGTATATAAAGACAGAAAATATTCATGAGTTTTTTAAGAATTTGGGTGGTTGAAGTCTACTGATGATTTGGTGTAAGAACCAATGAAATGCATAAAGACAAACTTAACCAACAACAAACCCTATAAATTTAACCACAACTTTAAAAAAAAATTAAAAATGGCTATTTTCGTGATTTTTTCTCAAATTTCGACAGTTTTCTAAGGTTTAAAAGAAAACAAACTACAAATACTGTAAAATATAAATTCAAATTAATACTGTTTAATAAAAAAACAGCAAAAATAGTAAAGTTTTTGCGTTTCTATGTATTTTACGCTATAAAATGACACTAAAACCCCAAATTACCAAGGTTTTTTATTGTTTTAAAAAAATTATTGTAAAAATTTTTTGAACTAGGAAACTCAAATTGTTTCTTGTAAAAGCTAACTATATTCGAAACCAACTGTGAAAAAATTTTTATTTTATTATTTTCCTATACATAGTTTTTGTTGGTTTGAAAAATGCTTATTATTCACTTAAGCTCAAAAAATTTTTTAACATTGATGGAAAATTAAAAAAAAAGAAAAATATGGTCTATGGATTTTTTTCTGTTTTCAAAAATTCATACTGTTTTCTAATAACTTCAAGAAAAAAATTTAAAAAATTAAGAACAAAAAAAATACTTACAATATAATAACATATAAAACCAAATTGATACCATTAGATTATATTAATTAGCGAGATAAATTAAAAAAAAATAAGTATAAAATTGTGTTTGCCTCGTTTTGACGCTCAAGATGCTGCTAAATTAACAAATTGATTTTGGTGTTTCATTGTTTCAAGAATGTTTTCAAAATGTGACTTTGTGTAGTTTACCTCCCACCACTGGTGCTAACTTTTTTTCCCAAAAATATAGATAGGTTAGTATAAAAAAGCGCTAGAAGTTTGCTATGTTTTTTAAGTACTTAAAATGTGAGCTATGAGTTGCCAAAAAATTTGTTTTTTCCAGTTCGGTTGTGACTACTTATAACAAAAACTAGATCAAAATATGACAAAAATATGGTGTCTTTCGTAAATCTTATAAAACTTTGCATCACAACAAACTAATAAAGCAATTGAAAACCGCTAGATTTGACTCCCACCTACAAATATTATTTACCGTTATTTTTTATTTAAATTGGAGATGGGTACGTGACAGAAGTTTTTTTTTGCAACTTCCTTTGTTTGTAGTAAGCAAAACTGTTTGGTGGAGTGTTCGCAAATATTGCACACAGACATTTCAGTTAAAGAAAAAATTAAAATTTTCTTATAATTAATTACTTTTACAAACAGTAAAAGTGAGGGCGCGTGGTTCAATTAATTAACGTGCACATCTCTAATCAAAGTGAAAACAAAGATTTTGATAAAACATAATTGGTCAAAACAAATAAATTAAAGTGATGGCTTTTATTCGATGTAACTCAGATAGAGTTGACTGATGGATAAAAGCAACTTCTAAAGATAAAGAACCAGAGGTATATAAATATGTTGAAAGAAAAATATGCAAGTCATATTTTGGTAAAAATAAGTTATTACAAAGTGTTTATTTTTTCTACAACAAAATGATAAATTTTTGGAAAGAAAGCAGGGGCAACTTAATGCATTTAAATAAGAAACATTCTTCGTGGGTAAACAATACTTTTTTTGATGCTGATGATGTAAGTTTTATAATTTTTAATTGCTATTCTAAAATAAAGATATTATTAAATATATTTAATTTAAATTCTTTGCAACCAAGCACGAGTAAAATTGTTTATGAAAATTTGCTGCTTCCAACTCCAGAATGTGATACAACAGTGGCTTTACATGCAACAGAAACTTCATGTAGAAAACGTGGTAGACCGACGAAAGATTTTGGTAGCACTACAGTCAAAACTAGACACCGAAGAGTGGCAAAGTTATTATTAAAATGTTCCCTTGAGGAAGTAGAATTTGCAGTGGAAAATTTAAAACGGGAATCTCATTCTGTTTTGCAAAGCCCAATGTCGAATTAAAATGCTTACCAGCAACAAAACCTTTTGCGCTATATATGAATGTAGATTTGACCGAATGAAAATATAGTGTGCTACGTAACACAATGAATGAAATACACCCAAATTGTTTTCCATCTCTGTATGCGTAACAAACTGAAAAAAAAATTTATTCCGATAATTGTGGTATCTGAAAATAAATTTCAGGGTGCTTGTCTGAAGAAGCACTGGAAGCCAACCACAAAATCGTGAAAAAAGCAAGACTGCCCGCCACTCATACACTCATAAAGATTTAATACTATCTTTAGAGCCGTTTTTGACTTCAAAAAAGAATCCAAAGACCAAAAATATATATTATTATTTATATTTATTATTATGCAGAAATTGATAAATATATACATATTTAAGAGAAAACGCTAATAAGCCAGTTGAAGACAACGAGGCAAATGTTTCATTGAGCGGAAATATTTTTTGGGAAGAGTCCAATACTGAAGATGATTTCTTGTAAATAAAAATATATATAAATTATTAAAAACATAAAAATTATAATAAGAAAACGCACTTATACGTATTTTAAATTTAATTTTAATTTAGAAACATTGTAATTTTGTACTTTCACGTTGTCGTCAAAATTAAAATGTAGAAGATTTTTAGCCAATTTGTTTTTTATTTTCTATTTTCATAAATAAATTTTAATGTAATTTGGCACTAACATTTGTTTAACACATAATAATAACCATACCACCCAATTTAATGAGAATCGGATAACTTTTGTAACAGTCTTGGCATTTTTGCGAAAAAGGATATATGACAGGACCTAGAGTCCTTGCGCCGATCCCAATAAAAATTATCACACAAGTTACTAGCACGGGATGTAAATGATCTGCGGACTATTGTAACTTTCTGTGCAGTTATGTAGTCATAATTGAAAATTTCGTCCTTTCTATATATGGGCAGTAGGCGTGTCCTTTGCCCGATTTTTTCAAAAAATTGAATTTTTCTTAATTTAAGTATTTTATACTAGTGTACCAAATTTCAAAGCTCTGGAACCACTCCTTCTATTTTTGTCCCATCACTATATAGGATCAAAGCACTGTGCGGCACCACAATCAAATTCGTTTTCGATTTACCATCAGCGCTTTCCCATTGGCGATAAAGGCATCCGTTAATTAAGTGCAGACTATTCCACAGCGCCCAATATGATTTCATCAGTGGACTTTCCGCTAATATTTTGTCTTCCTCCTTTGCCGAAATTATTTTCGCCAGTACGGGATCATCCTTTTGTGCCGCCGACCAGTCGTCACTTGTCTCTATGCGTGTGAGTCGAACATCAACAACGCCTTTTTTTCTTCAGCTTTTAGGCAATACTTACATTCCGATCTGCAAGGTCTTCGGGAGAGTGCATCCGCATTTCCATGCTTAGTACTTTTTCGATGCTTGATGCCGAAATCGTAGCTCTGAAGACGTTCAATCCAACGGGGTAGCTGCCCCTCTGGTTGTTTAAATTGTAGCAACCACCTGAGTGCGGAGTGGTCGACTCTTATCTCGAAGTGTTGTCCATACAGGTACTTGTGGTAATGTTTTACACACTCTACCACTGCCAGAAGCTCTCGCCGTGTAACACAATAATTTCTTTCAGGCTTTGAGAGTGTTCGACTGTAGTAGCCTATGACCTTTTCTATACCGTTGACAACTTGTGGAAGAACACCACCTATCCCGTAGCCACTCGCATCACTATCCAGCACAAATTTCTCTCCAGCAATTGGATAGGCCAAGACTGGTGCTACGCATAATAACTTCTTAGGCTTCTGAAATGCTTGTTCTTGTGCGTCAGTCCACAGAAACGGTCGTGACTTTTGGGTAAGCTCATGTAGACTGGCAGCGACACTGGCAAAATTTGGCACAAACCTCCTATAGAAGGTACAAAGACCAAGAAAACTGCGTAACTCATGCAGATTGTTTGTGCGAGGACAGTCCTTCACAGCTTGAATTTTATCTTCGTCAGTTGATATACCATTTTCAGCGACGCGATGGCCCAAATATTTAACATCTTTTTGAAACAATGCACATTTCTTCGCACTTAATTTAAGTCCAGCCAATGATATCCGCTTGAGGACTTCTTCTAGATTTTTCAGGTGGTCGTAAAACTTTTCCTCATGACAATAATGTCATCAAGATACGCCAGGCATGTCTTCCAATACATATATACATATAATAGTGAGAAAAACAAAAACAAAAAACTAAATAAAAAATAAAAAAAGCGAACTGTTAATGAGTAACAGTAATCTTAGTGACAGTGGGCCTGAAAGCCGAAATGCTTACATTGTGTTAAGCTCAAAAAGCGTCAGTAATGAAAATATTAGAGACCCTGAATTCAATAAAAACTATTTAAATGAGAAACCAAAAATAAATACAAACAATTTAAGTGCAAGTGCTCCAAATTTAAATAAGCGCTTTGAACAAGGGACAAGTTTAGCCCAATCTCTTTTTAAAAATTATAAAAAAAATACCGAAGTACCATCCTCCCCGCGGTCTTCTTTATCATATTCTGGAACTGAATCTACCCTTGCTAAAGGCAGTCCCAGTGCACTTTTATCAGAAGTTCCAAAGGTCCAGGTAGGGATGGACCGCACAATAACAGTTTTTAAAAGGGGTAGGAGCATGAAATCCGCAGAGGTTATAAGTCCAGCCAAAATTTCAAGAGATGAAGAAAAGCCAATCTCATCGCAAAATCGTTTTGCAATTCTAGAAGAGGAGAAAGATATCCCTGTCACCGAGAAGAAGACATTTAAACCTCCTCCAATTTATTTGAGAGAAAGGAACTCTAACGACCTTATTAGGTTTTTAGTCGGATTAATTGGTGAAAACAACTTCTATGTGTTTAATATTAAGAGTGGTAACATTTACGAGACAAAAATTCAGGTAAATCACGAAAACGCTTACCGCACCGTCGTTTCAGAATTTGAAAAACTTAATAAAAACTTCTACACTTACCAACTAAATAACGCTAAAGGCCTCCAGGTTGTTATAAAAGGTATTGACGCTAATGTCGACCCGGAAGAGATAAAGATGAGTTTATACAGCAAAGGATTTAAAGCTAAAACTGTATCAAACATTAAAAACAGAGAAAGGTGTCCGACCCCATTATTTCGGGTAGAGCTTGAGCCTAGTGATGTAAGATTGAGGAAAGGTAAAACTCACCCAATTTATGAATTAATATATATTTTGCACCGCAGAGTTGTTGTTGAAGCCACATAAACGATCTGGGCCAGGCAAGTGCTTGAACTGCCAGGAATATGGCCATACCAAAGCCTATTGTAAGTGCCTTCTGTTTGTGTTGTGTGTGGGGACCTGCATGCCACGACCAAGTGCGATAAACCTAACGATTACCCCAGGGTGAAGAAATGCAGCAATTTCGGCGGAAACCACACGGCCAACTATAGAGGTTGCCCTGTTTTTGAATCAGTTAAGCGCTCATCTAAGCCGAAAATAGTTTCTGCCCCTCCCCAGCCTTTAAATATTTTTTTTTTTTTTTTTTTCATATTTTTTATTATTGAATCTCCGCCTTTGGCGAACTAACAATAAGTATTCAAATCTTAGGGCTATATATTTAATATTAGTCCGGCCAGTGCCAGACTAAAATTTAAGTTATCATAAGGAAATAAATAATTTCATCTAAGCGCAATAGTATCCCTCCTTTTCAGACGGGTGTGTCCACTATGTTGCAAAATGTTTCGAGCGAGTGGATTTGGATGTATTTCCAGCCTTTAAATATACCAACTACAAATATGCCTCCGTTAGCACAACCAACTACAAATCAAGTTTCTTACGCCGCTGCATTAAAGTCTAACCAGCCTAATGCACGTAAGTCTACCCAGCCTACAACACAACAAGAAGTGCCAGCAAATGAACCAACCGGAGCCAATTTTAGCCGCCTGGAAGCCGTAATTGACAATATGGTCTAACAATTTACGCAGTTTATGGCGCAAATGGCCGGCATGATGCAAGAAATGAAAAAAATGCAGTCTGCACTTTTTCAGGCCATGCTTAAAAGGCCATGAACTGCCTCATGGCCAATGGATGGCTGGTCTCTCCGAAAGTTATATACAAGCAACAAACGTCTGCATCGATGAATTTTGCCAAAAAATTTATCAGCACGCACTGTTCGGAACACCAATCTTTAAAAACTTCCGAAGAAATCGATGAGTGCCTGAGTAGCCTCAATGAAAATATTAAAAAAGCAGTTGAAAATGCTTCTTCTACCTACCGTCAGGCCAGATACAACAAAATTTATTTAACCGATGTTGAAAAGCTCTTATCTGAAAAAAGGAGAGCCCGAAGATAATGGCAAAAGTATAGATCGCCCCTACTTAAAAACAATGTATGTATGTACAAACCGATTAAAAAACTTGCTAGAAGTACAAAGAATGTCATCAATGAAGGAATACCTAGAAGATCTAGACGCGACTCCTCAAACAAACTATTCTCTATGGCGAACAGCCAGACGTCTTAAAAGACACGTAATCGCAAAACCTCCACTGCGTAACCTGAGAGGATCCTGTGCTAGAAATGACGAAGAAAAATGCGATCTGTTCGCAAGCAATTTAAGGAACGTCTTCACACGCACTGACGTGAGAGAATTACCGCCTGTTGTAGCTAGACGTCCTATAGAAATACGTTTCCGATTTTCAGATGTTATAGAGGCAATCGCTAACCTAAATGGCAAAAAAGCTCCTGGCGTTGATAAGATAAGCAACAAAATGCTTTTAGAGCTACCCTTTACAGGTAAAATAATTATTATTTTTCTTTTTATTGCCATAATTCGGCTTGAGCACTTTCCGCCAGTGTGGAAAGTTGCCTTAGTAAAGATGATTCCCAAGTCTGGTAAAGATCCTTCGAAGGTGGAGTCTTATAGGCCTATAAGTTTGTTACCAACTTTGGCGAAACTATTCGAAAAGCTGCTTAAAAACAAGCTGAGTCCGATTCTGAATGACAACAGCTGCATCCCAGATCACCAATTTGGTTTTAGAAGTCAACATATGTAGCTCAATCAAACAAACTCACAGACTGGTGCAGATTATAAGAAAAGCCTTTGAGGAAAAGAAGTACTGCTCCGCGCTTTTTATCGATGTCTCTCAAGCATTCGATAAAGTATAGCACGAAGGCCTGTTAATCAAACTAAAACTCTATCTACCAGCTAATATTTCAAGCCTGCTAGAAAAATACTTAACCGGCAGACAATTTATGATAAAAGAGGGAAACCAAATAAGTTGTTCCCAACCAAAAGGGGCTGGTGTACCTCAAGGGAGTATACTTGGTTTAATTTTGTACTTGCTTTACACAGCAGATATTCCAACCAACTGTTTTACGCACACGTCCACATCTGCTGATGATACCGCTTTTTTCAGTATTCATAAAAACCCTAAAGAGGCTTCGAGTCAACTGCAACAACACGTAAGCCAAGTTGAGAAATAGGCAGGTGTTTGCCTCGTTTTGACGCTCAAGATGCTGCTAAATTAACAAATTGATTTTGGTGTTTCATTGTTTCAAGAATGTTTTCAAAATGTGACTTTGTGTAGTTTACCTCCCACCACTGGTGCTAACTTTTTTTCCCAAAAATATAGATAGGTTAGTATAAAAAAGCGCTAGAAGTTTGCTATGTTTTTTAAGTACTTAAAATGTGAGCTATGAGTTGCCAAAAAATTTGTTTTTTCCAGTTCGGTTGTGACTACTTATAACAAAAACTAGATCAAAATATGACAAAAATATAGTGTCTTTCGTAAATCTTATAAAACTTTGCATCACAACAAACTAATAAAGCAATTGAAAACCGCTAGATTTGACTCCCACCTACAAATATTATTTACCGTTATTTTTTATTTAAATTGGAGATGGGTACGTGACAGAAGTTTTTTTTTGCAACTTCCTTTGTTTGTAGTAAGCAAAACTGTTTGGTGGAGTGTTCGCAAATATTGCACACAGACATTTCAGTTAAAGAAAAAATTAAAATTTTCTTATAATTAATTACTTTTACAAACAGTAAAAGTGAGGGCGCGTGGTTCAATTAATTAACGTGCACATCTCTAATCAAAGTGAAAACAAAGATTTTGATAAAACATAATTGGTCAAAACAAATAAATTAAAGTGATGGCTTTTATTCGATGTAACTCAGATAGAGTTGACTGATGGATAAAAGCAACTTCTAAAGATAAAGAACCAGAGGTATATAAATATGTTGAAAGAAAAATATGCAAGTCATATTTTGGTAAAAATAAGTTATTACAAAGTGTTTATTTTTTCTACAACAAAATGATAAATTTTTGGAAAGAAAGCAGGGGCAACTTAATGCATTTAAATAAGAAACATTCTTCGTGGGTAAACAATACTTTTTTTGATGCTGATGATGTAAGTTTTATAATTTTTAATTGCTATTCTAAAATAAAGATATTATTAAATATATTTAATTTAAATTCTTTGCAACCAAGCACGAGTAAAATTGTTTATGAAAATTTGCTGCTTCCAACTCCAGAATGTGATACAACAGTGGCTTTACATGCAACAGAAACTTCATGTAGAAAACGTGGTAGACCGACGAAAGATTTTGGTAGCACTACAGTCAAAACTAGACACCGAAGAGTGGCAAAGTTATTATTAAAATGTTCCCTTGAGGAAGTAGAATTTGCAGTGGAAAATTTAAAACGGGAATCTCATTCTGTTTTGCAAAGCCCAATGTCGAATTAAAATGCTTACCAGCAACAAAACCTTTTGCGCTATATATGAATGTAGATTTGACCGAATGAAAATATAGTGTGCTACGTAACACAATGAATGAAATACACCCAAATTGTTTTCCATCTCTGTATGCGTAACAAACTGAAAAAAAAATTTATTCCGATAATTGTGGTATCTGAAAATAAATTTCAGGGTGCTTGTCTGAAGAAGCACTGGAAGCCAACCACAAAATCGTGAAAAAAGCAAGACTGCCCGCCACTCATACACTCATAAAGATTTAATACTATCTTTAGAGCCGTTTTTGACTTCAAAAAGGAATCCAAAGACCAAAAATATATATTATTATTTATATTTATTATTATGCAGAAATTGATAAATATATACATATTTAAGAGAAAACGCTAATAAGCCAGTTGAAGACAACGAGGCAAATGTTTCATTGAGCGGAAATATTTTTTGGGAAGAGTCCAATACTGAAGATGATTTCTTGTAAATAAAAATATATATAAATTATTAAAAACATAAAAATTATAATAAGAAAACGCACTTATACGTATTTTAAATTTAATTTTAATTTAGAAACATTGTAATTTTGTACTTTCACGTTGTCGTCAAAATTATAATGTAGAAGATTTTTAGCCAATTTGTTTTTTATTTTCTATTTTCATAAATAAATTTTAATGTAATTTGGCACTAACATTTGTTTAACACATAATAATAACCATACCACCCAATTTAATGAGAATCGGATAACTTTTGTAACAGTCTTGGCATTTTTGCGAAAAAGGATATATGACAGGACCTAGAGTCCTTGCGCCGATCCCAATAAAAATTATCACACAAGTTACTAGCACGGGATGTAAATGATCTGCGGACTATTGTAACTTTCTGTGCAGTTATGTAGTCATAATTGAAAATTTCGTCCTTTCTATATATGGGAAGTAGGCGTGTCCTTTGCCCGATTTTTTCAAAAAATTGAATTTTTCTTAATTTAAGTATTTTATACTAGTGTACCAAATTTCAAAGCTCTGGAACCACTCCTTCTATTTTTGTCCCATCACTATATAGGATCAAAGCACTGTGCGGCACCACAATCAAATTCGTTTTCGATTTACCATCAGCGCTTTCCCATTGGCGATAAAGGCATCCGTTAATTAAGTGCAGACTATTCCACAGCGCCCAATATGATTTCATCAGTGGACTTTCCGCTAATATTTTGTCTTCCTCCTTTGCCGAAATTATTTTCGCCAGTACGGGATCATCCTTTTGTGCCGCCGACCAGTCGTCACTTGTCTCTTTGCGTGTGAGTCGAACATCAACAACGCCTTTTTTTCTTCAGCTTTTAGGCAATACTTACATTCCGATCTGCAAGGTCTTCGGGAGAGTGCATCCGCATTTCCATGCTTAGTACTTTTTCGATGTTTGATGCCGAAATCGTAGCTCTGAAGACGTTCAATCCAACGAGGTAGCTGCCCCTCTGGTTGTTTTAATTGTAGCAACCACCTGAGTGCGGAGTGGTCGACTCTTATCTCGAAGTGTTGTCCATACAGGTACTTGTGGTAATGTTTTACACACTCTACCACTGCCAGAAGCTCTCGCCGTGTAACACAATAATTTCTTTCAGGCTTTGAGAGTGTTCGACTGTAGTAGCCTATGACCTTTTCTATACCGTTGACAACTTGTGGAAGAACACCACCTATCCCGTAGCCACTCGCATCACTATCCAGCACAAATTTCTCTCCAGCAATTGGATAGGCCAAGACTGGTGCTACGCATAATAACTTCTTAGGCTTCTGAAATGCTTGTTCTTGTGCGTCAGCCCACAGAAACGGTCGTGACTTTTGGGTAAGCTCATGTAGACTGGCAGCGACACTGGCAAAATTTGGCACAAACCTCCTATAGAAGGTACAAAGACCAAGAAAACTGCGTAACTCATGCAGATTGTTTGTGCGAGGACAGTCCTTCACAGCTTGAATTTTATCTTCGTCAGTTGATATACCATTTTCAGCGACGCGATGGCCCAAATATTTAACATCTTTTTGAAACAATGCACATTTCTTCGCACTTAATTTAAGTCCAGCCAATGATATCCGCTTGAGGACTTCTTCTAGATTTTTCAGGTGGTCGTAAAACTTTTCCCCATGACAATAATGTCATCAAGATACGCCAGGCATGTCTTCCAATACATATATACATATAATAGTGAGAAAAACAAAAACAAAAAACTAAATAAAAAATAAAAAAAGCGAACTGTTAATGAGTAACAGTAATCTTAGTGACAGTGGGCCTGAAAGCCGAAATGCTTACATTGTGTTAAGCTCAACAAGCGTCAGTAATGAAAATATTAGAGACCCTGAATTCAATAAAAACTATTTAAATGAGAAACCAAAAATATATACAAACAATTTAAGTGCAAGTGCTCCAAATTTAAATAAGCGCTTTGAACAAGGGACAAGTTTAGCCCAATCTCTTTTTAAAAATTATAAAAAAAATACCGAAGTACCATCCTCCCCGCGGTCTTCTTTATCATATTCTGGAACTGAATCTACCCTTGCTAAAGGCAGTCCCAGTGCACTTTTATCAGAAGTTCCAAAGGTCCAGGTAGGGATGGACCGCACAATAACAGTTTTTAAAAGGGGTAGGAGCATGAAATCCGCAGAGGTTATAAGTCCAGCCAAAATTTCAAGAGATGAAGAAAAGCCAATCTCATCGCAAAATCGTTTTGCAATTTTAGAAGAGGAGAAAGATATCCCTGTCACCGAGAAGAAGACATTTAAACCTCCTCCAATTTATTTGAGAGAAAGGAACTCTAACGACCTTATTAGGTTTTTAGTCGGATTAATTGGTGAAAACAACTTCTATGTGTTTAATATTAAGAGTGGTAACATTTACGAGACAAAAATTCAGGTAAATCACGAAAACGCTTACCGCACCGTCGTTTCAGAATTTGAAAAACTTAATAAAAACTTCTACACTTACCAACTAAATAACGCTAAAGGCCTCCAGGTTGTTATAAAAGGTATTGACGCTAATGTCGACCCGGAAGAGATAAAGATGAGTTTATACAGCAAAGGATTTAAAGCTAAAACTGTATCAAACATTAAAAACAGAGAAAGGTGTCCGACCCCATTATTTCGGGTAGAGCTTGAGCCTAGTGATGTAAGATTGAGGAAAGGTAAAACTCACCCAATTTATGAATTAATATATATTTTGCACCGCAGAGTTGTTGTTGAAGCCACATAAACGATCTGGGCCAGGCAAGTGCTTGAACTGCCAGGAATATGGCCATACCAAAGCCTATTGTAAGTGCCTTCTGTTTGTGTTGTGTGTGGGGACCTGCATGCCACGACCAAGTGCGATAAACCTAACGATTACCCCAGGGTGAAGAAATGCAGCAATTTCGGCGGAAACCACACGGCCAACTATAGAGGTTGCCCTGTTTTTGAATCAGTTAAGCGCTCATCTAAGCCGAAAATAGTTTCTGCCCCTCCCCAGCCTTTAAATATACCAACTACAAATATGCCTCCGTTAGCACAACCAACTACAAATCAAGTTTCTTACGCCGCTGCATTAAAGTCTAACCAGCCTAATGCACGTAAGTCTACCCAGCCTACAACACAACAAGAAGTGCCAGCAAATGAACCAACCGGAGCCAATTTTAGCCGCCTGGAAGCCGTAATTGACAATATGGTCTAACAATTTACGCAGTTTATGGCGCAAATGGCCGGCATGATGCAAGAAATGAAAAAAATGCAGTCTGCACTTTTTCAGGCCATGCTTAAAAGGCCATGAACTGCCTCATGGCCAATGGATGGCTGGTCTCTCCGAAAGTTATATACAAGCAACAAACGTCTGCATCGATGAATTTTGCCATAATCTCGTTATTTCGTCAGTTTATTGTCCACCCAGATTCTCTATAACGAAGGATCAGTACAACAGTTTTTACAAATTTTTAGGTCCTCACTTTATAGCTGCTGGAGACTATAACACTAAACACACATACTGGGGCTCCCGCCTAATAAGTCCCAGAGGTCGTGTCTTGTATGGTTCTGTATCGGAAATGAGACTTCACGTTATTCAACTGGGCAACCAACATATTGGCCAACTGACCACAATAAAATACCAGACGTTATAGATTTTGGCGTAGCAAAAGGTATATCCCATGAGCTTATTGAGGCTCAACCCTCCTTGGATCTATCTTCGGATCACTCACCCACAATTTTCACTATTTGCAGTCCTCACCAAATTGCAACTAATGATATTTTTCTGTCAAAAAGAATAAACTGGTTAAAATACAAAAAATTTATCAGCACGCACTGTTCGGAACACCAATCTTTAAAAACTTCCGAAGAAATCGATGAGTGCCTGAGTAGCCTCAATGAAAATATTAAAAAAGCAGTTGAAAATGCTTCTTCTACCTACCGTCAGGCCAGATACAACAAAATTTATTTAACCGATGTTGAAAAGCTCTTATCTGAAAAAAGGAGAGCCCGAAGATAATGGCAAAAGTATAGATCGCCCCTACTTAAAAACAATGTATGTATGTACAAACCGATTAAAAAACTTGCTAGAAGTACAAAGAATGTCATCAATGAAGGAATACCTAGAAGATCTAGACGCGACTCCTCAAACAAACTATTCTCTATGGCGAACAGCCAGACGTCTTAAAAGACACGTAATCGCAAAACCTCCACTGCGTAACCTGAGGGGATCCTGTGCTAGAAATGACGAAGAAAAATGCGATCTGTTCGCAAGCAATTTAAGGAACGTCTTCACACCCAATTCATGCACTGACGTGAGAGAATTACCGCCTGTTGTAGCTAGACGTCCTATAGAAATACGTTTCCGATTTTCAGATGTTATAGAGGCAATCGCTAACCTAAATGGCAAAAAAGCTCCTGGCGTTGATAAGATAAGCAACAAAATGCTTTTAGAGCTACCCTTTACAGGTAAAATAATTATTATTTTTCTTTTTATTGCCATAATTCGGCTTGAGCACTTTCCGCCAGTGTGGAAAGTTGCCTTAGTAAAGATGATTCCCAAGTCTGGTAAAGATCCTTCGAAGGTGGAGTCTTATAGGCCTATAAGTTTGTTACCAACTTTGGCGAAACTATTCGAAAAGCTGCTTTAAAACAAGCTGAGTCCGATTCTGAATGACAACAGCTGCATCCCAGATCACCAATTTGGTTTTAGAAGTCAACATATGTAGCTCAATCAAACAAACTCACAGACTGGTGCAGATTATAAGAAAAGCCTTTGAGGAAAAGAAGTACTGCTCCGCGCTTTTTATCGATGTCTCTCAAGCATTCGATTAAGTATAGCACGAAGGCCTGTTAATCAAACTAAAACTCTATCTACCAGCTAATATTTCAAGCCTGCTAGAAAAATACTTAACCGGCAGACAATTTATGATAAAAGAGGGAAACCAAATAAGTTGTTCCCAACCAATAGGGGCTGCTGTACCTCAAGGGAGTATACTTGGTTTAATTTTGTACTTGCTTTACACAGCAGATATTCCAACCAACTGTTTTACGCACACGTCCACATCTGCTGATGATACCGCTTTTTTCAGTATTCATAAAAACCCTAAAGAGGCTTCGAGTCAACTGCAACAACACGTAAGCCAAATTGAGAAATAGGCAGGTTATGGAGAATAAAAATAAATGAAGAAAAATGTACTCACATAACTTTAACCTTACGCAAAGAAACGTGCCCTCCAATCACTATTAACAACCATTTGGTGCCTCAACGATCCGAGACAAAATATGTCGGTATTCACCTGGATCGCGGCATCACATGGAAGCCTCATATAGATGCAAAGCTGACGAAAATGAAACTTAAAGCTACACAAATCCACTGGCTAATGGGTAGAAACTCTGTGCTTCATCTGGATTGTAAAATTTTACTATACAACTCAATTTTAAAATCAATTTGGTGCTACGGTATACAATTATGGGGTACTGTTTCCGCCTCTAACATAGAAAACATACAACGCCGTCAAAATAAAATCCTAAGAATGATAACTGGTGCTCCGTGGTATGTCAAAAACAGCAACATCCATAAGGATCTAGAAGTTCCACTTGTTAAATTCGAAATCGTGAAATATGTAAACAAGTATTTAAATAAGCTGGAAACACATCCAAACCCGCTCGCTCGAAGTATCTTGCAACACAGTGGACACTCCCTTCTGAAAAGGAGGCATACTATTGCGCTTAGATGAAGATAACTATTTATATTATGAGAACTTTAATTTTAGTCTGGCACTGGCTGGACTAATATTATTTCCTTAGTATTAAGATTTGATAAATTATTGTTAGTTCGCTAAAGCGAAGATTCACTAATAAAAAAATATGCAAAAAAAAAATGTCTTCCAATGTAGCTCCCTCAATACATGCTCCATTAACCGTTCGAATGTGGCTGGCGCATTGCATAGCCCAAATGGCATTACGTTAAAATGCCACAGCCCATCACTTGCACTAAAAGCTGTTTTCTCCTTATCTTTGTCAGAGATTTCTACTTGCCAATAACCACCTTGCAGGTCTAATGTGGAGAACCATTTCGTTCCAGCTAGCGTATCCAGCGTGTCATCCATCTATCCTTGGTAGCGGGTAACTGTTCTTCTTGGTAACGTCATTTAGTTTCCTATAATCGACGCAGAATCTGGTGCTGCCATCTTTTTTTTTGACCAACACTACCGGGGAGCTCCAAGGGCTTGAAGAAGGTTCTATTACTCCACTCCGATCCATTTCGCTGACAAGTTCTTTTACTTCATTGCGTTTTGCTAGAGGAATACTTCTGGGAGCTTGTTTTATTGGCCTTGCATCTCCTGTGTTTATCTGATGTTTCACCAGTGATGTTCTACCTTGCTGTTGTCCTCTCAAGGCGAAGATGGAGGCGTGCTTTCTAAGCAGTTTTTTGCTTCACAATTCGGCCTGACGACTTTTTCGCATGTGGAAAGGTTTAGCATTCTAACAGGGACTCTTCCGTCGTTACAGGTTCTCACGAGGGCTTTTGCTTTTTATTAAGTGACTTTTTCTGTTTGTTCTAACACCCACAACCGGTGGTCGACACAATCTTCCTCTATACGCTCCCATACTACACTTTCTGACTGTGGTGGTATTTTCTTTTGTTCTATAGAAAACAGCTTCCTTACAGGCGATTTATCTTCGTAACCAACATCTAAGGGTATTTCAATATTCTGCCAAATCATTGTCTTTTGTCCCATATGCAGACTAATTCCATGATTGATCATAAAGTCTGCAGCGATGATAACTTCGTCCACAATGTCGGCAACAATAAATACATGATTCACACTTATGCTGACAATAGTTACTTTTACGTTTTTTTTACCATAGACAGTAGCAGGCTCTCCAGTTGCTGTTCGTAGACTTACGCCATATAACGGTTCAATTGTTTTCTTGACTATATCAGGTCTGATAATGGATTGCGATGCTCCTGTGTCTATAGTAAAAATATGCCTTCGACCATTGATATACCCACAAGCAGTAAGGTTGCTATTTTTCTGTTGCATGACTGATATGGAGATTGTGGGGCCCTCGGTTATGGGAGCTAGCTCTTGCCCCGTAGTGCTAGCTCGTGTTAGTTTAACGGTGACTCATGCTTACGCGTTTGCTGTTTCTAGGTGGTGAAACAGAATTAACCCGCTTTCTTGATGCTTTACAATTTCGCTGAAAATACCGGCTCTTACCGCAGTTATAGCATTTGACTCGGACTGTACCTCGCTTTTCTTCCAATGCCTGCATAACTGCATTTTTTAACTCATCGACAATATTTCTGTCTTTTTCTGCGGTAATTTCGAGATTTCTCACCTTATGAATTTGCGGCTTAGAGAGTAATTTTGCGGTCTCCTGTGTCAGCGCGTATGATACGGTTTCAGCAAAAGTAGACTTCTGTGTGCCAAATACAGCGTGCTTGATCTCAGGATCACGTATTCCACTCACAAACGTTTCTATTTTAAATTGATCCAAAAATGGATGTTTCTCGCCTGGACATGTCAACTGCACCAACCGCTCGATTTCTGTTGCAAAATCTTGTAACGATTCGTTGGCTTTCTGTACTCTACCTCGCAATTCCATTCGGTATATATCTCATTTGTGCTCACCGCCATACTTGCGTTGTAGTGCAACCATTATCTCCTCTTAGTTTTCTCTGCAGCCAATAGGTATGCTTTCTAGAACTTGAGCTGCGTTACCTTTTAAGGCCAAAATCAACTCTAACGCCTTTTCTGCATTGTTCCACGCATTTCTATTGGCAACTGTCTTGAACTGGAACTTAAAAACATTAAATGGTGCACTGCCGTCAAAAGTAGGGGCCTTAATTCTGTTTGACATTCCTGGAATTACTCGCATTGGTACCTCATGACATTGAAGACTATTAATTTTTGTTTCCAGATTTTTGAATTTTTCGTCAACATCTTTGACTTGTAGTTGCAATTTGTTATTGAAGTCGCTTGCTTGTGCAACCATGCCATCTTCAAAGTGAGATAGTTTCTTATCGATTTTAATAACTTCCTTTACTATGCCCTCTACTCTGTTTGTTGACAGCTTCAGAAATTTCTTGAAGTTTTACCTCCATAGCTCTGGACGTTTCCTGAACTTTCTGGAAATTTATTCTAGAAGTTTCCTGAACTTCCCGAAACTTCATTTCTATTTTCTCATTATTACTTCTAAAAGTTTCTTGAACTCCCTGGAAATTCATTCTAGAAGTTTCCTGAACTTCTTGGAATTTCCTTTATATTTTTTCATTATTAACTCTAGAAGTTTCCTGAACTTCTTGGAATTTCCTTTCTATTTTTTCATTATTAACTCTAGAAGTTTCCAGAACTTCTTGGGGTTTCCTTTCTGTTTTTTCATTATTAACTCTAGAAGTTTCCTGAGCTTCTTGCAATTTCCTTTCTATTTTTTCATTATTAACTCTAGAAGTTTCCTGAACTTCTTGGAACTTCCTTTATATTTTTTCATTATTAACTCTAGAAGTTTCCTGAGCTTCTTAAAATTTCCTTTCTATTTTTCGTTGTTAACTCTAGAAGTTTCCTGAACTTCTTGGAAATTCATTTTAGAAGTTTCTTGAACATCCTGGAACTTCATTTCCATTTTTTCCATCATAGCAGCAAGCGTTGTGCCTATGTCGACATTGTTTGTTGATCTACAGGTAACAACCTCCAGTTCTTCCTTTTCGTCAAACTCATAAACATCAATGTCGATATTACGCCGCTTGAATTCCTTAATCATCCTCTTTTGCAACTCTGCCTTATTACCTGCTTGCTCAACTCTCTCTTAAGCTGCTCAACTTTAAGCTCCTCGAATTTCATGTTTATTAAAACGCAATCCCGCTTCTGACACCAATTGTTACGTTTATACCTTTTATAAACGTTGGTTTATTTCCTTTAAATAAACCGGGGATCTTTATATTGCCAAAGTAATAATAAACACTTGAAATTTTATTTCAACAGTACAAAACTTTATTTATTTAAAACACACTGTCGTATTCTTATTTACAATCTTCTTTAAAACACTTAAAGTTATTCACCTTTATTATTTAGCACTTTTAAATGTTCACTTATTCAACTCAACTGTTAAACTTAAACTGCTTGCGGCATTCGTGTTGCTCGACTATTTATAGTGGTTGGTAATACGGTGTAATGTTCCACAAATGGCAGTTACATTTAAATAACTTATTAGCCAACCGCCAATCATGTTACATACCCAGTCAACATTTAACTCCGCAACAATATATATTAAAAAAAAAATATGCAAAATTACCCTTAAAAAAATAAAAATTATAAAAATAATTATTTTTGGCAAAAATGTTGTTGTTTTTAGACTTCAACCTAGACGAAATCGCATGAATGTTATATTAATATGCAAAATTGCCCTCAAAAGTTGATAATAAATAAATTTTTTTGTCAATAACTTGGATGACTATTGCCTTTCACCGAGCTGAAATACCATGAATTTAATATTAATACACAAAAAGACCCTCAAAGGTTAAAATTAATAAAAAAAATTGGCATGAATTAATATTGAGATGCGAAATTTTTTTTTCCTTATATTTTTATTATTGAATCTTCGCTTAAGCGAACTAACAATAAGTATTCAAATCTTAAAACTAAGCAATTCATACTAGTCCAGTCAGAACCAGACTAAAATTTAAGTTCTCACAATAAGGATAACTAATTTTAAAAGTTTGATCTAAGAGCCATAGTATCCCTTCTTTTTAGGCGAGTGTGCCCACTATGTTGCAGGATGCTTCGAGCGAGCGGATTTGGATGTGTTTCCAGCTTCGCTTTTTACTAGTGGAACTTCTAAATCCTTGTGGATGTTGCTGTTTTTAATATACCAAGGAGCATCAGTTATCACTCTCAGAATTTTGTTTTGACGACGGAGGAAGCAGTGCCCCATAATTGTATACCGTAGCACCAAATTGGTTTTAAAATCGAGTTGTAGAGTAGAAGTTTACAATCCAGACGTAGCACAGAGTTTCTTCCCATTAGCCAGTGGATTTGAGCAGCCTTAAGTTTCATTTGAGCCAGCTTCGCTTCCATGTGAGGCGTCGATCTAGGTGAACACCAAGATATTTTGTCTCGGTTCGTTGAGGCACCATATAACTGTTAATAGTGATTGGGGAGCACGTTTCTTTGCGTAAAGTTAATGTTACGTGGGTACATTATTTTTCATTTATTTTTATTCCCCATAACTTTGCCCATTTTTCAACTTGGGTTACGTGTTGCTGCAATTGGTTTGAAGCCTCTTTAAGGTCTTTATAAATACTAAGGGAAACAGTATCATCAGCAAATATCGACGTGTGTGTAAAACCATTGGTTGGCATATATGCTGTGTAAAGCAAGTACAGAACTGGACCTAGTATACTCCCTTGAGGTACACCAGCCCCTATTGGTTGAGAAGAACTTATTTGGTTTCCCTCTTTGATCATAAATTGTCGACCGGTTATGTATTTTTCCAATATGTTGAAAATATTAGCTGGAAGGTGTTTTTGTAGTTTGTTTAACAAGCCTTCGTGCCATTCTTTATCGAAAGCTTAAGAGACATCAATGAAAGGCGCGGAGCAGTACTTCTTTTCCTCAAAGGTTTTTCTTATAACCTGCACCAGTCTGTGAGTTTGTTCGATTGTGCTATGTTGACTTCTAAAGCCAAATTGGTGATCTGGAATGCAGTTGTTGTCATTCAGGATCGGATTCAGCTTGTTTTTTAACAGTTTTTCAAACAATTTTGACATTGTGGGTAACAGACTTATGGGTCTAAAAGATTCTACCCTCGAGAGATCTTTGCCAGGCTTAGGAATCATCTTTACTAAGGCAACTTTCCATATAGGCGGAAAATGTTCAAGCCGAATTATTGCGTTAAAAATAAAAAAAAATTATTCTTTTTGCCGTAAAAGATAGCTCTAGGAGCATTTTGTTGCCAGGAGCTTTTTTATCATTTAGGTTAGCAATAGCCTCTACAACATCTGCAAATCGGAAACGTATTTCTAAAGGACGTCTAGCAACAACTGGTGGCAATTCCCTCACGTCTGTGCAAGTATTGGGAGTGAACACGTTTTTGAAATGGTTTGCAAACAGATCACATTTTTCTTCGTCATTTCTAGCCCAGGATCCTCTCAGATTACGCAGTGGTGGTTTTGCGATAACGGGTCTTTTAAGACGTCTGGCTGATCGCCATAGGGAATAATTTTTCTGAGGAGTCGTGTCTAGACCTTCGAGGTACTCTTTAAGCGAAGCTATTCTGTGAACCTCCAGCAAGCTTTTTAATTTGTTTGTACATTGCTTCAGCTTAGATTTAAGTTGGGGCGATCTGTTCTTTTGCCATTCTCTTCGGACTCTCCTTTTTTCAGATAAAAGTTTTCCCAAATCGTCAGAAAAAATTTTGCTGTACCACACCTGACAATAGGTAGAAGACGCATGTTCAACGGCTTTTTTAATGTTTTCATTTAGGACGCTCAGAAAATCATCGATGTCTTCGGGAGTTTTTAGCGGTTTGTTCTCCGAGCAATGGGCGTTAATGTATTTTTTATATTTCAACCAATTTATTCTTTTGTGTAAGAAAAACTCACTAGATGCTATTTGGTGAGGACTGCAAATAGTAATTATGGTCAGAAGATAAATGCAAGGAGGCTACAGCCTCAATAAGGTTCGGGGATATACCTTTTGCCACGCCAAAATCTATTACGTCTGGAATCTTATTATTGTCCGTTGGCCAATAGGTTGGTTGTCCAGTTGAAATAACGAAAAGTCCCATTTCCGACACGGAATCATACAAGACACGACCTCTGGGACTAATTAGGCGGGAGTCCCAGTATGTGTGCTTAGCGTTATAGTCTCCAGCAGCTATGAAGCGGGGACCTAATGATTTGTATAAACTGTTGTACTGATCCTTCGTTATGGAAAATCTGGGTGAACAGTAAACTGATGAAATAACAAGGTTAATGAAAAATTAATCAATGCAGACGTTCGTAGCTTGGACATAACATTCCGAGAGGCCACCCAACCATTGGTGTTTAATTCTTGATTTGATTAGAATAGCCGAACCACCACATGATCTATCCCTAGGATCCTTTGAATCGTAAAAATAATTTTTTTTTTTCATATATTTTATTAATGAATCTTCGCTTAAGCGAACTAACAATAAGTATTCAAATCTTAACACTAAGTAGTTAATACTAGTCCAGTCAGTACCAGACTAAAATTTAAGTTCTCACAATAAAATTAACTAATTTCAAAGGTTTCATCTAAGAGCAATTGTATCCCTTCTTTTTAGGCGGGTGTGCCCACTATGTTGCAGGATGCTTCGAGCGAGCGGATTTGGATGTGATTCCAGCTTATTTAAATACTTGTCCACATATTTCAGGATTTGGCATTTTACAAGTGGAACTTCTAGATCCTTTTGGATGTTGCTGTTTTTGATATACCAAGGAGCACCAGTTATCATTCTTAGAATTTTGTTTTGACGGCGTTGGATTTTTTCGATGTTAGAGGCGGAAGCAGTACCCCATAATTGTATACCGTAGCACTAAATTGGTTTTAAAATCGAGTTGTAGAGTAAAAGCTTACAATCAAGACGTAGCACAGAGTTACTACCAATTAGCCAGTGGATTTGAGCAGCTTTAAGTTTCATTTGCGTCAGCTTCGCATCTATATGAGGCTTCCATGTAAGGCGGTGATCTAGGTGAATACCAAGATATTTTATCTCAGATCGTTGAGGCACATTATGGTTTTTGATAGTGATTGGAGGGCACGTTTCTTTGCGTATAGTAAAAGTTACGTGGGTACAGTTTTGTTTATTTATCTTTATTCCCCATAACTTTGCCCATTTCTCGACTTGGGTTACGTGTTGTTGCAGCTGGTTCGAAGCCTCTTTAGGGTCTTTGTGAATACTAAGAAAAGCAGTGTCGTCAGCAAATGTCAACGAGTGTGTGAAACTATTGGTTGGCATATCTGCCGTGTAAAGCAAGTACAAAATTGGACCTAGTATACTTCCTTGAGGGACACCAGCCTCTATTGGTTGGGAACAACTTATTTGGTTTGATCAAAGAGGGAAATTTGATCATAAATTGTCGGCCTGTTATGTACTTTTCTAGTAGGTTGAAAATATTAGCTGGAAGGTTGAGTTCTAGTTTGTTTAGAAGGCCTTCATGCCATTATTTGTCGAAAGCTTGTGAGACATCAATAAAAAGCCCGAAGCAGTACTTCTTTTCCTCAAAGGCTTTTCTTATAACCTGTACCAACCTGTGAGTTTGTTCGATGGTACTATGTTGACTTCTAAAGCCGAATTGGTGATTTGGAATGCAGTTGTTGTCATTCAGGATCGGAGTTAGCTTGTTTTTTTAACATTTTTTCGAACAATTTTGACATTGTGGGTAACAAACTTATGGGCCTATAAGATTCTACCTTCGAGGGATCTTTGCCAGGCTTAGGAATCATCTTTACTAAGGCAACTTTCCATATAGGCGGAAAATGTTCAAGCCGAATTATCGCATTAAAAATTAAAAGAATGATTCTTTTAGCAGTAAGAGGCAGATCTATGAGCATTTTGTTACTTATTTTGTCAACGCCAGGAGCTTTTTTACCATTAAGGTTAGCGATAGCCTCTATAACATCTGCAAATCGGAAACGTATTTCTAAAGGACGTCTAGCAACAACAGGCAGTAATTCCCTCACGTCAGTGCATGTATTGGGACTGAATACGTTTTTGAAGTGATTTGCGAACAGATCGAATTTTTCTACATCATTTCTAGCCCAGACCAGATTGCGCAGTGGTGGTTTTGCGATAACAGGTCTTTTAAGACATCTGGCTGATCGCCATAAGGAATAATTTGTCTGAGGAGTCGCGTCTAGACTCTTTCAGTGATGCCATTCTGTGAGCCTCCAACAAGCTTTTTGGTTGGGTTGTACATTCTTTCAGCTTAGTTTTAAGTTGGGGCGATCTATGCTTTTGCCATTCCCTGCGAGCTCCTCTTTTTTCAGATACAAGCTTTTCTACATCTTCAGAGAAAATTTTGTTGTACCTAGCCTGGCGGTAGGTAGAAAAGGAATGTTCAACGGCTTTTTTAATGTTTTCATTTCGGACGCTCAGACAATCATCTATGTCTCCGGGAGTTTTTAGCGGTTGGTTCTCCGAGCAGTGGGTACTAATATATTTTTTATATTTCAACCAATTAATTCCTTTAGATAAGAAAAACTCACTAGCTGCTATTTGGTGAGGACTGCAAATAGTGATTATTGTGGGTGAGTGGTCAGAAGATAAATCCAAGGAGGCTTGAGCCTCAATGAGCTCCGAGGATATACCTTTTGCTACGCCAAAATCAATTACGTCTGGAATTTTATTGTGGTCTGTTGGCCAGTAGGTTGGTTGTCCAGTTGAAATAACATAAAGTCCCATTTCAGACTCTGCATCATACAAGACACGACCTCTGGGACTAATTAGTCGGGAGCCCCAGTACGTGTGCTTGGCGTTATAGTCTCCAGCAGCTATGAAGCGGGGACCTAAAGATTTGTAAAAAATGTTGTACTGATCCTTCGTTATGGAGAATCTCGGTGGACAATAAGCTGACGAAATAAGTAGGTTATTGAAAAATTTATCAATGCAGAGGTTTGTTGCTTGCATATAACATTCAGATAGCCCACCCAACCATTTGTGCTTAATTCTTGATTTGATTAATATAGCAGAGCCACCCCAGGATCTATCCCTGGGATCTTTTGAACCATTAAAATTGTATCCACTAATTTTAAAAGTGCTCTTAGATGTCATATGAGTCTCGGAAATCGACATAACGTCAATTTTATGGTGTATTAAAAAATATTCGACCTCGCTTTTGTGTTGGCGGATGCCTTTTGCGTTCCAGAAACAAACCCTGAGGCAGTTCATGGTCTTTTAAGCATGGCCTGCGGAAGAGCAGACTGCATTTTCTGCATCTCCTGCATCATGCCAGCCATTTGCGCCATTATCTGCGTAAATTGTTTGACCATATTGTCAATTACGGCTTCCAGGCGGCTAAAATTGGGACCAGTTGGTTCACTTGTTGGCACTTGTTGTTGTGTGGTTGGTTGGTTTGGCCTTTGTGCATTGGACTGGTTTGACTTTAGTGCGTTGGCGTAAGAAATTTGACTTGTAGTTGACTGTGCTAACTGGGGAATGTTTGTTGTTGGTATATTTAACGGCTGGAGAGGGGCAGGAACTACCTTCGGCTTAGATGAGCGCCTAACTAAATCAAAGACAGGACAGCCTCTGTAGTTGGCAGTGTGGTTTCCACCGCAATTGCTGCACTTCTTCACCCTAGGGTCATCTTTTGGTTTGTCGCACTTGGTTATAATATGCAGATCCCCACATACAACACAAACAGAAGGCAACTTACAGTAAGATTTGTGTGGCCATATTCCTGACAATTTAAGCACTGTACAGGTCCAGATCGCTTATGCCGGACTTTCACTGTAACTCTACGGTGCACAATATATCTTAAACTATAAATGGGGTGAGTTTCGTTTTCCTTTAATTTGGCATCACCAGGCTCAAGTTCAACTCGAAACAATGGTTGAGGGTATTTTTCCCTGTTTCTAATATTTGTCACAGTCCTTACCTTAAATCCTTCGCTGCACAAACTGGTCTTTATCTCCTCCGGGTCAACATTTGAGTCAATTCCTTTTAAGACTACCTAGAGGCCTTTTGCGTTTTTTAGCTGGTAAGTGTAAAAGTTCTTTTTTAATTTCTCAAATTCCGACACCGTGGCGCAGTAAGCGTTCTCGTTATTTACTTGAATTTTGGTCTCATATATGTTACCACGTTTTATGTTCGACACATAAAAGTTCTTTTTGTCTATTAATGCAACTAAAAATTTAATGAGGTCGTTCGAGTTTTTTTCTCTTAAATAAATTGGAGGAGGCTTAAAAATTTTTCCGTAACGGGGCCATCATTATCATCTGTTTGCAGAATGGAAAAGCAATTTTGCGATGTGGTTGGCCTTTCATCGTCTTTTAGAATTTTCGCAGGTTGACTTACTTCTGCGGACTTCGGACTTCTCCCCCTTTTAAGAACTGTTACGTACCTGTCCATCCCTACCTGGATCTTAGGAGCACATGCAGAAATTGGGCCTGGAGAGCCGTTAGCAGCTATAGGTGCGACACCAGAACTTGATAAAGAAGACCGCGGGAACTATTTTCGGCTTAATGCGCAGCTTATGGCACTAAGATTTTGATCCCATCCCATAGAGTTTAATCCTTCTCTAAATAGGACCGGATTCCAGATAAAATAGAACGGTTTACTCTCTCCGCAGCATTAGACTGGGGAGAGTAAATAGCTGTGTATTGGTGTGTTATGCCTAAAGAGGTAAGAAACGCATTGAACTCATTGGCCTTAAATTGAGATCCGTTGTCACTTAACAAAATTTCGGGTACTCCAAAAATATGAAAGATATGTTTCAAAAGCAATTCCTTTATAACCGCGGACGTAAACTTTTTTAACGGAAAAAGCCAATGGAATTTAGTCATGTGGTCTAAGACAATTAATAACCCTGTGTGTCCCTGTTTGCTACGTGGATATGGGCCTGAAAAGTCAACGTACATCAGTTGAAATGGTCTCGAAATTTCAGCAGGCTGGCTTATCTCTGGTCTCGTAATAAAATTAGGTGCCTTTGTAGTCTTACAGGTTTCACATGCGCGAACGTATTCGCGGACGTCTCGAACTAGACCTGGCCAAAAGAAATGACGCCGGATAAGTTCGATGATTTTAGCAATACCACCATGGGCGGCTGTGGGAATATCATGAGATCTGCGAATAATTTCCCGTCTCAAGTTATAGGGTACCCAGAGTTTCCAACAACTATTTTCCTTCTCTATATTACCATGATAGTGTTCGGTACGAATATAGACGAAATTATCCCTAATTTTAATATCCGGGTACTTAGAAAGGTTTTCGTTAATTTTGGCCTTTACTTCTACATAATCACTATCAGCAAAGTGAGGCGAATTCAAATCTATTTCTAGAATAGACAATTCTACGCTATCTATTTCCTCCCCAGGTATTCTAGAAAGGGCATCAGGGACTATATTTTCTTTTCCCTTTCTGTGGGATATTGAAAATTTATAGCCTTGTAATTTAAAAACCCAACGGGCAAGTCTACCCGATAAATCAGGTTGTCTCATTAACCAAACTAAAGACGCATGATCGGTAATTACTTAAAAATCTTGTAATTCAAGATAACATCGAAATTTACTTATTGCCTCAATTGCGGCCAAGCACTCACGCTCTGTAACGCTATAATTGCGTTGCGCACTATTCAATTTTCGAGACATGAATGCTACGGGGCGTTCATTACCGTCTCTATCTAGTTGAACTAAAAGAGCTCCAATGCCTACATCACTAGCATCGCAGTGTAAGTAAAATTTTTCCCTGAAATCTGGATTCGCCAAAACAGGGGCGGAGGTTAAAAGTTCCTTTATCCGTTCAAATGACATTTGTGCCTCGGGAGTCCAACAAAACTTTCTTCTCGTGGACACCACCTCAGTAATAGGGTATACGACCGTAGAAAAGTTTGCAATAAATCGGCGGTACCAACCTGCTAAGCCAAGAAAACCGCGGACTTGCTTGATATTTTTAGGCACAGGTCAATTTCTTATGGAAATAACCTTGTCTGGGTCGGTTTTTATACCACCATTACCTGCAACGTATCCCAGGTAATGAGCTTCAGTTACGCAGAATTTAGATTTAGCAATATTAATAGTTAGACTGGCCTTTCTAAATGCATCCGAAATTCTAACTAGTATAGACAAATCCTCCGAAACTATTATTAGATCGTCCAAATAGCCAAAGACGCAGTGTCGCAAATCTGCAGGTATTAACTGATCCATCAGGCGACACATAGTAGATGGAGCATTGCAGAGGCCAAAAGGAATGACAACAAAATGGTACAGGGGCCGACCGGGGACTGTAAATGCCTGATATTGGGTAGGGGATATGCGTCCTTGATTCACTCTTCGGGCATCAAGACACAAGCGTACTTTCCCTGGTTTTACAACCAAGCGCATAGGCGAGCTCCAGGGTGAGTTTGATGGTTCGATAACCCCTAAAACAAGCATTCTGTCAATCTCCTGATACATTAGCTTCTCCACGGCAGGGGACACAGGGTAAAAACGCTGTTTTACTGGAGCACTATCGCCAACATCAATCTTGTGTTCTATAAGGCTTGTTCGCCCTAATCCCTCCTTTTCGAAGTTAGGAAAAAGTTGAATTATAGCAGACAATTGTTGTCGCTGATCCAAATTAGGCGGATATTCGATATCCGCATCAAAATTATCTAATTGTTTGTTTCTCAACACAGAAGAACATTTAAAAATTGAAAATTTTTATAAAGGGTACAAAGCAAGGTTTAAACTTCACATTGTTTAATAAAAAAATTAATGAATAAAAATAAAGACTGGATGGCGAAGGAAATAGCAATATTTATTGGGAAAAAAGACGAAGACCCCAAAAAAACTATGATGAAGTCAAGGTAAGGATAAAAAGGAAAAAACAGTAACAAATGTTAAGCACACATACCGGCAATGAAATCAAGGATTCATTTAAGGCATTGCTGATACATACACAGCTAAACAAGCAGAAAGGGTTGTTGATGTCTTACCCACTGCATCTCCTAAGCGACTAAAGAGGATAATTGAAAGTATAACCACACCAAAACCTACGGGTGCTCTTAGCTGAAGAGAACCTGGACATTGCGATAGTACAGGAACCCTGGGTGGTAAACTCGGAGTTAAAAGGGTTCCCGTCCTCGGCATATAATGTACTGTATGCAAAAGAAAATGGTAACCTTATTGCTAAAAAATGCGTTAATATCTTTCTGTGTACGCAGCTTAGTTCAGCAGACCTCACAGTTGCAAGGGTCGAGTTGCCGCAGAGAAGCTTTATGATTGCCTCGAGCTATATGGCACATGGGAACACAGCCCCTTCGGTGGAAGTGAGCACTCTCATGGCCTCGATCGGGCCTTCGGTCGACATCATTCTGGGAGTAAATGAACGGGGTGAGTCTATCCCTAATTTCATTAACTCAAATAGATTAAGTATATGTAACTCTGGTACATTCATTTTTCCAAGCTCAGAAACCTACAATGGTTGGGAGGAGGTATCAGTGGATAGGTGGAGAGTATCCAATAAAAGGTCTTTTTCAGCTCATAATTGGATTCTCTTCGATATTGGATTTCAGGACAGGTTAATAAGGACTTAGTTCCGGAACCCAAGAAGGACCGACTGGTTCAAGTTTAATGGGATACTGAAACAGAAGTTAGGCAAAATGCCAGTCATTGATAATTCGATCACTGGTCTGGAGATCATTAAGGAAAAATTCAGTAGGGCTTTGGTTAAGGCCTTTAAAGTTTCCTGCCCCATAACTAAGGTTAAGAAGAGCTTCCCTCTATTGTGAAATTCGGAGCTCTCTAAACTACGTAGGGACTCGCGTAGAACCTTTAATGAATGTTATGTCAGCAAATCATGGCAGCCTTACCGGGATAAGCTGATGCAATACAAGAAGGCAATAGCAATTGCAAAGAAGAAATCTTGGAGATATTTCTGCGGGGCGGTGGAAATAACCAGGGATTCTGCTAGATTGGGTAAAATTCTGGCCAAGGGACACTCAAATCCGGCCTTTATTAAGAGGGGGGATGACACCTGGTCAGAGTCATCAGCGGAGTCGCTTCTCGTAAGCACCCACTTTCCTGGCTGTATAGACGTAGTCGAGGAAGTTGAGTGCAATAGTATGACACCATGCAATATTGAGGAGGGTATAATCACCTACGATAGAATTTCGTTGGCGATTGATAGCTTCTCCCAAAAAGAAGTCATCTGGGCCTGATGGCATTTTTCCTCAGATGGTGCTGGGTGCCAAGGGACACATCACCCCGTGGCTTTGTAGAATATTTACACTCTGTCTCTTTTTCAGTTACGTTCCGAGGGGATGGAGGAAGGTCAGAGTTGTTTTTATTCCCAAGATCCGTCCAATAAGTCTTTTATCCTTCCAGCTTAAAACTCTGGAAAGACTCATTGACTCCCATATAAGGCGACGATTGGAGGGCAGCTCTTGTCTCTCTAGGGGTCAGCATGCCTACCTGAGGGGTCGCTCTACGGAAACAGCCCTGCACGAGGTTGTGAGTACGATAGAGAGATCCATCGAATATGGACAGTATACTATGGCGGCCTTCTTGGATATAAAAGGTGCCTTCAACAACGTAAGGACGCTCGCAATTCAACGTGCACTGACTAGCCTAGGGGTTGAGGATTTTATCAATAACTGGATAGTATCGATGTTGAGCTCGCGTATAGTCACAGCAAATCTTGGTAACAGCACTGAGTCAAAACAAGTAGAGAGGTACACACCAGGGTGGTATTATCTCGCCCTTGTTATGGCTTTAGGTTGTTGACAAAATCCTCCATGTACTGGATAATAAGGGGATAAAAGTCGTTGCTTATGCGGACGATGCCGTGATATTGATATCAGGAATGTTTCAGGATGTTATTAGTGATATCATGTCCAATGCCTTAAGATTACTCAGCCACTGGGTCACAGACAGTGGTCTAGGAGTAAGCCCCGACAAGAAGGAACTGATACTGTTTACAAGGAAGACCAAGGTTCCAAGCTTCAGACTCCCGCGGTTAAGGGACTGCGATATCCCGCTATCCGAAAATGCGAAACATCTGGGAATCGTCCTGGACTCGAAAGTGCTTATTCCCTTCAGGGGTGAATGGTGTAGGGGTAACCTTGACATTACTCTGGTTTGGGTTCCTGCGCATAGGGGCTACCATGGTAATGAACGGGCAGATGAGCTAGCTAAGAAAGGATCTGCTCTGAATATCTCCAATGTGAAAACAGTCGTGATTCCGTTGCAGACTATTAAGAGCAGCATCTTAAGATTATTTCTGCGCATTGCTGGCAATAGATGGCGGAGGTTGGATACGTGTACGGTCGCCAGGCAAACGTGGCCCTCTTTCGATGTCGGACGTACTACGTAACTTATGAACTGGAATCGAGTGGAAATTTCAAAGTTGCTGTCGGTGCTATCGAGTCATTGAATGCTGGGAAGGCATTAGGCTTGCCAGATCTAATTTGTCAAAAAGCTTGACATTGACAAAAACAAATTGATTGTGAAAAAAAGAACTTGACAAATAAAAACACCCATAGTATTGTTATACCCTTCACATAAGTGATAAGGGTATATATAAGTTTGTCATTCCGTTTGTAATTCCTTTATTATCCATTTGGGACCCCATAAAGTATATATATTCTGGATCCTTATAGATAGGGAAACCGATTTAGCGATGTCCGTCTGTCCGTCTGACCGTCTGTCCGTGTTATGGTTGAAATCAACTTTCTGAAGCCCCCCGATATCGCATAGACCCGAATGTGGTATCAAACTGTCACAGATAGTCGCGAGAAAATCGGTATTGAAATTCAGCAAAATCGCCTGATAAATAACCGAGATATAAGCAAAAAACCACGACTACCTCGGTTTTTTGAGTCTACAACAACAACAAAGAACATACTTTTACATGTAATAATAAAAAAACCACAACAAAAAAAACAACAAAAAAAGAAAAAAACAGAATCAGTCATGTCTATATTATTGAAACACACCCAAAACAAAAATTCTATTAGTATTAGTTTTCATACATATAACAGCGTAGCCACACAAAGCTTAATTTAAACATTTTTAAAATCGCTCCTACGGCTTCCAGGGTTCTCCTACAAAGGTAAAATGTAAGACCGACCCGAATTATTTTTTCCATCCAAACATTTTTGTGGAACATACTTACCCACTATCTCTAGCCCCTGACATGGTTGCCATACAAAATTTTAAAAAATAAGGTAAAAACCGCTATAACTTCCCCGGACTCGCCCGTAGAGGAAAAAAATGTATCACAGACCCCCATTAATTTCTCCTCCCAAACATATTCCTAGAATATACTTACCCCCTATCTCCACGCCTTGAGGGGGTTGCCATACAAAAATGATATGAAAATGCCCACAACTTCTTCAGAGTTGGCCTTAGAGCAATAAAAGGTACGACCGACCCCTATTAGTTTCTTCTCCCAAACATATCCTAGAACATACTTACCCCCTATCTCCACGCCCTAATGGGGCTGCCATACAAAATTTACAAAAATTATAAAATGCCCACAACTTCTTCAGACTTGGCCTTAGAGCAATAAAGTGTACGAATGACCCCCATTAGTTTGCCGTCCCAAACATATTTCTAGAACATACTTACCCTCTATCTCCACGCCCTAATGGGGTTGCCATACAAAATTTACAAAAATGATAAAATGCCCACAACTTCTTCAGAGTTGGTCTTAGAGCAATAAAATGTACGACCGACCCCTATTAGTTTGCCCTCCCAAACATATTCCTAGAACATACTTACCCCCTATCTCCACGCCCTAATGGGGTTGCCATACGAAATTTACAAAAATGATAAAATGCCCACAACTTCTTCAGAGTTGGCCTTAGAGCAATAAAGTGTACGACCGACCCCTATTAGTTTCTTCTCCCAAACATATTCCTAGAACATACTTACCCCGTATCTCCTTGCCTTAATGGGGTTGCCATACAAAATTTACAAAAATGATAAAATGCCCACAACTTCTTCAGAGATGGCCTTAGAGCAATAAAGTGTACGACCGACCCCTATTAGTTTGCCCTCCAAAATATATTCCTAGAACATACTTACCCCCTATCTCCACGCCCTAAGGGGGTTGCCATACAAAATTTACAAAAATTATGTAAAAATGCCCACAACTTCTTTAGAGTTGGCCTTAGAGCAATAAAGTGTACGACCGATCCCCATTAGTTTGCCCTCCCAAACATATTCCTAGAACATACATACCCCCTATCTCCACGCCCTTATGGGGTAAGTATATTCTAGGAATATGTTTTGGAGGGGAAACTAATGGGGGTCGGTCGTACACTTTATTGCTCTAAGACAAATTCTGAAGAAGTTGTGGCATTTTCATATCATTTTTGTAAATTTTGTATGGCAACCCCCTTAGGGCGTGGAGATAGAGGGTAAGTATATTCTAGGAATATGTTTGGGAGGGCAAACTAATGGGGGTCGGTCGTACACTTTATTGCTCTAAGGCCAACTCTGAAGAAGTTGTGGGCATTTTATAATTTTTGTAAATTTTGTATGGCAACCCCATTAAGGCGTGGAGATAGGGGGTAACTATGTTCTAGGAATATGTTTGGGAGAAGAAACTAATAGGGGTCGGTCGTACACTTTATTGCTCTAAGGCCAACTCTGAAGAAGTTATGGGCATTTTTACATCATTTTTGTAAATTTTGTATGGCAACCCCCTTAGGGCGGGGAGATAGGTTGCAAGTATGTTCTAGGAATATGTTTGGGAGGGCAAACTAATAGGGGTCGGTCGTACACTTTATTGCTCTAAGGCCAACTCTGAAGAAGTTGTGGGCATTTTATCATTTTTGTAAATTTTGTATGGCAACCCCATTAGGGCGTGGAGATAGGGGGTAAGTATGTTCTAGGAATATGTTTTGGAGGGGAAACTAATGGGGGTCGGTCGTACACTTTATTGCTCTAAGACAAATTCTGAAGAAGTTGTGGCATTTTCATATCATTTTTGTAAATTTTGTATGGCAACCCCCTTAGGGCGTGGAGATAGAGGGTAAGTATGTTCTAAAAAAATGTGTTTGGGAGAAGAAACTAATAGGGGTCGGTCGTACACTTTATTGCTCTAAGGCCAACTCTGAAGAAGTTATGGGCATTTTTACATCATTTTTGTAAATTTTGTATGGCAACCCCCTTAGGGCGGGGAGATAGGTTGCAAGTATGTTCTAGGAATATGTTTGGGAGGGCAAACTAATAGGGGTCGGTCGTACACTTTATTGCTCTAAGGCCAACTCTAAAGAAGTTGTGGGCATTTTATCATTTTTGTAAATTTTGTATGGCAACCCCATTAGGGCGTGGAGATAGGGGGTAAGTATGTTTTAGGAATATATTTGGGAGGGCAAACTAGTAGGGGTCGGTCGTACACTTTATTGCTCTAAGGCCAACTCTGAAGAAGTTGTGGGCATTTTATCATTTTTGTAAATTTTGTATGGCAACCCCATTAGGGCGTGGAGATAGGGGGTAAGTATGTTCTAGGAATATGTTTGGGAGGGCAAACTAATGGGGGTCATTCGTACACTTTATTGCTCTAAGGCCAACTCTGAAGAAGTTGTGGGCATTTTATAATTTTTGTAAATTTTGTATGGCAACCCCATTAGGGCGTGGAGATAGGGGACAAGTATGTTCTAGGATATGTTTGGGAGAAGAAACTAATAGGGGTCGGTCGTACCTTTTATTGCTCTAAGGCCAACTCTAAAGAAGTTGTGGGCATTGTTACATAATTTTTGTAAATTTTGTATGGCAACCCCCTTAGGGCGTGGAGATAGGGGGTAAGTATGTTCTAGGAATATATTTGGGAGGGCAAACTAATAGGGGTCGGTCGTACACTTTATTGCTCTAAGGCCATCTCTGAAGAAGTTGTGGGCATTTTATCATTTTTGTAAATTTTGTATGGCAACCCCATTAAGGCGTGGAGATAGGGGGTAAGTATGTTCAAGGAATATGTTTGGGAGAAGAAACTAATAGGGGTCGGTCGTACACTTTATTGCTCTAAGGCCAACTCTGAAGAAGTTGTGGGCATTTTATCATTTTTGTAAATTTTGTATGGCAACCCCATTAGGGCGTGGAGATAGGGGGTAAGTATGTTCTAGGAATATATTTGGGAGGGCAAACTAATAGGGGTCGGTCGTTCACTTTATTGCTCTAAGGCCAACTCTGAAGAAGTTGTGGGCATTTTATCATTTTTGTAAATTTTGTATGGCAACCCCGCGTGGAGATAGGGGGTAAGTATGTTCTAGGAATATATTTGGGAGGGCAAACTAATAGGGGTCGGTCGTACACTTTATTACTCTAAGGCCATCTCTGAAGAAGTTGTGGGCATTTTATCATTTTTGTAAATTTTGTATGGCAACCCCATTAAGGCGTGGAGATAGGGGGTAACTATGTTCTAGGAATATGTTTGGGAGAAGAAACTAATAGGGGTCGGTCGTACACTTTATTGCTCTAAGGCCAACTTTGAAGAAGTTGTGGGCATTTTATCATTTTTGTAAATTTCGTATGGCAACCCCATTAGGGCGTGGAGATAGGGGGTAAGTATGTTCTAGGAATATGTTTGGGAGGGCAAACTAATGGGGGTCAGTCGTACACTTTATTGCTCTAAGGCCAACTCTGAAGAAGTTGTGGGCATTTTATCATTTTTGTAAATTTTGTATGGCAACCCCATTAGGGCGTGGAGATAGGGGGTAAGTATGTTCTAGGAATATATTTGGGAGGGCAAACTAATAGGGGTCGGTCGTACACTTTATTGCTCTAAGGCCAACTCTGAAGAAGTTGTGGGCATTTTATCATTTTTGTAAATTTTGTATGGCAACCCCATTAGGGCGTGGAGATAGGGGGTAAGTATGTTCTAGGAATATATTTGGGAGGGCAAACTAATAGGGGTCGGTCGTACACTTTATTGCTCTAAGGCCAACTCTGAAGAAGTTGTGGGCATTTTATCATTTTTGTAAATTTTGTATGGCAACCCCGCGTGGAGATAGGGGGTAAGTATGTTCTAGGAATATATTTGGGAGGGCAAACTAATAGGGGTCGGTCGTACACTTTATTGCTCTAAGGCCAACTCTGAAGAAGTTGTGGGCATTTTTACATAATTTTTGTAAATTTTGTATGGCAACCCCCTTAGGGCGTGGAGATAGGGGGTAAGTATGTTCTAGGAATATATTTGGGAGGGCAAACTAATAGGGGTCGGTCGTACACCTTATTGCTCTAAGGCCAACTCTGAAGAAGTTGTGGGCATTTTATCATTTTTGTAAATTTTGTATGGCAACCCCATTAGGGCGTGGAGATAGGGGGTAAGTATGTTTTAGGAATATATTTGGGAGGGCAAACTAGTAGGGGTCGGTCGTACACTTTATTGCTCTAAGGCCAACTCTGAAGAAGTTGTGGGCATTTTATCATTTTTGTAAATTTTGTATGACAACCCCATTAGGGCGTGGAGATAGGGGGTAAGTATGTTCTAGGAATATGTTTGGAAGGGCAAATTAATGGGGGTCATTCGTACACTTTATTGCTCTAAGGCCAACTCTGAAGAAGTTGTGGGCATTTTATAATTTTTGTAAATTTTGTATGGCAACCCCATTAGGGCGTGGAGATAGGGGGTAAGTATGTTCTAGGAATATGTTTGGGAGAAGAAACTAATAGGGGTCGGTCGTACCTTTTATTGCTCTAAGGCCAACTCTGAAGAAGTTGTGGGCATTTTTACATAATTTTTGTAAATTTTGTATGGCAACCCCCTTAGGGCGTGGAGATAGGGGGTAAGTATGTTCTAGGAATATGTTTCGGAGGGCAAACTAATGAGGGTCGGTCGTACACTTTATTGCTCTAAGGCCAACTCTGAAGAAGTTGTGGGCATTTTATCATTTTTGTAAATTTTGTATGGCAACCCCATTAGGGCGTGGAGATAGGGGGAAAGTATGTTCTAGGATAATGTTTGGGAGGGCAAACTAATGGGGGTCGGTCGTACATTTTATTGCTCTAAGACCAACTCTGAAGAAGTTGTGGGCATTTTATCATTTTTGTAAATTTTGTATGGCAACCCCATTAGGGCGTGGAGATAGGGGGTATGTATGTTCTAGGAATATGTTTGGGAGGGCAAACTAATGGGGATCGGTCGTACACTTTATTGCTCTAAGGCCAACTCTAAAGAAGTTGTGGGCATTTTTACATAATTTTTGTAAATTTTGTATGGCAACCCCCTTAGGGCGTGGACATAGGGGGTAAGTATGTTCTAGGAATATATTTGGGAGGGCAAACTAATAGGGGTCGGTCGTACACTTTATTGCTCTAAGGCCATCTCTGAAGAAGTTGTGGGCATTTTATCATTTTTGTAAATTTTGTATGGCAACCCCATTAAGGCATGGAGATAGGGGGTAAGTATGTTCTAGGAATATGTTTGGGAGAAGAAACTAATAGGGGTCGGTCGTACACTTTATTGCTCTAAGGCCAACTCTGAAGAAGTTGTGGGCATTTTATCATTTTTGTAAATTTTGTATGGCAACCCCATTAGGGCGTGGAGATAGGGGGTAAGTATGTTCTAGGAATATATTTGGAAGGGCAAACTAATAGGGGTCGGTCATACACTTTATTGCTCTAAGGCCAACTCTGAAGAAGTTGTGGGCATTTTATCATTTTTGTAAATTTTGTATGGCAACCCCATTAGGGCGTGGAGATAGGGGGTAAGTATGTTCTAGGAATATATTTGGGAGGGCAAACTAATAGGGGTCGGTCGTACACTTTATTGCTCTAAGGCCAACTCTGAAGAAGTTGTGGGCATTTTTACATAATTTTTGTAAATTTTGTATGGCAACCCCCTTAGGGCGTGGAGATAGGGGGTAAGTATGTTGTAGGAATATATTTTGGAGGGCAAACTAATAGGGGTCGGTCGTACACTTTATTGCTCTAAGGCCAACTCTGAAGAAGTTGTGGGCATTTTATCATTTTTGTAAATTTTGTATGGCAACCCCATTAGGGCGTGGAGATAGGGGGTAAGTATGTTCTAGGAATATATTTGGGAGGGCAAACTAATAGGGGTCGGTCGTACACTTTATTGCTCTAAGGCCAACTCTGAAGAAGTTGTGGGCATTTTATCATTTTTGTAAATTTTGTATGGCAACCCCATTAGGGCGTGGAGATAGGGGGTAAGTATGTTCTAGGAATATGTTTGGGAGAAGAAACTAATAGGGGTTGGTCGTACACTTTTTTGCTCTAAGGCCAACTCTGAAGAAGTTGTGGGCATTTTCATATCATTTTTGTAAATTTTGTATGGCAACCCCCTCAAGGCGTGGAGATAGGGGGTAAGTATATTCTAGGAATATGTTTGGGAGGAGAAATTAATGGGGGTCTGTGATACATTTTTTTCCTCTACGGGCGAGTCCGGGGAAGTTATAGCGGTTTTTACCTTATTTTTTAAAATTTTGTATGGCAACCATGTCAGGGGCTAGAGATAGTGGGTAAGTATGTTCCACAAAAATGTTTGGATGGAAAAAATAATTCGGGTCGGTCTTACATTTTACCTTTGTAGGAGAATCCTGGAAGCCGTAGGAGCGATTTTAAAAATGTTTAAATTAAGCTTTGTGTGGCAACGCTGTTATATGTATGAAAACTGATTCTGTTTTTTTCTTTTTTTTGTTGTTTTTTTTGTTGTGGTTTTTTTATTATTACATGTAAAAGTATGTTCTTTGTTGTTGTTGTAGACTCAAAAAACCGAGGTAGTCGTGGTTTTTTGCTTATATCTCGGTTATTTATCGGGCGATTTTGCTGAATTTCAATACCGATTTTCTCGCGACTATCTGTGACAGTTTGATACCACATTCGGGTCTATGCGATATCGGGGGGCTTCAGAAAGTTGATTTCAACCATAACACGGACAGACGGACAGACGGACATCGCTAAATCGGTTTCCCTATCTATAAGGATCCAGAATATATATACTTTATGGGGTCCCAAATGGATAATAAAGGAATTACAAACGGAATGACAAACTTATATATACCCTTATCACTTATGTGAAGGGTATAACAATACTATGGGTGTTTTTATTTGTCAAGTTCTTTTTTTCACAATCAATTTGTTTTTGTCAATGTCAAGCTTTTTGACAAATTAGATCTGGCAAGCCTAATGCCTTCCCAGCATTCAATGACTCGATAGCACCGACAGCAACTTTGAAATTTCCACTCGATTCCAGTTCATAAGTTACGTAGTACGTCCGACATCGAAAGAGGGCCACGTTTGCCTGGCGACCGTACACGTATCCAACCTCCGCCATCTATTGCCAGCAATGCGCAGAAATAATCTTAAGATGCTGCTCTTAATAGTCTGCAACGGAATTACGACTGTTTTCACATTGGAGATATTCAGAGCAGATCCTTTCTTAGCTAGCTCATCTGCCCGTTCATTACCATGGTAGCCCCTATGCGCAGGAACCCAAACCAGAGTAATGTCAAGGTTACCCCTACACCATTCACCCCTGAAGGGAATAAGCACTTTCGAGTCCAGGACGATTCCCATATGTTTCGCATTTTCGGATAGCGGGATATCGCAGTCCCTTAACCGCGGGAGTCTGAAGCTTGGAACCTTGGTCTTCCTTGTAAACAGTATCAGTTCCTTCTTGTCGGGGCTTACTCCTAGACCACTGTCTGTGACCCAGTGGCTGAGTAATCTTAAGGCATTGGACATGATATCACTAATAACATCCTGAAACATTCCTGATATCAATATCACGGCATCGTCCGCATAAGCAACGACTTTTATCCCCTTATTATCCAGTACATGGAGGATTTTGTCAACAACCTAAAGCCATAACAAGGGCGAGATAATACCACCCTGGTGTGTACCTCTCTACTTGTTTTGACTCAGTGCTGTTACCAAGATTTGCTGTGACTATACGCGAGCTCAACATCGATACTATCCAGTTATTGATAAAATCCTCAACCCCTAGGCTAGTCAGTGCACGTTGAATTGCGAGCGTCCTTACGTTGTTGAAGGCACCTTTTATATCCAAGAAGGCCGCCATAGTATACTGTCCATATTCGATGGATCTCTCTATCGTACTCACAACCTCGTGCAGGGCTGTTTCCGTAGAGCGACCCCTCAGGTAGGCATGCTGACCCCTAGAGAGACAAGAGCTGCCCTCCAATCGTCGCCTTATATGGGAGTCAATGAGTCTTTCCAGAGTTTTAAGCTGGAAGGATAAAAGACTTATTGGACGGATCTTGGGAATAAATACAACTCTGACCTTCCTCCATCCCCTTGGAACGTAACTGAGAAAGAGACAGAGTGTAAATATTCTACAAAGCCACGGGGTGATGTGTCCCTTGGCACCCAGCACCATCTGAGGAAAAATGCCATCAGGCCCAGATTACTTCTTTTTGGGAGAAGCTATCAATCGCCAACGAAATTCTATCGTAGGTGATTATACCCTCATCAATATTGCATGGTGTCCTACTATTGCACTCAACTTCCTCGACTACGTCTATACAGCCAGGAAAGTGGGTGCTTACGAGAAGCGACTCCGCTGATGACTCTGACCAGGTGTCATCCCCCCTCTTAATAAAGGCCGGATTTGAGTGTCCCTTGGCCAGAATTTTGCCCAATCTAGCAGAATCCCTGGTTATTTCCACCGCCCCGCAGAAATATCACCAAGATTTCTTCTTTGCGAATGCTATTGCCTTCTTGTATTGCCTCAGCTTATCCCGGTAAGGCTGCCATGATTTGCTGACATAACATTCATTAAAGGTTCTACGCGAGTCCCTACGTAGTTTAGAGAGCTCCGAATTTCACAATAGAGGGAAGCTCTTCTTAACCTTAGTTATGGGGCAGGAAACTTTAAAGGCCTTAACCAAAGCCCTACTGAATTTTTCCTTAATGATCTCCAGACCAGTGATCGAATTATCAATGACTGGCATTTTGCCTAACTTCTGTTTCAGTATCCCATTAAACTTGAACCAGTGGGTCCTTCTTGGGTTCCGGAACTAAGTCCTTATTAACCTGTCCTGAAATCCAATATCGAAGAGAATCCAATTATGATCTGAAAAAGACCTTTTATTGGATACTCTCCACCTATCCACTGATACCTCCTCCCAACCATTGTAGGTTTCTGAGCTTGGAAAAATGAATGTACCAGAGTTACATATACTTGATCTATTTGAGTTAATGAAAATAGGGATTGACTCACCCCGTTCATTTACTCCCAGAATGATGTCGACCGAAGGCCCGATCGAGGCCATGAGAGTGCTCACTTCCACCGAAGGGGCTGTGTTCCCATGTGCCATATAGCTCGAGGCAATCATAAAGCTTCTCTGCGGCAACTCGACCCTTGCAACTGTGAGGTCTGCTGAACTAAGCTGCGTACACAGAAAGATATTAACGCATTTTTTAGCAATAAGGTTACCATTTTCTTTTGCATACAGTACATTATATGCCGAGGACGGGAACCCTTTTAACTCCGAGTTTACCACCCAGGGTTCCTGTACTATCGCAATGTCCAGGTTCTCTTCAGCTAAGAGCACCCGTAGGTTTTGGTGTGGTTATACTTTCAATTATCCTCTTTAGTCGCTTAGGAGATGCAGTGGGTAAGACATCAACAACCCTTTCTGCTTGTTTAGCTGTGTATGTATCAGCAATGCCTTAAATGAATCCTTGATTTCATTGCCTGTATGTGTGCTTAACATTTGTTACTGTTTTTTCCTTTTTATCCTTACCTTGACTTCATCATAGTTTTTTTGGGGTCTTCGTCTTTTTTCCCAATAAATATTGCTATTTCCTTCGCCATCCAGTCTTTATTTTTATTCATTAATTTTTTTATTAAACAATGTGAAGTTTAAACCTTGCTTTGTACCCTTTATAAAAATTTTCAATTTTTAAATGTTCTTCTGTGTTGAGAAACAAACAATTAGATAATTTTGATGCGGATATCGAATATCCGCCTAATTTGGATCAGCGACAACAATTGTCTGCTATAATTCAACTTTTTCCTAACTTCGAAAAGGAAGGATTAGGGCGAACAAGCCTTATAGAACACAAAATTGATGTTGGCGATAGTGCTCCAGTAAAACAGCGTTTTTACCCTGTGTCCCCTGCCGTGGAGAAGCTAATGTATCAGGAGATTGACAGAATGCTTGTTTTAGGGGTTATCGAACCATCAAACTCACCCTGGAGCTCGCCTATGCGCTTGGTTGTAAAACCAGGGAAAGTACGCTTGTGTCTTGATGCCCGAAGAGTGAATCAAGGACGCATATCCCCTACCCAATATCAGGCATTTACAGTCCCCAGTCGGCCCCTGTACCATTTTGTTGTCATTCCTTTTGGCCTCTGCAACGCTCCATCTACTATGTGTCGCCTGATGGATCAGTTAATACCTGCAGATTTGCGACACTGCGTCTTTGGCTATTTGGACGATCTAATAATAGTTTCGGAGGATTTGTCTATACTAGTTAGAATTTCGGATGCATTTAGAAAGGCCAGTCTAACTATTAATATTGCTAAATCTAAATTCTGTGTAACTGAAGCTCATTACCTGGGATACGTTGTAGGTAATGGTGGTATAAAAACCGACCCAGACAAGGTTATTTCCATAAGAAATTAACCTGTGCCTAAAAATATCAAGCAAGTCCGCGGTTTTCTTGGCTTAGCAGGTTGGTACCGCCGATTTATTGCAAACTTTTCTACGGTCGTATACCCTATTACTGAGGTGGTGTCCACGAGAAGAAAGTTTTGTTGGACTCCCGAGGCACAAATGTCATTTGAACGGATAAAGGAACTTTTAACCTCCGCCCCTGTTTTGGCGAATCCAGATTTCAGGGAAAAATTTTACTTACACTGCGATGCTAGTGATGTAGGCATTGGAGCTCTTTTAGTTCAACTAGATAGAGACGGTAATGAACGCCCCGTAGCATTCATGTCTCGAAAATTGAATAGTGCGCAACGCAATTATAGCGTTACAGAGCGTGAGTGCTTGGCCGCAATTGAGGCAATAAGTAAATTTCGATGTTATCTTGAATTACAAGATTTTTAAGTAATTACTGATCATGCGTCTTTAGTTTGGTTAATGAGACAATCTGATTTATCGGGTAAACTTGCCCGTTGGGTTTTTAAATTACAAGGCTATAAATTTTTAATATCCCACAGAAAGGGAAAAGAAAATATAGTCCCTGATGCCCTTTTTAGAATACCTGGGGAGGAAATAGATAGCGTAGAATTGTCTATTTCAGAAATAGATTTGAATTCGCCTCACTTTGCTGATAGTGATTATGTAGAATTAAAGGCCAAAATTAACGAAAACCTTTCTAAGTACCCGGATATTAAAATTAGGGATAATTTCGTCTATATTCGTACCGAACACTATCATGGTAATATAGAGAAGGAAAATAGTTGTTGGAAACTCTGGGTACCCAGATATTCCCACAGCCGCCCATGGTGGTATTGCTAAAATCATCGAACTTATCCGGCGTCATTTCTTTTGGCCAGGTCTAGTTCGAGACGTCCGCGAATACGTTCGCGCATGTGAAACCTGTAAGATTACAAAGGCACCTGATTTTATTACGAGACCAGAGATGGGCCAGCCTGCTAAAATTTCGAGACCATTTCAACTGATGTACGTTGACTTTTCAGGCCCATATCCACGTAGCAAACAGGGACACATAGGGTTATTAATTGTCTTAGACCACATGACTAAATTCCATTGGCTTTTTCCGTTAAAAAAGTTTACGTCCGCGGTTATAAAGGAATTGCTTTTGAAACATATCTTTCATATTTTTGGAGTACCCGAAATTTTGTTAAGTGACAACGGATCTCAATTTAAGGCCAATGAGTTCAATGCGTTTCTTACCTCTTTAGGCATAACACACCAATACACAGCTATTTACTCTCCCCAGTCTAATGCTGCGGAGAGAGTAAACCGTTCTATTTTATCTGGAATCCGGTCCTATTTAGAGAAGGATTAAACTCTATGGGATGGGATCAAAATCTTAGTGCCATAAGCTGCGCATTAAGCCGAAAATAGTTCCCGCGGTCTTCTTTATCAAGTTCTGGTGTCGCACCTATAGCTGCTAACGGCTCTCCAGGCCCAATTTCTGCATGTGCTCCTAAGATCCAGGTAGGGATGGACAGGTACGTAACAGTTCTTAAAAGGGGGAGAAGTCCGAAGTCCGCAGAAGTAAGTCAACCTGCGAAAATTCTAAAAGACGATGAAAGGCCAACCACATCGCAAAATTGCTTTACCATTCTGCAAACAGATGATAATGATGGCCCCGTTACGGAAAAATTTTTAAGCCTCCTCCAATTTATTTAAGAGAAAAAAACTCGAACGACCTCATTAAATTTTTAGTTGCATTAATAGACAAAAAGAACTTTTATGTGTCGAACATAAAACGTGGTAACATATATGAGACCAAAATTCAAGTAAATAACGAGAACGCTTACTGCGCCACGGTGTCGGAATTTGAGAAATTAAAAAAGAACTTTTACACTTACCAGCTAAAAAACGCAAAAGGCCTCTAGGTAGTCTTAAAAGGAATTGACTCAAATGTTGACCCGGAGGAGATAAAGACCAATTTGTGCAGCGAAGGATTTAAGGTAAGGACTGTGACAAATATTAGAAACAGGGAAAAATACCCTCAACCATTGTTTCGAGTTGAACTTGAGCCTGGTGATGCCAAATTAAAGGAAAACGAAACTCTCCCCATTTATAGTTTAAGATATATTGTGCACCGTAGAGTTACAGAGTTACCGCATAAGCGATCTGGACCTGTACAGTGCTTAAATTGTCAGGAATATGGCCACACAAATCTTACTGTAAGTTGCCTTCTGTTTGTGTTGTATGTGGGGATCTGCATATTATAACCAAGTGCGACAAACCAAAAGATGACCCTAGGGTGAAGAAGTGCAGCAATTGCGGTGGAAACCACACTGCCAACTACAGAGGCTGTCCTGTCTTTGATTTAGTTAGGCGCTCATCTAAGCCGAAGGTAGTTCCTGCCCCTCTCCAGCCGTTAAATATACCAACAACAAACATTCCCCAGTTAGCACAGTCAACTACAAGTCAAATTTCTTACGCCAACGCACTAAAGTCAATCCAGTCCAATGCACAAAGGCCAAACCAACCAACCACACAACAACAAGTGCCAACAAGTGAACCAACTTCCCAATTTTAGCCGCCTGGAAGCCGTAATTGACAATATGGTCAAACAATTTACGCAGATTATGGCGCAAATGGCTGGCATGATGCAGGAGATGCAGAAAATGCAGTCTGTTCTTCCGCAGGACATGCTTAAAAGACAATGAACTGCCTCAGGGTTTGTTTCTGGAATGCAAAAGGCATCCGCCAACACAAAAGCGAGGTCGAATATTTTTTAATACACCATAAAATTGACGTTATGTTGATTTCCGAGACTCATATGACATCTACGAGCACTTTTAAAATTAGTGGATACAATTTTAATGGTTCAAAAGATCCCAGGAATAGATCCTGTGGTGGCTCTGCTATATTAATCAAATCAAGAATTAAGCACAAATGGTTGGGTGGGCTATCTGAATGTTATATGCAAGCAACAAACCTCTGCATTGATAAATTTTTCAATAACCTACATATTTCGTCAGTTTATTGTCCACCGAGATTCTCCATAACGAAGGATCAGTACAACCGTTTTTACAAATCTTTAGGTCCCCGCTTCATAGCTGCTGGAGACTATAACGCCAAGCACACGTACTGGGGCTCCCGACTAATTAGTCCCAGAGGTCGTGTCTTGTATGATGCAGAGTCTAAAATGGGACTTTATGTTATTTCAACTGGACAACCAACCTACTGGCCAACAGACCACAATAAAATTCCAAACGTAATTGATTTTGGCGTAGCAAAAGGTATATCCTCGGAGCTCATTGAGGCTCAAGCCTCCTTGGATTTATCTTCTGACCACTCACCCACAATAATCACTATTTGCAGTCCTCACCAAATAGCAGCTAGTGAGTTTTTCTTATCTAAAGCAATTAATTGGTTGAAATATAAAAAATATATTAGTACCCACTGCTCGGAGAACCAACCGCTAAAAACTCCCGGAGACATAGATGATTGTCTGAGCGTCCTAAATGAAAACATTAAAAAAGCCGTTGAACATTCCTTTTCTACCTACCGCCAGGCTAGGTACAACAAAATTTTCTCTGAAGATGTAGAAAAGCTTGTATCTGGAAAAAGAGGAGCTCGCAGGGAATGGCAAAAGCATAGATCGCCCCAACTTAAAACTAAGCTGAAAGAATGTACAACCCAACCAAAAAGCTTGTTGGAGGCTCACAGAATGGCATCACTGAAAGAGTACCTGGAAGGTCTAGACGCGACTCCTCAGACAAATTATTCCTTATGGCGATCAGCCAGATGTCTTAAAAGACCTGTTATCGCAAAACCACCACTGCGCAATCTGAGAGGATCCTGGGCTAGAAATGATGTAGAAAAATTCGATCTGTTCGCAAATCACTTCAAAAACGTATTCAGTCCCAATACATGCACTGACGTGAGGGAATTACTGCCTGTTGTTGCTAGACGTCCTTTAGAAATACGTTTCCGATTTGCAGATGTTATAGAGGCTATCGCTAAACTTAATGGTAAAAAAGCTCCTGGCGTTGACAAAATAAGCAACAAAATGCTCATAGAGCTGCCTCTTACTGCTAAAAGAATCATTCTTTTAATTTTTAATGCGATAACTCGGCTTGAACATTTTCCGCCTATATGGAAAGTTGCCTTAGTAAAGATGATTCCTAAGCCTGGCAAAGATCCCTCGAAGTTTGTTACCCACAATGTCAAAATTGTTCGAAAAACTGTTAAAAAAACTAGCTAAATCCGATCCTGAATGACAACAACTGCATTCCAAATCACCAATTCGGCTTTAGAAGTCAACATAGTACCATCGAACAAACTCACAGGTTGGTACAGGTTATAAGAAAAGCCTTTGAGGAAAAAAAGTACTGCTCCGGGCTTTTTATTGATGTCTCACAAGCTTTCGACAAATACTGGCATGAAGGCCTTCTAAACAAACTAGAACTCAACCTTCCAGCTAATATTTTCAACCTACTAGAAAAGTACATAACAGGCCGACAATTTATGATCAAATTTCCCTCTTTGATCAAACCAAATAAGTTGTTCCCAACCAATAGAGGCTGGTGTCCCTCAAGGAAGTATACTAGGTCCAATTTTGTACTTGCTTTACACGGCAGATATGCCAACCAATAGTTTCACACACTCGTTGACATTTGCTGACGACACTGCTTTTCTTAGTATTCACAAAGACCCTAAAGAGGCTTCGAACCAGCTGCAACAACACGTAACCCAAGTTGAGAAATGGGCAAAGTAATGGGGAATAAAGATAAATAAACAAAACTGTACCCACGTAACTTTTACTATACGCAAAGAAACGTGCCCTCCAATCACTATCAAAAACCATAATGTGCCTCAACGATCTGAGACAAAATATCTTGGTATTCACCTAGATCACCGCCTTACATGGAAGCCTCATATAGATGCGAAGCTGACGCAAATGAAACTTAAAGCTGCTCAAATCCACTGGCTAATTGGTAGTAACTCTGTGCTACGTCTTGATTGTAAGCTTTTACTCTACAACTCGATTTTAAAACCAATTTGGTGCTACGGTATACAATTATGGGGTACTGCTTCCGCCTCTAACATCGAAAAAATCCAACGCCGTCAAAACAAAATTCCAAGAATGATAACTGGTGCTCCTTGGTATATCAAAAACAGCAACATCCAAAAGGAAGTTCCACTTGTAAAATGCGAAATCCTGAAATATGTGGACAAGTATTTAAATAAGCTGGAATCACATCCAAATCCGCTCGCTCGAAGCATCCTGCAACATAGTGGGCACACCCGCCTAAAAAGAAGGGATACAATTGCTCTTAGATGAAACCTTTGAAATTAGTTAATTTTATTGTGAGAACTTAAATTTTAGTCTGGTACTGACTGGACTAGTATTAACTTCTTAGTTTTAAGATTTGAATACTTATTGTTAGTTCGCTTAAGCGAAGATTCATTAATAAAATATATGAAAAAAAAAATTATTTTTACGATTCAAAGGATCCTAGGGATAGATCATGTGGTGGTTCGGCTATTCTAATCAAATCAAGAATTAAACACCAATGGTTGGGTGGCCTCTCGGAATGTTATGTCCAAGCTACGAACGTCTGCATTGATTAATTTTTCATTAACCTTGTTATTTCATCAGTTTACTGTCCACCCAGATTTTCCATAACGAAGGATCAACAACAACAACAGTTTATACAAATCATTAGGTCCCCGCTTCATAGCTGCTGGAGACTATAACGCTAAGCACACATACTGGGGCTCCCGCCTAATTAGTCCCAGAGGTCGTGTCTTGTATGATTCCGTGTCGGAAATGGGACTTTTCGTTATTTCAACTGGACAACCAACCTATTGGCCAACGGACAATAATAAGATTCCAGACGTAATAGATTTTGGCGTGGCAAAAGGTATATCCCCGAACCTTATTGAGGCTGTAGCCTCCTTGCATTTATCTTCTGACCATAATTACTATTTGCAGTCCTCACCAAATAGCATCTAGTGAGTTTTTCTTATCTAAAATAATAAATTGGTTGAAATATAAAAAATACATTAACGCCCATTGCTCGGAGAACAAACCGCTAAAAACTCCCGAAGACATCGATGATTTTCTGAGCGTCCTAAATGAAAACATTAAAAAAGCCGTTGAACATGCGTCTTCTACCTATTGTCAGGTCAGGTACAGCAAAATTTTTTCTGACGATTTGGGAAAACTTTTATCTGAAAAAAGGAGAGTCCGAAGAGAATAGCAAAAGAACAGATCGCCCCAACTTAAATCTAAGCTGAAGCAATGTACAAACAAATTAAAAAGCTTGCTGGAGGTTCACAGAATAGCTTCACTTAAAGAGTACCTCGAAGGTCTAGACACGACTCCTCAGAAAAATTATTCCCTATGGCGATCAGCCAGACGTCTTAAAAGACCCGTTATCGCAAAACCACCACTGCGTAATCTGAGAGGATCCTGGGCTAGAAATGACGAAGAAAAATGTGATCTGTTCGCAAACCATTTCAAAAACGTGTTCACTCCCAATACTTGCACAGACGTGAGGAAATTGCCACCAGTTGTTGCTAGACGTCCTTTAGAAATACGTTTCCGATTTGCAGATGTTGTAGAGGCTATTGCTAACCTAAATGGTAAAAAAGCTCCTGGCAACAAAATGCTCCTAGAGCTATCTTTTACGGCAAAAAGAATAATTCTTTTTATTTTTAACGCAATAATTCGGCTTGAACATTTTCCGCCTATATGGAAAGTTGCCTTAGTAAAGATGATTCCTAAGCCTGGCAAAGATCTCTCGAGGGTGGAATCTTTTAGACCCATAAGTCTGTTACCCACAATGTCAAAATTGTTTGAAAAACTGTTAAAAAACAAGCTGAATCCGATCCTGAATGACAACAACTGCATTCCAGATCACCAATTTGGCTTTAGAAGTCAACATAGCACAATCGAACAAACTCACAGACTGGTGCAGGTTATAAGAAAAACCTTTGAGGAAAAGAAGTACTGCTCCGCGCTTTTCATTGATGTCTCTTAAGCTTTCGATAAAGAATGGCACGAAGGCTTGTTAAACAAACTACAAAAACACCTTCCAGCTAATATTTTCAACCTATTGGAAAAATAAATAACCGGTCGACAATTTATGATCAAAGAGGGAAACCAAATAAGTTCTTCTCAACCAATAGGGGCTGGTGTACCTCAAGGGAGTATACTAGGTCCAGTTCTGTACTTGCTTTACACAGCATATATGCCAACCAATGGTTTTACACACACGTCGATATTTGCTGATGATACTGTTTCCCTTAGTATTTATAAAGACCTTAAAGAGGCTTCAAACCAATTGCAGCAACACGTAACCCAAGTTGAAAAATGGGCAAAGTTATGGGGAATAAAAATAAATGAAAAATAATGTACCCACGTAACATTAACTTTACGCAAAGAAACGTGCTCCCCAATCACTATTAACAGTTATATGGTGCCTCAACGAACCGAGACAAAATATCTTGGTGTTTACCTAGATCGACGCCTCACATGGAAGCGAAGCTGGCTCAAATGAAACTTAAGGCTGCTCAAATCCACTGGCTAATGGGAAGAAACTCTGTGCTACGTCTGGATTGTAAACTTCTACTCTACAACTCGATTTTAAAACCAATTTGGTGCTACGGTATACAATTATGGGGCACTGCTTCCTCCGTCGTCAAAACAAAATTCTGAGCATGATAACTGATGCTCCTTGGTATATTAAAAACAGCAACATCCACAAGGATTTAGAAGTTCCACTAGTAAAAAGCGAAGCTGGAAACACATCCGAATCCGCTCGCTCGAAGCATCCTGCAACATAGTGGGCACACTCGCCTAAAAAGAAGGGATACTATTGCTCTTAGATCAAACTTTTAAAATTAGTTATCCTTATTGTGAGAACTTAAATTTTAGTCTGGTTCTGACTGGACTAGTATGAATTGCTTAGTTTTAAGATTTGAATACTTATTGTTAGTTCGCTTAAGCGAAGATTCAATAATAAAAATATGAGGAAAAAAAAATTTCGCATCTCAATATTAATTCATGCCAATTTTTTTTATTAATTTTAACCTTTGAGGGTCTTTTTGTGTATTAATATTAAATTCATGGTTTTTCGGCTCGGTGAAAGGCAATAGTCATCCAAGTTATTGACAAAAAAATTTATTTATTATCAACTTTTGAGGGCAATTTTGCATATTAATATAACATTCATGCAATTTCGTCTAGGTTGAAGTCTAAAAACAACAACATTTTTGCCAAAAATAATTATTTTTATAGTTTTTATTTTTTTAAGGGTAATTTTGCATATTTTTTTTTAATATATATTGTTGCGGAGTTAAATGTTGACTGGGTATGTAACATGATTGGCGGTTGTTGTCTGCGCTAATAAGTTATTTAAATGTAACTGCCATTTGTGGAACATTACACCGTATTACCAACCACTATAAATAGTCGAGCAACACGAATGCCGCAAGCAGTTTAAGTCTAACAGTTGAGTTGAATAAGTGAACATTCAAAAGTGCTAAATAATAAAGGTGAATAACTTTAAGTGTTTTAAAGAAGATTGTAAATAAGAATACGACAGTGTGTTTTAAATAAATAAAGTTTTGTACTGTTGAAATAAAATTTCAAGTGTTTATTATTACTTTGGCAATATAAAGATCCCCGGTTTATTTAAAGGAAATAAACCAACGTTTATAAAAGGTATAAACGTAACAATTGGTGTCAGAAGCGGGATTGCGTTTTAATAAACATGAAATTCGAGGAGCTTAAAGTTGAGCAGCTTAAGAGAGAGTTGAGCAAGCAGGTAATAAGGCAGAGTTGCAAAAGAGGATGATTGAGGAATTCAAGCGGCGTAATATCGACATTGATGTTTATGAGTTTGACGAAAAGGAAGAACTGGAGGTTGTTACCTGTAGATCAACAAACAATGTCGACATAGGCACAACGCTTGCTGCTATGATGGAAAAAATGGAAATGAAGTTCCAGGATGTTCAAGAAACTTCTAAAATGAATTTCCAAGAAGTTCAGGAAACTTCTAGAGTTAACAACGAAAAATAGAAAGGAAATTTTAAGAAGCTCAGGAAACTTCTAGAGTTAATAATGAAAAAATATAAAGGAAATTCCAAGAAGTTCAGGAAACTTCTAGAGTTAATAATGAAAAAATAGAAAGGAAATTGCAGGAAGCTCAGGAAACTTCTAGAGTTAATAATGAAAAAACAGAAAGGAAACCCCAAGAAGTTCTGGAAACTTCTAGAGTTAATAATGAAAAAATAGAAAGGAAATTCCAAGAAGTTCAGGAAACTTCTAGAGTTAATAATGAAAAAATATAAAGGAAATTCCAAGAAGTTCAGGAAACTTCTAGAATGAATTTCCAGGGAGTTCAAGAAACTTTTAGAAGTAATAATGAGAAAATAGAAATGAAGTTTCGGGAAGTTCAGGAAACTTCTAGAATAAATTTCCAGAAAGTTCAGGAAACGTCCAGAGCTATGGAGGTAAAACTTCAAGAAATTTCTGAAGCTGTCAACAAACAGAGTAGAGGGCATAGTAAAGGAAGTTATTAAAATCGATAAGAAACTATCTCACTTTGAAGATGGCATGGTTGCACAAGCAAGCGACTTCAATAACAAATTGCAACTACAAGTCAAAGATGTTGACGAAAAATTCAAAAATCTGGAAACAAAAATTAATAGTCTTCAATGTCATGAGGTACCAATGCGAGTAATTCCAGGAATGTCAAACAGAATTAAGGCCCCTACTTTTGACGGCAGTGCACCATTTAATGTTTTTAAGTTCCAGTTCAAGACAGTTGCCAATAGAAATGCGTGGAACAATGCAGAAAAGGCGTTAGAGTTGATTTTGGCCTTAAAAGGTAACGCAGCTCAAGTTCTAGAAAGCATACCTATTGGCTGCAGAGAAAACTACGAGGAGATAATGGTTGCACTACAACGCAAGTATGGCGGTGAGCACAAATGAGATATATACCGAATGGAATTGCGAGGTAGAGTACAGAAAGCCAACGAATCGTTACAAGATTTTGCAACAGAAATCGAGCGGTTGGTGCAGTTGACATGTCCAGGCGAGAAACATCCATTTTTGGATCAATTTAAAATAGAAACGTTTGTGAGTGGAATACGTGATACTGAGATCAAGCACGCTGTATTTGGCACACAGAAGTCTACTTTTGCTGAAACCGTATCATACGCGCTGACACAGGAGACAAAAATTACTCAAAATTACTCTCTAAGCCGCAAATTCATAAGGTGAGAAATCTCGAAATTACCGCAGAAAAAGACGGAAATATTGTCGATGAGTTAAAAAATGCAGTTATACAGGCATTGGAAGAAAAGCGAGGTACAGTCCAAGTCAAATGCTATAACTGCGGTAAGAGCCGGCATTTTCAGCGAAATTGTAAAGCATCAAGAAAGCGGGCTAATTCTGTTTCACCACCTAGAAACATCAAACGCGTAGCATGAGTCACCGTTAAACTAACACGAGCTAGCACTACGGGGCAAGAGCTAGCTCCCATAACCGAGGGCCCCACAATCTCCATATCAGTCATGCAACAGAAAAATAGCAACCTTACTGCTTGTGGGTATATCAATGGTCGAAGGCATATTTTTACTATAGACACAGGAGCATCGCAATCCATTATCAGACCTGATATAGTCAAGAAAACAATTGAACCGTTATATGGCGTAAGTCTATGAACAGCAACTGGAGAGCCTGCTACTGTCTATGGTAAAATAAACGTAAAAGTAACTATTGTCAGCATAAGTGTGAATCATGTATTTATTGTTGCCGACATTGTGGACGAAGTTATCATCGCTGCAGACTTTATGATCAATCATGGAATTAGTCTGCATATGGGACAAAAGACAATGATTTGGCAGAATATTGAAATACCCTTAGATGTTGGTTACGAAGATAAATCGCCTGTAAGGAAGCTGTTTTCTATGGAACAAAAGAAAATACCACCACAGTCAGAAAGTGTAGTATGGGAGCGTATAGAGGAAGATTGTGTCGACCACCGGTTGTGGGTGTTAGAACAAACATAAAAAGTCACTTAATAACAGCAAAACCCCTCGTGGGAACCTGTAACGACGGAAGAGTCCCTGTTAGAATGCTAAACCTTTCCACATGCGAAAAAGTCGTCAGGCCGAATTGTGAAGCAAAAAACTGCTTAGAAAGCACGCCTCCATCTTCGCCTTGAGAGGACAACAGCAAGGTAGAACATCACTGGTGAAACATCAGATAAACACAGGAGATGCAAGGCCAATAAAACAAGCTCCCAGAAGTATTCCTCTAGCAAAACGCAATGAAGTAAAAGAACTTGTCAGCGAAATGGATCGGAGTGGAGTAATAGAACCTTCTTCAAGCCCTTGGAGCTCCCCGGTAGTGTTGGTCAAAAAAAAAAGATGGCAGCACCAGATTCTGCGTCGATTATAGGAAACTAAATGACGTTACCAAGAAGAACAGTTACCCGCTACCAAGGATAGATGGATGACACGCTGGATACGCTAGCTGGAACGAAATGGTTCTCCACATTAGACCTGCAAAGTGGTTATTGGCAAGTAGAAATCTCTGACAAAGATAAGGAGAAAACAGCTTTTAGTGCAAGTGATGGGCTGTGGCATTTTAACGTAATGCCATTTGGGCTATGCAATGCGCCAGCCACATTCGAACGGTTAATGGAGCATGTATTGAGGGAGCTACATTGGAAGACATTTTTTTTTTGCATATTTTTTTATTAGTGAATCTTCGCTTTAGCGAACTAACAATAATTTATCAAATCTTAATACTAAGGAAATAATATTAGTCCAGCCAGTGCCAGACTAAAATTAAAGTTCTCATAATATAAATAGTTATCTTCATCTAAGCGCAATAGTATGCCTCCTTTTCAGAAGGGAGTGTCCACTGTGTTGCAAGATACTTCGAGCGAGCGGGTTTGGATGTGTTTCCAGCTTATTTAAATACTTGTTTACATATTTCACGATTTCGAATTTAACAAGTGGAACTTCTAGATCCTTATGGATGTTGCTGTTTTTGACATACCACGGAGCACCAGTTATCATTCTTAGGATTTTATTTTGACGGCGTTGTATTTTTTCTATGTTAGAGGCGGAAACAGTACCCCATAATTGTATACCGTAGCACCAAATTGATTTTAAAATTGAGTTGTATAGTAAAAGTTTACAATCCAGGTGAAGCACAGAGTTTCTACCCATTAGCCAGTGGATTTGTGTAGCTTTAAGTTTCATTTTCGTCAGCTTTGCATCTATATGAGGCTTCCATGTGATGCCGCGATCCAGGTGAATACCGACATATTTTGTCTCGGATCGTTGAGGCACCAAATGGTTGTTAATAGTGATTGGAGGGCACGTTTCTTTGCGTAAGGTTAAAGTTATGTGAGTACATTTTTCTTCATTTATTTTTATTCTCCATAACCTGCCTATTTCTCAACTTAGCTTACGTGTTGTTGCAGTTGACTCGAAGCCTCTTTAGGGTTTTTATGAATACTGAAAAAAGCGGTATCATCAGCAGATGTGGACGTGTGCGTAAAACAGTTGGTTGGTATATCTGCTGTGTAAAGCAAGTACAAAATTAAACCAAGTATACTCCCTTGAGGTACACCAGCCCCTATTGGTTGGGAACAACTTATTTGGTTTCCCTCTTTGATCATAAATTGTCTGCCGGTTAAGTATTTTTCTAGCAGGCTTGAAATATTAGCTGGTAGATAGAGCTTTAGTTTGATTAACAGGCCTTCGTGCTATACTTTATCGAATGCTTGAGAGACATCGATAAAAAGCGCGGAGCAGTACTTCTTTTCCTCAAAGGCTTTTCTTATAACCTGCACCAGTCTGTGAGTCTGTTTGATTGAGCTACATATGTTGACTTCTAAAACCAAATTGGTGATCTGGGATGCAGTTGTTGTCATTCAGGATCGGACTCAGCTTGTTTTTAAGCAGCTTTTCGAATAGTTTCGCCAAAGTTGGTAACAAACTTATAGGCCTATAAGACTCCACATTCGAAGGATCTTTACCAGACTTGGGAATCATCTTTACTAAGGCAACTTTCCACACTGGCGGAAAGTGCTCAAGCCGAATTATGGCAATAAAAAGAATAATACAGTTAGTCACAGTCAAATTGGTCCAATTAAAGTCACTTGCTTCAAATTGCAAAAACTATAGCAAATACATATAAACTCGAAGAAAAAAGGGTTGTATTAGCTGGTTTAATTTATTTTTTACCTGTAAAGGGTAGCTCTAAAAGCATTTTGTTGCTTATCTTATCAACGCCAGGAGCTTTTTTGCCATTAAGGTTAGCGATTGCCTCTATAACATCTGAAAATCGGAAACGTATTTCTATAGGACGTCTAGCTACAACAGGCGGTAATTCTCTCACGTCAGTGCATGAATTGGGAGTGAAGACGTTCCTTAAATGGCTTGCGAACAGATCGCATTTTTCTTCGTCATTTCTAGCACAGGATCCTCTCAGGTTACGCAGTGGAGGTTTTGCGATTACGTGTCTTTTAAGACGTCTGGCTGTTTGCCATAGAGAATAGTTTGTTTGAGGAGTCGCGTCTAGATCTTCTAGGTATTCCTTCATTGATGACATCCTTTGTACTTCTAGCAAGTTTTTTAATCGGTTTGTACATACATACATTGTTTTTAAGTAGGGGCGATCTATACTTTTGCCATTATCTTCGAGCTCTCCTTTTTTCAGATAAGAGCTTTTCAACATCGGTTAAATAAATTTTGTTGTATCTGGCCTGACGGTAGGTAGAAGAAGCATTTTCAACTGCTTTTTTAATATTTTCATTGAGGCTACTCAGGCACTCATCGATTTCTTCGGAAGTTTTTAAAGATTGGTGTTCCGAACAGTGCATGCTGATAAATTTTTTGTATTTTAACCAGTTTATTCTTTTTGACAGAAAAATATCATTAGTTGCAATTTGGTGAGGACTGCAAATAGTGAAAATTGTGGGTGAGTGATCCGAAGATAGATCCAAGGAGGGTTGAGCCTCAATAAGCTCATGGGATATACCTTTTGCTACGCCAAAATCTATAACGTCTGGTATTTTATTGTGGTCAGTTGGCCAATATGTTGGTTGCCCAGTTGAATAACGTGAAGTCTCATTTCCGATACAGAACCATACAAGACACGACCTCTGGGACTCATTAGGCGGGAGCCCCAGTATGTGTGTTTAGTGTTATAGTCTCCAGCAGCTATAAAGTGAGGACCTAAAAATTTGTAAAAACTGTTGTACTGATCCTTCGTTATAGAGAATCTGGGTGGACAATAAACTGACGAAATAACGAGATTATGGCAAAATTCATCGATGCAGACGTTTGTTGCTTGTATATAACTTTCGGAGAGACCAGCCATCCATTGGTGTTTGATTCTTGATTTAATTAATATAGCTGAACCACCACATGACCTATCTCTGGGATCTTTTGAATCATAAAAAGTATAGCCACTTATTTTGAAAGTGCTTCTAGATGTCATATGTGAAATCAACATGACATCGATTTTTTGGTGTGTTAAAAAGTATTCGAGCTCATTTTTGTGTTGGCGGATGCCGTTTGCGTTACAGAGACAAACCATGAGGCAGTTCATGGCCTTTTAAGCATGGCCTGAAAAAGTGCAGACTGCATTTTTTTCATTTCTTGCATCATGCCGGCCATTTGCGCCATAAACTGCGTAAATTGTTAGACCATATTGTCAATTACGGCTTCCAGGCGGCTAAAATTGGCTCCGGTTGGTTCATTTGCTGGCACTTCTTGTTGTGTTGTAGGCTGGGTAGACTTACGTGCATTAGGCTGGTTAGACTTTAATGCAGCGGCGTAAGAAACTTCATTTGTAGTTGGTTGTGCTAACGGAGGCATATTTGTAGGTGGTATATTTAAAGGCTGGGGAGGGGCAGAAACTATTTTCGGCTTAGATGAGCGCTTAACTGATTCAAAAACAGGGCAACCTCTATAGTTGGCCGTGTGGTTTCCGCCGAAATTGCTGCATTTCTTCACCCTGGGGAAATCGTTAGGTTTATCGCACTTGGTCGTGGCATGCAGGTCCCCACACACAACACAAACAGAAGGCAACTTACAATAGGCTTTGGTATGGCCATATTCCTGGCAGTTCAAGCACTTGCCTGGCCCAGATCGTTTATGTGGCTTCAACAACAACTCTGCGGTGCAAAATATATATTAATTCATAAATTGGGTGAGTTTTACCTTTCCTCAATCTTACATCACTAGGCTCAAGCTCTACCCGAAATAATGGGGTCGGACACCTTTCTCTGTTTTTAATGTTTGATACAGTTTTAGCTTTAAATCCTTTGCTGTATAAACTCATCTTTATTTCTTCCGGGTCGACATTAGCGTCAATACCTTTTATAACAACCTGGAGGCCTTTAGCGTTATTTAGTTGGTAAGTGTAGAAGTTTTTATTAAGTTTTTCAAATTCTGAAACGACGGTGCGGTAAGCGTTTTCGTGATTTACCTGAATTTTTGTCTCGTAAATGTTACCACGCTTAATATTAAACACATAGAAGTTGTTTTCACCAATTAATCCGACTAAAAACCTAATAAGGTCGTTAGAGTTCCTTTCTCTCAAATAAATTGGAGGAGGTTTAAATGTCTTCTTCTCGGTGACAGGGATATCTTTCTCCTCTTCTAGAATTGCAAAACGATTTTGCGATGAGATTGGCTTTTCTTCATCCATTGAAATTTTGGCTGGATTTATAACCTCTGCGGATTTCGTGCTCCTACCCCTTTTAAAAACTGTTATTGTGCGGTCCATCCCTACCTGGACCTTTGGAACTTCTGATAAAAGTGCACTGGGACTGCCCTTGGCAAGGGTAGATTCAGTTCCAGAATATGATAAAGAAGACCGCGGGGAGGATGGTACTTCGGTATTTTTTTTATAATTTTTAAAAAGAGATTGGGCTAAACTTGTCCCTTGTTCAAAGCGCTTATTTAAATTTGGAGCACTTGCACTTAAATTGTTTGTATTTATTTTTGGTTTCTCATTTAAATAGTTTTTATTGAATTCAGGGTCTCTAATATTTTCATTACTGACGCTTGTTGAGCTTAACACAATGTAAGCATTTCGGCTTTCAGGCCCACTGTCACTAAGATTACTGTTACTCATTAACAGTTCGCTTTTTTTATTTTTTATTTAGTTTTTTGTTTTTGTTTTTCTCACTATTATATGTATATATGTATTGGAAGACATGCCTGGTGTATCTTGATGACATTATTGTCATGGGGAAAAGTTTTACGACCACCTGAAAAATCTAGAAGAAGTCCTCAAGCGGATATCATTGGCTGGACTTAAATTAAGTGCGAAGAAATGTGCATTGTTTCAAAAAGATGTTAAATATGTGGGCCATCGCGTCGCTGAAAATGGTATATCAACTGACGAAGATAAAATTCAAGCTGTGAAGGACTGTCCTCGCACAAACAATCTGCATGAGTTACGCAGTTTTCTTGGTCTTTGTACCTTCTATAGGAGGTTTGTGCCAAATTTTGCCAGTGTCGCTGCCAGTCTACATGAGCTTACCCAAAAGTCACGACCGTTTCTGTGGGCTGACGCACAAGAACAAGCATTTCAGAAGCCTAAGAAGTTATTATGCGTAGCACCAGTCTTGGCCTATCCAATTGCTGGAGAGAAATTTGTGCTGGATAGTGATGCGAGTGGCTACGGGATAGGTGGTGTTCTTCCACAAGTTGTCAACGGTATAGAAAAGGTCATAGGCTACTACAGTCGAACACTCTCAAAGCCTGAAAGAAATTATTGTGTTACACGGCGAGAGCTTCTGGCAGTGGTAGAGTGTGTAAAACATTACCACAAGTACCTGTATGGACAACACTTCGAGATAAGAGTCGACCACTCCGCACTCAGGTGGTTGCTACAATTTAAACAACCAGAGGGGCAGCTACCCCGTTGGATTGAACGTCTTCAGAGCTACGATTTCGGCATCAAGCATCGAAAAAGTACTAAGCATGGAAATGCGGATGCACTCTCCCGAAGACCTTGCAGATCGGAATGTAAGTATTGCCTAAAAGCTGAAGAAAAAAAGGCGTTGTTGATGTTCGACTCACACGCATAGAGACAAGTGACGACTGGTCGGCGGCACAAAAGGATGATCCCGTACTGGCGAAAATAATTTCGGCAAAGGAGGAAGACAAAATATTAGCGGAAAGTCCACTGATGAAATCATATTGGGCGCTGTGGAATAGTCTGCACTTAATTAACGGATGCCTTTATCGCCAATGGGAAAGCGCTGATGGTAAATCAAAAACGAATTTGATTGTGGTGGCGCACAGTGCTTTGATCCTATATAGTGATGGGACAAAAATAGAAGGAGTGGTTCCAGAGCTTTGAAATTTGGTACACTAGTATAAAATACTTAAATTAAGAAAAATTCAATTTTTTGAAAAAATCGGGCAAAGGACACGCCTACTGCCCATATATAGAAAGGACGAAATTTTCAATTATGACTACATAACTGCACAGAACGTTACAATAGTCCGCAGATCATTTACATCCCGTGCTAGTAACTTGTGTGATAATTTTTATTGGGGTCGGCGCAAGGACTCTAGGTCCTGTCATATATCCTTTTTCGCAAAAATGCCAAGACTGTTACAAAAGTTATCCGATTCTCATTAAATTGGGTGGTATGGTTATTATTATGTGTTAAACAAATGTTAGTGCCAAATTACATTAAAATTTATTTATGAAAATAGAAAATAAAAAACAAATTGGCTAAAAATCTTCTACATTATAATTTTGACGACAACGTGAAAGTACAAAATTACAATGTTTCTAAATTAAAATTAAACTTAAAATACGTATAAGTGCGTTTTCTTATTATAATTTTTATGTTTTTAATAATTTATATATATTTTAATTTACAAGAAATCATCTTCAGTATTGGACTCTTCCCAAAAAATATTTCCGCTCAATGAAACATTTGCCTCGTTGTCTTCAACTGGCTTATTAGCGTTTTCTCTTAAATATGTATATATTTATCAATTTCTGCATAATAATAAATATAAATAATAATATATATTTTTGGTCTTTGGATTCCTTTTTGAAGTCAAAAACGGCTCTAAAGATAGTATTAAATCTTTATGAGTGTATGAGTGGCGGGCAGTCTTGCTTTTTTCACGATTTTGTGGTTGGCTTCCAGTGCTTCTTCAGACAAGCACCCTGAAATTTATTTTCAGATACCACAATTATCGGAATAAATTTTTTTTCAGTTTGTTACGCATACAGAGATGGAAAACAATTTGGGTGTATTTCATTCATTGTGTTACGTAGCACACTATATTTTCATTCGGTCAAATCTACATTCATATATAGCGCAAAAGGTTTTGTTGCTGGTAAGCATTTTAATTCGACATTGGGCTTTGCAAAACAGAATGAGATTCCCGTTTTAAATTTTCCACTGCAAATTCTACTTCCTCAAGGGAACATTTTAATAATAACTTTGCCACTCTTCGGTGTCTAGTTTTGACTGTAGTGCTACCAAAATCTTTCGTCGGTCTACCACGTTTTCTACATGAAGTTTCTGTTGCATGTAAAGCCACTGTTGTATCACATTCTGGAGTTGGAAGCAGCAAATTTTCATAAACAATTTTACTCGTGCTTGGTTGCAAAGAATTTAAATTAAATATATTTAATAATATCTTTATTTTAGAATAGCAATTAAAAATTATAAAACTTACATCATCAGCATCAAAAAAAGTATTGTTTACCCACGAAGAATGTTTCTTATTTAAATGCATTAAGTTGCCCCTGCTTTCTTTCCAAAAATTTATCATTTTGTTGTAGAAAAAATAAACACTTTGTAATAACTTATTTTTACCAAAATATGACTTGCATATTTTTCTTTCAACATATTTATATACCTCTGGTTCTTTATCTTTAGAAGTTGCTTTTATCCATCAGTCAACTCTATCTGAGTTACATCAAATAAAAGCCATCACTTTAATTTATTTGTTTTGACCAATTATGTTTTATCAAAATCTTTGTTTTCACTTTGATTAGAGATGTGCACGTTAATTAATTGAACCACGTGCCCTCACTTTTACTGTTTGTAAAAGTAATTAATTTTAATTTTTTCTTTAACTGAAATGTCTGTGTGCAATATTTGCGAACACTCCACCAAACAGTTTTGCTTACTACAGACAAAGGAAGTTGCAAAAAAAAACTTCTGTCACGTACCCATCTCCAATTTAAATAAAAAATAACGGTAAATAATATTTGTAGGTGGGAGTCAAATCTAGCGGTTTTCAATTGCTTTATTAGTTTGTTGTGATGCAAAGTTTTATAAGATTTACGAAAGACACTATATTTTTGTCATATTTTGATCTAGTTTTTGTTATAAGTAGTCACAACCGAACTGGAAAAAAAAAATTTTTTGGCAACTCATAGCTCACATTTTAAGTACTTAAAAAACTTAGCAAACTTCTAGCGCTTTTTTATACTAACTTATCTATATTTTTGGGAAAAAAGTTAGCACCAGTGGTGGGAGGTAAACTACACAAAGTCACATTTTGAATTGTTAATTAAGCAGCATCTTGAGCGTCAAAACGAGGCAAACACAATTTTATACTTATTTTTTTTTAATTTATCTCGCTAATTAATATAATCTAATGGTATCAATTTGGTTTTATATGTTATTATATTGTAAGTATTTTTTTGTTCTTAATTTTTTAAATTTTTTTCTTGTAGTTATTAGAAAACAGTATGAATTTTTGAAAACAGAAAAAAATCCATAGACCATATTTTTCTTTTTTTTTTAAATTCCATCAATGTTAAAATATTTTTGGAGCTTAAGTGAATAATAAGCATTTTTCAAACCAACAAAAACTATATATAGGAAAATAATAAAATAAAAATTTTTTCACAGTTGGTTTCGAATATAGTTAGCTTTTACAAGAAATAATTTGAGTTTCCTAGTTCAAAAAATTTTTACAATAATTTTTTTAAAACAATAAAAAACCTTGGTAATTTGGGGTTTTAGTGTCATTTTATAGCGTAAAATACATAGAAACGCAAAAACTTTACTATTTTTGCTGTTTGCTTTTTATTAAACAGTATTAATTTGAATTTATATTTTACAGTATTTGTAGTTTGTTTTCTTTTAAACCTTAGAAAACTGTCGAAATTTGAGAAAAAATCACGAAAATAGCCATTTTTAATTTTTTTTAAAGTTGTGGTTAAATTTTAAAATTTTTTTTTTCTTGTAATTATTAGAAAACAGTTTGAATTTTCGAAAACAGAAAAAAACCCATAGACATTATTTTTCTTTTTTTTTAATTTTCCATCAAAGTTAAAAAATTTTTAGAGCTTAAGTGAATATAAAGCATTTTTCAAAGCAATAAGAAATACTTATAAAAAAAGAAATCACAAAAAATTTTTTGACAGTTAGTTGCAAATATAGTTATTTACTACAGAAAAAAATTTCAATATCATACTCCAAAAAATAATTTTTTTACAACTGTTTTCCTGAAGCATGTAAGATGCGGGTATTTTTACTTCAAATTCTTTGACTTTGGCGCTCCCTAGCGCCACCAAAAAAAGAGCTAAATCGAAAAAATTTTATAAAATTTATTTAAAAATTATTGTTATCTGTCGACCTATATATTTTTACAATATAAAACATTTTTTTTATTGTATTTTTGTCTATGGGACACAGCACTGTGTGCCGTCCTCTAAAATCGAAGAGGTATTGAAGGAGTTTCATGATGGTCACCTTGGTGTAACAAAGACCGTAGAGAAGATTAAACACCGTTTCTATTGGGTTGGATGTCAACAATCGGTTGCTGATTGGATAGCAAACTGTGGACAATGTATCGCAGCCAAAGGCCCAGTAAGAAGAAGTAGGGGACCACTGCAGCCGTATAATTCAGGTGCTCCCTTTGAGCGAATAGCGATGGATATAGCAGGACCTTTTCCTATCAGTGAGGCGGGAAGCCGTTACGTCTTAGTGGCAATCGACTACTTTAGCAAATGGCCAGAGGTATACGCTATACCAAACCAAGAGGCTAAAACTGTCGTAAACACGTTTGTAAACAACTAGGTGTGCCGCTACAGTGTTCCGCTGGAATTACATTCTGATCAGGGGAGAAATTTCGAATCTTCGATATTCCAGGAAATGTGCGAGCTATACGGTATCCGAAAAACGATGACTACGCCACTTCATCCACAGTCTGACGGCATGATCGAAAGGTTCAACCGCACGTTAGAAGAATATCTGAGAAAAGTGGTCAGTGCACACCAAAGGGACTGGGGTGAGAACATACCTAAATTTCTGTTGGCATACAGGTCAGCCGTTCATGACTCTACCTCCAGAACACCTGCAAAAATTATGTTTGGAACCGAGCTGAAGCTGCCAGGTGATTTAGAATTCGGTATTTAGCCCACAACAATTGATGAACACGAAGACGACTCTTCAGGGGAACAAAAATATCTTAACCAAGTTCATGAATTCGTACGTGGCCGGATCAAAATGACCAGTGACAAAATGAAAGCCAGATACGATCTAGCAGCGAATTCCGAAGGTCTTAATGAGGGTCAGCTAGTTCTACTATATAACCGACAACGGAAAAAGGGATTGTCTCCTAAATTACAAACTAATTGGGATGGGCCGTATAAGGTGATAAAAAGAATAAATGATGTCGTGTATAGAATTCAAAAATACAAAAGCCCCAGATCAAAGATGAAAGTGGTTCATCTCGAGCGCCTCGCCAATTATGGAAAAAGTGAATCTATGCCTTAAGCTTAAGCGGGCGGTAGTGCTACGGAGTTAAAAGTTGACTGGATATGTAAATGTTGGCTGGGTATGTAACATGGCGGTTGTTGTCTGCGCTAAGAAGTTATTTAAATGTAACTGCCCCCACTATAAATAGTCGAGCAGCACGAATGCCGCAAGCAGTTTAAGTTTAACAGTTGAGTTGAATAAGTGAACATTCAAAAGTGCTAAATAATAAAGGTGAATAACTTTAAGTGTTTTAAAGAAGATTGTAAATAAGTATAGGACAGTGTGTTTTAAATAAATAAAGTTTTGTACTGTTAAAATAAAATTTCAAGTGTTTAATATTACTTTGGCAATAAAAAGAAGTCCGGGCGGATTTGGATGTGTTTCCATCTTGTTTAAGTACTTGTTCACATAGTTTAGGATTTCGCGTTTTACAAGTGGAACTTGTAGATCCTTGTGGATGTTGCTGTTTTTAATATACCAAGGAGCACCAGTTATCATTCTTAGAATTTTGTTTTGACGGCGTTGTATTTTTTCGATGTTAGAGGCGGAAGCACTACGCCATAGTTGTATACCGTAGCACCAAATTGGTTTTAAAATCGAGTTGTAGAGTAGAAGTTTACAATCCAGACGTAGCACAGAGTTTCTACCAATTAGCCAGTGGATTTTAGCAGCTTTAAGTTTCATTTGAGTCAGCTTCGCATCTACGTGAGGCTTCCATGTGAGGCGGCGGTCTAGGTGAATACAAGATATTTTGTCTCGGTTCGTTGAGGCACCATGTGGTTGTTAATAGTGATTGGGGCGCACGTTTCTTTGCGTAAAGTAGAAGTTACGTGGGTACATTTTTGTTCATTTATTATTATTCCCCATAACTTTGCCCATTTCTCAACTTGGGTTACGTGTTGCTGCAGTTGGTTCGAAGACTCTTTAGGGTCTTTATGAATACTAAGGAAAGCAGTATCATCAGCAAATGTCGACGAGTGTGTAAAACTATTGGTTGGCATATCTGCTTAGTAAAGCAAATACAGAATTGGACCTAGTATGCTCCCTTGAGGTACACCAGCCCCAATTGGTTGAAAAGAACTTATTTGGTTTCCCTCTTTAATCATGCATTGTCGACCGGTTATGTATTTTTCTAATAGGTTTAAAATATTAGCTGGAAGGTTGAACTTCAGTTTGTTTAACAGGCCTTCATGCCATACTTTGTCGAAAGCTTGTGAGACATCGATAAAAAGTGCGGAGCAGTAGCATTTTTCCTCAAAGGCTTTTCTTATAACCTGTACCAACCTGTAAGTTTGTTCCATGGTACTATGTTGACTTCTAAAGCCAAACTGGTGATTTGGAATACAGTTGTTGTCATTCAAGATCGGATTCAGCTTATTTTTAAGCACTTTTTCGAACAATTTTGACATTGTGGGTAACAAACTAATAGGCCTATAAGACTCTGCCTTCGAAGGATATTTGCAAAGCTTAGGAACCATCTTTACTAAGGCCGCTTTCCATATAGGCGGGAAATGTTCAAGCCGAATTATCGCGTTAAAAATAAAAAGAATTATTCTTTTACATGTAAAAGGTATCTCAAAGAGCATTTTGTTGCTGATTTAATCAACGCCAGGAGCTTTTTTACTATTTAGGTTAGCGATATCCTCTACAACATCTGTAAATCGGAAACGTATTTCTAAAGGACGTCTGGCAACAACAGGCGGTAATTCCCTTACGTCTGTGCATGTATTGGGAGTGAACACGTTTTTTAAATGATTTGCAAACAGATCGCATTTTTCTTCGTTATTTATAGCTCAGGATCCTCTCAGATTACGCAGTGGTGGTTTTACGATAATGGGTATTTTAAGACGCTTGGAGTCGCGTCTAGACCTTCCAGGTACTCTTTCAATGATGCCATTCTGTGAACCTCCAGCAAGCTTTTTAATTGGTTTGTACATTCTTTCAGCTTAGTTTTATGTTGGGGTGATCTATGCTTTTTCCATTCTCTTCGGGCTCTCCTTTTTTCAGATAAAAGCCTTTTCACATCGTCAGAAAAAATTTTGTTGTACCTAACCTGACGGTTGGTAGAAGACGCATGTTCAACGGCTTTTTTAATGTTTTCATTTAGGACGCTCAGACAATCATCGATGTCTCCGGGAGTTTTTAGCGGTTGGTTCTCCGAGCAGTGGGCGCTAATGTATTTTTATATTTCAACCAATTTAAACTTTTAAATGAGAAAAAATCACTAGCTGCTATTTGGTGAGGACTGCAAATAGTAATTATTGGGGGTGAGTGGTCAAAAGATAAATTCGAGGAGGCTTTAGCTCCAATAAGCTCCGAGGAAATACCTTTAGCTACGCCAAAATCGATTACGTCTGGAATTTTACTGTGGTCCGTTGGCTAGTAGGTTGGTTGTCCAGTTGAAATAACAAAAAGTCCCATTTCAGACACGGCATCATACAACACACGACGAGATCATGAAAAAATTTATCAATGCAGACGTTTGTTGCTTGCATATAACATTCGGATAGTTTATAGCCGAGCCACCACATGATCTATTTCTGGGATTCTTTGAATCGTAAAAAGAGTAGCCACTTATTTTGAAAGTGTTTTGGTGTGATAAAAAATATTCGAGATCGTTTTTGTGTTGGCGGATGCCGTTTGCGTTCCAGAAACAAACCCTGAGGCAGTTCATGGTCTTTTAAGCACGGCCTGCAAAAGAGCGGACTGCATTTCTTGTATCATGCCAGCCATTTGCGCCTTGATTTGCGTAAATTGTTTGACCATATTGTCAATAACGGCTTCCAGGCGGCTGAAATTGGGACCGGTTGGTTCATTTGTTGGCAATGCATTAGCATAAGAAATATGACTTGTTGTTGGCTGTGCTAAAGGGGGCATAGTAATACTTGGTACATTTAACTGCTGGGTAGGGGCAGAAATTATTTTAGGCTTAGATGAGCGCCTAACTAAATCAAAAACCGGACAACCTCTATAGTCGGCAGTGTGGTTTCCACCGCAATTGCTGCACTTCTTCACCCTATGATCATCTTTTGGTTTGTCGCATTTGGTCGTAGCATGCACGTCCCCACACACAACGCAAACAGAAGGCAACTTACAATAAGTTTTGGTGTGGCCATACTCTTGTGGTTTTTCTTTTCTCACTATTATGTGTATTTATGTATATTAATAAATTCATTTACCACTTATTACTAATACACCTATTACCAATATTACACTCGCGTAGACACGTCCGTACACTACGAGATTAAGAATGCAACTTATTTTGCATATTAATATCAAATGCATGCCATTCCAGCTAGAATGTTGGTGGTTATTTCGCATATCAATATTACATTCATGGCAATTAAGCTAGGCTGAAGCCTAAATAATCAAAATTATTAACAAAAATATTTTTTTTTTATTTTAACCTTTGAGAGTCATTTTGTATATAATATTAAATTAATGGTATTTCGGCTAGGTTAAACTCAATAACTATCAAAATTATTGAGGAAAATTTTGCATATTAATATAACATTTTGTATAGGTTGAAGTCTAAAAACAACAACATTTTTGCCAAAAATAATTATTTAACAATAATTCTACGATGTTTCACCTTTCTTCAATTTTAAATCACCAGGCTCAAGCTCCACTCGGAATAATGGTTGGGGATGCCTTTCTCTGTTTCTCGTGTTCGATGCGGATTTAACTTTGAAGCCTTTGCTGCACAAACTGTCCTTAATCTCTGCCGGGTCAACGTAAGAGTCAATACCTTTTATAACTACCTGAAGGCCTTTTGCGTTTTTAAGTCGGTAAGCGTTTTTGTAATTAAACCTGAATTTTTGTTTCATAAATGCTGCCACGTTTTATGTTAGACACATAAAAGCTATTTTCACCTATTAATCCAACTAATAGCCTAATAAGATCGTTGGAGTTTCTTTCTTTTAAATATATTGGAGGAGGCTTAGATGTATTCTTCTTAATAACAGGGGTATTGTTCTCCTCTTGCAATATGGCGAAACGATTCTGCGATTTAATTTTTGCTGGCTTGGTAACCTCTGCAGATTTCGGGCTTCTACCCCTTTTGAGAACTTTGGAGCTTCTGAAGAAGTGGGCTGGGACAGCCTTTAGCAAATGATAAGTTTGGTACCTCGTTATTTTTTTTATATTTTTTGAAAAGGATTTGGGCTAAAATTGTCCATTGTTCAGCACACTTATTTAAATTAGGCACACTAGCACTTAAATTGTCTTTAATTATTTTAGGTTTTGCGTTCAAATAGTTTTTGTTATATTCAGGGTCTCTGATGTTTTCATTGCTAAAGCTTAACACAATGTAAGCATTTCGGCTTTCAGGCCCACTGTCAGCAATTTTTTTATTTAGTTTGTTGTTTTTCTTTTGTCACTATTATGTGTATATATGTATATTAATAAATTCGTTTACCACTTATTACTAATACACCTATTACCAATATTACACTCGCGTAGACACGTCCGTACACCACGAGATTAAGAATGCAACTCATTTTACATATTAATATTAAATGCATGCCATTCCAGCTAGAATGTTGATGGTTATTTCTCATATCAATAATTACATTCATGCCAATTAAGCAAGGCTAAATTAAAATTAAAATTATTAACAAAAATAATTTTTTATTATTTTTATATTAATTTTGTATATTAATATTAAATTCATGGTATTTCGGCTAGGTTGAAGTCAAAATCATTTTTTAGCAAAAATAATTATTATTATTTTTTAAGGGTAATTTTGCATATTAATATTAAATGCATGCCATTGCAGCTAGGATAAAGCCCAAGATCAACATAAATAATAAAAAAAAATATTTTTTTTCATTATTTTTAACTTTTGATGGTTATTTAGCATATAAATATTACATTCATGCGAATTCAGCTAGGCTGAAGCCCAAATCATCAAACGTATTAACAAAAATATTTTTTTTTATTATATTTAACCTTATTCATAAAGACCCAAAAGAGGCTTCGAACCAACTGCAGCAACACGTAACCCAAGTTGAAAAATGGGCAAAGACATGGGGAATAAAAATAAATGAACAAAAATGTACCCACGTAACTTTTACTTTACGCAAAGAAACGTGCTCCCCAATCACTATAAACAATTATATGGTGCCTCAACGAACCGAGACAAAATATCTTGGCGTTCACCTAGATCGACGCCTCGCTAGGAAGCCTCATATAGATGCGAAGCTGACTCAAATGAAACTTAAGGCGGCTCAAATCCACTGGATAATGGGTAGAAACTCTGTGCTACGTATGGATTGTAAACTTCTACTCTACAAATCGATTTTGAAACCAATTTGGTGCTACGGTATACAATTATGGGGCACTGCTTCCGCCTCTAACATAGAAAAAATACAACGTCGTAAAAACAAAATCCTAAGAATTATAACTGGTGCTCCTTGGTATATTAAAAACAGCAACATCCATAAGGATCTACAAGTTCCACTAGTTAAATGCGAAATCCTAAACTATGTGGACAAGTATTTAAACAAGTAGGAAACGCATCCAAATCCGCTCGCTTTAAACATCTTGCAACATTGTGGACACACTCGCCTGAAAAGAAGGGATACTATTGAACTTAGATAAATTACTTAGTTTTAAGATATGAATACTTATTGTAAGTTCGCATTAGCGAAGATTCAATAATAAAAATATGAGAAAAAAAAATATTTAACCTTTGAAGGTCATTTTGTATATTAATATTTAGCTCATGGTATTTCGGCTAAATCAATAACCATCAAAACTATTGACAAAAAAATATTTATTTTATTATCAACTTTTAACCCATTAGTGCATAAGGTTTCCCAGCAATCTCCTACAATTATTTCTAACTACCTTACAAAATCACCTAGTTAAACACTTTATCAATTGATTTATTTAAAAAAAAAAATTATATATTATGGGTTTTGAGAGGTGTCCCTTAAAAGGGACATTGTGCAGCACGTCCACTTTACGAACGACCTTCGTTGTATTTTGTGAAAATAAAGCTTAACTTATCTCCACAATTTTTTTGTCTATTATGGAAAAGTATATTTAGTTTTTTTGCCATCAAACTACACATCAGTACCTTTATTAGGCATTATGAGTCTCTTAAGGAGGGCTTGCCATATTTTTTTTAGGTACGAAGTAGCTAGAAAGCGTCTAAATAATAAAAAATTAGAACGATTTGGGTAATAGATTAAATTTTTCTTACAAGTAGATATGCATTTACCACAAATGCATCCAACAAATACGCAAAAAGTGGTCACCACAACTTGGGTTATTTAAATTGCAATTGATATACAGCCATTCATTATTTCTTTAAAATTCTTTTGGCTGCATTATCTCTATAGCACCTTGTATTTTTGATTACATTTACATGACCCAATTTTGTTGTTGTCGATATTAGTTCGTAGAGTCCCATCTAACGAGCAATATATTATCATTTTCGAAAAAAGGGTAGCCTCTGCCTCCTTTTGGCTGTTTTTTTATTTCAAAACAGTTTGAAAATGTTAAATTTCAAAGTTTACATTGTAAAGTACTCCCGAAACGTTAATTTTCATATTCTGTATTTAACAGTTTAGGACCAAAATGACTCAGATTCGCTTGGTGCTGATCGTCACTAGCATCTAATCCTGGTCAGTGTCATATCCGTCTAGTATTAGAATGACGAACCACAACATTTTACAAACAAACAATTATTTCTTCTAATGGTTTCAATACTTCGGTAACTGTAAGTTTTTAAAATAATAGCAATAAAGTTGCCCACTTACCATAGAGTCCATTAAAAGGGACATTCAAAGAAAAGTCACATTGCAAAAATTTCACAATTATCTTTAATTCAAAACTGCGTTAAATAACTACTTGGATATGTTTAAAAATGTATGTATTCAAATATTTTGGATGCAGTCCAAAGATATATAGTTTTTTGCACTATATCTTCGCCTCCACGAATTTGACGATTTTATTATTTCCGTTACTCAGTTTTTGCACAAAATAACACAACGGAATACAACGAAACACTTATTAATATGGCAGAAGACAATCACACGAGAATAATTGCCTTTTTAATTTCAATTTTTGCTTTATTGACTTCGAGGAAACTTGAAAAATATACATGCACTAATGGGTTAAAGGCAATTCTGCATAAAGGTAATTTTGCATATTAATGTCAAATGCATGCAATTTCAGCTAGGATAAGTTCAAAATAATAATTTTTGCCAAAAATAATTATTTTTATAACTTTTAACTTTTGAGGGTAATTTTGCATATTAATATTAAATGCATGCCATTTCAGCTAGGATAAAGCCCAAAAGCATCATCTTATATATAAAAGAACAATTTTTTTTGTTAGTGACACCGCTTTTAACTCAAGAACGGCTGAACCGATTTTAATGAAACTTGAAAAAAAGACATACCCGATTTCTGGGAATGCGTTTTAGGCTTATTTATTTTTTGAAATTCCGACTGGGCGTGGCACCTCCCATACAAATTGAACAGTTTTTTTCACATACCTCAATACCTATTAAAGCTGAAGTCTCCAAATTTGGTATAGGTAAATTATTTACTGATGTGCATAATTGAGTTGTTTATGGGCGGAAAAAATTTAATGGGCGTGGCACCTCCCATACAACGAAAATAGTTTTTTGTATATATCTCAATAACTGTAATAGCTGAAGTCTCCAAACTTCGTACGGATGTTTATAGTGCTAATGTGCATAATTTAGCTTTATATGGGCGGGAAGAAATAAATAGGCGTGGCACCTCCCATACAACGAAAATAGTTTTTTGTATATATCTCAATAACTGTAATAGCCGAAGACTCCAAACTTCTTACGGATGTTTATGGTGCTAATATGCATAATTGAGCTTGGTTTGGGCGGGAAGAAATAAATAGGCGTGGCACCTCCCATACAATGAAAATAGTTTTTTATATATATCTTAATAACTGTAATAGCTGAAGTCTTCAAACTTCGTACGGATGTTTATAGTGCCAATATGCATAATTGTGCTCTCTTTGGGTCGGAAGAAATAAAGGGGCGTGGCACCTCCCATACAACGAATATAGTTTTTTTAGTATATATCTCAATAGTTGTAATAGCTGAAGTCTCCAAACTTCGTACGGATGTTTATGATGCTTATATGCATAACTGAGCTTTGTATGTGCGGGAAAAAATAAATGGGCGTGGCACCTCCCATACAACGAAAATAGTTTTTTGTGTATGTCTGAGTAACTGTAACAGCTGCAGTCTTAAACTTCGTACGGATGTTTATAGTGCTAATATACATAATTGAGCTTTGTATGGGCGGGAAGAAATAAATGGGCGTGCCACCTCCCATACAACGAAAATAGTTTTTTGTATATATCTCAACCACTGTAATAGCTGAAGTCTCCAAACTTTGTAAAGATGTTTATAGTGCTAATATGCTAATTATGCTCATACATAATTGAGGTGAGTATACTTAGGAGAAAAGGGAATAATGGGCATGGCATTTCCCATACAACAAAAATACTTTCTTATATAAGTCTCAATTACTGTAAAAACCTCAGAAAACGTGTTCGTATTTTTCTACAAGCAGTGGAACGCAATTTAAATTATTAGTTTTAAAGTAACAGAAATAACCTAAAAATTGCCAATAAAATGTTAATCCCTTTTTATCCCTTAGGACCAAGTTATCAAAATTTTATATTCATATTTTTTCGAGACCTGTCGAACGAAATTTCAAAATATAACTTGAGTCCTCTTTATCTTTTTCGGTTCCGAATGTACAAAATGGATATAAGCAGCTATAAAATATTTTTTACCCTGTCTCGCCTCTAATGGTCTAATAATTCAAAAAAGTACGAAAAATGCATTCATAACTTTGAAACCTGTCGAGCGTAAATTAAGTTATAATTCTATCTTATTTTAGCTCAGAATCTACAAAATAAACCAATACATATTTCAAATCTTTCCCTAAGCATTTAGGATATGCAATGATGAATCTGTCTGTCAGTTAGCGAGTCATTAACGCAATTTTTTACTATATATTGTTTTGGTAAGCAAAATAAACATTTAAAAAAATAAAAAAAATATTTACAAGTGGCGGATAGGGCTACAAAATAATGAAGCCATTATAAACTGAACAGTTTGTGAAGTTTTTCTTAGTAATAGCCTCCCATCATGAAAGATGCGATAGGCTCAGCTATTTTGTTCACGCTTTATCAGCAATTTTTAGTAATTATCAAAGAAACAAACAAAACATGTTTATAACGTTATTGACATGCTATTAAGGATAATATTTTGTGAATTGTGTGTGCTTAGGCAAATAAATTCGTTTGCTAATTATATATATTATTAGGAAATACGTGTTCGGAGATACTCAATGCTGGATATATTCAATAGAGCGGCAAAAGCGAGGCTTGCCGCATGCACACATTCTTATTTGGTTACTCGAGAAGTTCGACCAGACCAAATAGATGATACTAAGAGTGCCGAGATCCCTGATCCCGAAACACTTCAAGAACTACATGATGCTGTAATTGCAAATATGATTCATGGTCGACGGCAAGTATTCCAACGATTATCCATGAAAATTGACAGCGAAAACTATCACTGGCAATGACGGTTATCCACTGTATCGGCGTTGATCGCCCAATGACAACCATCAAACTATTACAAGGAAAGTAAAAGGAAACAATTTTGTGATTAACAACAATTGGACTGTGCCATATTCGCCACTTCTTTCTAAATTATTTAAGACACATTTCAATGTTGAATATTCTAATTCAGTGAAGTTGATCAAGTACATCTGCAAATATGTCACGAAAGGCAGCGATATGGCTGTTTTTAGCATCCAAACCTCCAATGGCAACGATGAAATTACGCGTTATTAAGTTGGGCGATATGTGAAGTGCAATCAGGCGGTTTGGCGTATATTATTTTATTTCCCTTTTTACGAATGTCATCCCACTGTTGCACATTTAGAAGTGCATCTGGAGAATGGCCAATGAGTATATTTCACTGCGGCAAATAATGTTCAACGTGCTAAAATACCTCCAGCGACAACATTGACAAGTTTCTTTGCTGTTTGTCAAAGCGATCCGTTTTCACAAACTTTCTTTACTCGGAGATGCCACGGTATTACACTTGGAACGCTTCTTCAAAAAAATTTTAACGTCAAAAGAAAGGCACTATGGTTCCTGGGCATCCGGATGTGCGTTCAAGTGATGCCTCTGGTTGCATTTATACAGCTCATCTGAAGAATGATGAATGTTTTTATTTGCGGTTGTTGGTGGTGAATGTTCGTGGTACAACATCATTTGCAGCATTTCGCAATGTTTATGGTATAGTCTGCCCAACATTTCGTGCTGCATGTCAAGAACTCAATTTGTTTGAAAACGATACCCATTGGGATACGACAATCGCTTAAGCAATTATTTCTGCATATCCAAGCCAGATACGAACATTATTTGATATTATCATTTCGACATGCTTCCCGTCAAATCCAAGTGACCTGCGGAACAAATATGTCAAAAGACATTTTACATCAATATAGTGTCTGCTCGAGAAACCGAGATCTTAAAGTCAATGCGGAGATGCATAACCGGGCTTTTCTCTTAATTTAAGGCATGTGTTACTTTATTTGCGACAGTTTGTTAGTCAGGTTAGGACTGCCAGCACCAGAACATGAAATGAATGAGCTTCTAAATCGAGAATTGAAGCGTGGACGTGAATACGATCGACATGAGTTGAACCAATAAGTTCAAACTAATGTTTCTCTCTTAAACCTCCAACAGAAGAAAGTCTATGATATAATATTGAAGGCAATAGATGCCCCCGGTGGAACTGGGAAGATATTCGTCATGTCATTGATTTTAGCCACTGTTCGTGCGAGATTCAACTTTGCTGTAGCGGTAGCTTCATCTGGAATAGCGGCTACATTGTAAGAAGGATGCCGCACAGCTCACTCAGCGTTACAATTGCCATTAAACCTTCAAAATATAGAGCAACCAATATGTAGCATTGCGAAAAACTTTGTCATGTCCAAAGTTTTAGTAGCGTTTAAAATCATTATCTGGGACGAATGCACAATGGCACACAAACGCGCAAAAGAAGCTCTTAAAAGAACATTAAAATATCTGCGCAGTGACTCAAGATGTTTTGGAGGTGCAATGATTTTACTGTCTGCCAGTCATTCCAAGATCGACGGCGGCTGATCAAAAAAAATGCTTGCGTTAAATCCTCAAGTCTGTGGCGTTTTTCAAAGATACTGCAGATGACAGAAAACATGAAAGTTACATTGCTCAACGATTTATCACCTCAAGATTTCTTTCTCCAACCAATTGTTGACTATCGGTAATGGCCGTACTCCTGTCGACGAATTAAACGGATTGATTTCGTTTCCTCAAAATTTTTGTAATTTTGTATCATTAAAATAACAGCTCATCCAGAAAGTATTCCCAACATAATTGCTAACGGGAACAATTATGACTGGTTGAGTGAACGGGCAATTTTAGCAGCTAAAAATATAGATGTTGATGATTTAAACTATATAGTTCAGAATCAAATCGTTGGTACTCTGCATTCTTTTAAATCTATTGAAGCCACAAACTATCCAACTGAAGTTCTTAATTCCTTGGATGTGCCTGGCTTACCCCCGCACAACTTACAACTGAAGGTTGGATCGGTAGTTATCGTGCTTCGAAATTTAAACCAACCAAAACTTAGCAATGGAACGCATTTGGTAATTCGAAACTGATGGTCCGTGTTATACACGCAATTATGCTAAGAGAAAAATTCAAAGGGGAAGAAGTTCTCATACCGATAATTTCGATGATACCAACCGATATGCCTTTTGAGTTTAAGCAAATTCAATTTCCTATTCGTCTTGCATTCGCAATGACTATTAACAAATCACAAGGACAATCCTTGAGTATTTGTAGTCTTTATTTAGAAAATACATGTTTTTCTCATGGCCAAATATACGTTGCATGTTCACGTCTGGGCAAACCATCTGCTTTATTTGTACTTGCGCCTAATTACAAAACGAAAAGTTTCGTATATCACAAGATACTGCACTGAAGGGAATTAACCTAAACATAACCCATGCACGAAAATACATAGCTTTCTTAACAGCTTTTACCTGAAACGCCTTATTTTTGTAATCTTTTTAATAATTGTTTTCTATATAAATATATTTCAATGAACTATTTGACTAAATAAACTTTGAACTCTTTTTAAAAAATCCATATATACAATAAATGGTAGGTGGTACGAAGTTCACCGAGTCAGCTAGTTAATATTAAATTCATAATATTTCGGCTTGGTGAAAGTCAATAATAATCAAAATTTTTGACAAAAAATATTTAGTTTATTATTAACTTTTGAGGGCAATTTTGCATATAAATATAACATTCATGCCATTTCGGCTAAGCTGAATTCCAAAATCATCAACATTTTTGCCAAAAATAATTATTTTTATAATTTTTAATTTTTGGGGGAGTTAAGTTTGTCCTTAATTAATAAATAAAAAAAAACAAACTTTCTTTTTATTCGGTCAGCGCGACCGCGCTTCATTGAAGTCAAATTAAAAACTTAAACTTAAAATTTACAATCAATATTTATATTCTGTATTTTTTTAATTCTAGCAAATTTCGCCGGTGGCGTGATTATCAATTCTGCAAAATTTGTTTCTTAAGAAATTTAAAATGATTTTTTTCAATAAGTTGTTGCACTTTCTAAAGAAATTTAAAATGATTTTTAACAAAATGCCGATATAGGCGTCTTTGTATTTTTTGTAATTTTATTTCAAAGAATAATGTTAATTGAGTTAATTTTAATTTTGATAGATGTTTACGTTGACTAATTTTATTTTAAAGAATAATGTTCACTGATTTTACTTTAATTTTGATAAATGCTTACGTTAACTAATTTTATTTTAAAGAATAATGTTAATTGAGTTTTCTTTAGTTTTGATAAATGTTTACGTTAACTCCTCCCCTCTTAAGTCGATTGTCCTCGATCGATTATTTATTGAATTGGGGAGTTGCGATTTGCAGAAATGGTCCATCTTTTATATTTGGCGATATGTACCATTTCTGCTTTGTATTGTGAATTATTACAAATGTTATAAAAAAAGAAATATAATTGCCACGTCTGTGCTTAAATTAATCACATGTGTATTTTTGTTTTTGCTTGCTAATATTTTAAGGTTATCCTCATGCTGCAGCTGTTTAATATATAAATTTTTAAGTTTTAAATTAAGTTTTGTGTTATTATTATTATCTGTAATTTTTGTAATCATGTTAGGTAAAACAAATGTATCATATATCCTGAAATTAACATTAACATAAGTTTTATTAAGTGCGTTAATTTTACAGTTTTCGAATCTGATAAGAAACGTTCCTTTCTGCTTTATTTTTAATTTACTGCAGTCATGAGTGATAATTCCTTCGAAATTCTTAAATATAATTAATCCTTGAGTTATTTCTGTAATTACGGTTTTTTCTGAATTTTCGAGTTCACATTGGGCTTCCTTAAAATCTAAAATATTTGATAGGCATATATTATTTAATGCAATTAAATTTTTTTCCAAATTATCTTTAATGTTTATATTATAAATGTTGTTATTGCTACCAACCAATATTTCTGTTTTATTTAATACAATTGATTTATATTGAATATTTGGAAGTGGCTCGAATTTTATTTTTGACAAAATATTTAAAGAAAATTGGGGTATGAGTAATGTTAAAATGATATTATTATTTTGAAAAAGTACCACAATTTTTATGTTCCTATAACTGTCGAAGTCTGCGATTACATCTAGTTCCTTTTGTGTCAGAATATCAGCGGGGATAACGCCTAGCTTACATGAAAAAATTATTTGTTCAACATCTTCGACGTGATTGGTCAAAAGAAGTATGTCATTGTTAATCCTATATATGTGCTGAATGAATTGGACTTCATCCTCGAGTGTTTTGATTCTATTTTGTGTTTCATATTGAAACTTATTAATGTAACTGCTAATGAGGGCTTGTTGTTTATTTATTTGCGTTGTGATGTTATTAATCTGTTCTCTCATTAGATTGCTTACAAGAGTTAAGTTGTTAATTGTTCTGTCGGTAGCCCGTTCGTTGTCATGTATTTTTGAAATGGTTTCGCGTATTTCCTGTTCGTCTTCGCTGTCCATGGATCCTGCAATTATTTTTAAGCCTTTTCCTACGATATCAAAAAGTCCTCTTCTGGATTTGGAGTTTATGTGAGGGTTACCAATTCGTGCACTGAGCAATATATAATTTTTAATTATTGTATTGATAAGTTGTTTGTCTTCAAAAGTGGTAGCGTTGAAAGGTCCTATGTTTTTGGAGATTAAAAGCATCGTCTCCTCGTATGCGGTTAGGTTTATAAAATTTTTTTTTTTCATATATTTATTATTGAATCTTCGCCTGTGGCGAACTAACAATAAGTGTTCAAATCTTAAAACTAGGTAGTTAATATAAGTCCAGCCAGTGCCAGACTAAAATTTAAGTTCTCATACTAATTATCAAGCTTCATATAAGCGCAATAGTATCCCTCCTTTTCAGGCGGGTGTGCCCACTATGTTGCAGGATGTTTCGGGCGAGCGGATTTGGGTGAGCTTCCAGCTTATTTAAATACTTGTCCACATAGTTCAGGATTTCGCATATAACTAGTGGAACTTGTAGATCCTTGTGGATGTTGCTGTTTTTAACATACCAAGGAGCACCAGTTATCATTCTTAGGATTTTGTTTTGCCTGCGTTGAATTTTTTCTATGTTGGATGCGGAAGCAGTGCCCCATAATTGTATACCGTAGCACCAAATTGGTTTCAAAATCGATTTGTAGAGTAGAAGTTTACAATCAAGACGAAGCACAGAGTTTCTGCCGATTAGCCAATGAATTTGTGTAGCTTTAAGTTTCATTTGCGTCAACTTCCATGTGAGGCGGCGGTCTAGGTGAATACCAAGATATTTTGTCTCGGTTCGTTGAGGCACCATATGGTTGTTAATAAGAATTGGCGAGCACGTTTCTTTGCGTAAAGTAAAAGTTACGTGGGTACATTTTTGTTCATTTATTTTTATTCCCCATAACTTTGCCAATTTTTCAACTTGGGTTACGTGTTGCTGCAATTGGTTTGAAGCCTCTTTAGGGTCTTTATGAATACTAAGAAAAACAGTATCATCAGCAAATGTCGACGTGCGTGTAAAACTATTGGTTGGCATATCTGCTGTGTAAAGCAAGTATACTCCCTTGAGGTACACCAGCCCCTATTGTTTGAGAAGAACTTATTTGGTTTCCCTCTTTGATCATAAATTGTCGACCGGTTATGTATTTTTCTAAAAGGTTGAAAATATTAGCTGGAAGGTGTATCTTTAGTTTGTTTAACAGGCCTTCGTGCCATACTTTATCGAAAGCTTGAGAGACATCAATGAAAAGCGCGGAGCAGTACTTCTTTTCCTCAAAGGTTTTTCTTATAACCTGCACCAGTCTGTGAGTTTGTTCGATTGTGCTATGTTGACTTCTAAAGCCAAATTGGTGATCTGGGATGCAGTTGTTTTCATTCAGGATCGGAGTCAGCTTATTCTTAAGCAATTTTTCGAACAATTTTGACATTGTGGGTAACAAACTTATAGGCCTATAAGACTCTACCTTTGAAGGATCTTTGCCAGGCTTAGGAATCATCTTTACTAAGGCAATTTTCCATATAGGCGGGAAATGTTATCAAAATTTTATATTCATATTTTTTCGAGACCTGTCGAACGAAATTTCAAAATATAACTTGAGTCCTCTTTATCTTTTTCGGTTCCGAATGTACAGCAGCTATAAAATATTTTTTACCCTGTCTCGCCTCTAATGGTCTAATAATTCAAAAAAGTACGAAAAATGCATTCATAACTTTGAAATCTGTCGAGCGTAAATTAAGTTATAATTCTATCTTATTTTAGCTCAGAATCTACAAAATAAACCAATACATATTTCAAATCTTTCCCTAAGCATTTAGGATATGCAATGATGAATCTGTCTGTCAGTTAGCGAGTCATTAACGCAATTTTTTACTATATATTGTTTTGGTAAGCAAAATAAACATTTAAAAAAATAAAAAAAATATTTACAAGTGGCGGATAGGGCTACAAAATAATGAAGCCATTATAAACTGAACAGTTTGTGAAGTTTTTCTTAGTAATAGCCTCCCATCATGAAAGATGCGATAGGCTCAGCTATTTTGTTCACGCTTTATCAGCAATTTTTAGTAATTATCAAAGAAACAAACAAAACATGTTTATAACGTTATTGACATGCTATTAAGGATAATATTTTGTGAATTGTGTGTGTTTAGGCAAATAAATTCGTTTGCTAATTATATATATTGTTAGGAAATACGTGTTCGGAGATACTCAATGCTGGATATATTCAATAGAGCGGCAAAAGCGAGGCTTGCCACATGCACACATTCTTATTTGGTTACTCGAGAAGTTCGACCAGACCAAATAGATGATACTAAGAGTGCCGAGATCTCTGATCCCGAAACACTTCAAGAACTACATGATGCTGTAATTGCAAATATGATTCATGGTCGACGGCAAGTATTCCAACCATTATCCATGAAAATTGACAGCGAAAACTATCACTGGCAATGACGGTTATCCACTGTATCGGCGTTGATCGCCCAATGACAACCATCAAACTATTACAAGGAAAGTAAAAGGAAACAATTGTGTGATTGACAACAATTGGACTGTGCCATATTCGCCACTTCTTTCTAAATTATTTAAGACACATTTCAATGTTGAATATTCTAGTTCAGTGAAGTCTATCAAGTACATCTGCAAGTATGTCACGAAAGGCAGCGATATGGCTGTTTTTAGCATCCAAACCTCCAATGGCAACGATGAAATTACGCGTTATTAAGTTGGGCGATATGTGAAGTGCAATCAGGCGGTTTGGCGTATATTATTTTATTTCCCTATTTACGAATGTCATCCCACTGTTGCACATTTAGAAGTGCATCTGGAGAATGGCCAATGAGTATATTTCACTGCGGCAAATAATGTTCAACGTGCTGAAATACCTCCAGCGACAACATTGACAAGTTTCTTTGCTGTTTGTCAAAGCGATCCGTTTTCACAAACTTTACTTTACTCGGAGATGCCACGGTATTACACTTGGAACGCTTCTTCAAAAAAATTTTAACGTCAAAAGAAAGGCACTATGGTTCCTGGGCATCCGGATGTGCGTTCAAGTGATGCTCTTGGTTGCATTTATACAGCTCATCTGAAGAATGATGAATGTTTTTATTTGCGGTTGTTGGTGGTGAATGTTCGTGGTACAACATCATTTGCAGCATTTCGCAATGTTTATGGTATAGTCTGCCCAACATTTCGTGCTGCATGTCAAGAACTCAATTTATTTGAAAACGATACCCATTGGGATACGACAATCGCTGAAGCAATTATTTCTGCATATCCAAGCCAGATACGAACATTATTTGATATTATCATTTCGACATGCTTCCCGTCAAATCCAAGTGACCTGCGGAACAAATATGCCAAAAGACATTTTACATCAATATAGTGTCTGCTCGAGAAATCGAGATCTTAAAGTCAATGCGGAGATGCATAACCGGGCTTTTCTCTTAATTGAAGGCATGTGTTACTTTATTTGCGGCAGTTTGTTAGTCAGGTTAGGACTGCAAGCACCAGAACATGAAATGAATGAGCTTCTAAATCGAGAATTGAAGCGTGGACGTGAATACGATCGACATGAGTTGAACCAATTAGTTCAAACTAATGTTTCTCTCTTAAACCTCCAACAGAAGAAAGTCTATGATATAATATTGAAGGCAATAGATGCCCCCGGTGGAACTGGGAAGATATTCGTCATGTCATTGATTTTAGCCACTGTTCGTGCGAGATTCAACTTTGCTGTAGCGGTAGCTTCATCTGGAATAGCGGCTACATTGTAAGAAGGATGCCGCACAGCTCACTCAGCGTTACAATTGCCATTAAACCTTCAAAATATAGAGCAACCAATATGTAGCATTGCGAAAAACTTTGTCATGTCCAAAGTTTTAGTAGCGTTTAAAATCATTATCTGGGACGAATGCACAATGGCACACAAACGCGCAATAGAAGCTCTTAAAAGAACATTAAAATATCTGCGCAGTGACTCAAGATGTTTTGGAGGTGCAATGATTTTACTGTCTGCCAGTCATTCCAAGATCGACGGCGGCTGATCAAAAAAAATGCTTGCGTTAAATCCTCAAGTCTGTGGCGTTTTTCAAAGATACTGCAGATGACAGAAAACATGAAAGTTACATTGCTCAACGATTTATCACCTCAAGATTTCTTTCTCCAACCAATTGTTGACTATCGGTAATGGCCGTACTCCTGTCGACGAATTAAACGGATGTGCCTGGCTTACCCCCGCACAACTTACAACTGAAGGTTGGATCGGTAGTTATCGTGCTTCGAAATTTTAACCAACCAAAACTTAGCAATGGAACGCATTTGGTAATTCGAAACTGATGGTCCGTGTTATACACGCAATTATGCTAAGAGGAAAATTCAAAGGGGAAGAAGTTCTCATACCGATAATTTCGATGATACCAACCGATATGCCTTTTGAGTTTAAGCAAATTCAATTTCCTATTCGTCTTGCATTCGCAATGACTATTAACAAATCACAAGGACAATCCTTGAGTATTTGTAGTCTTTATTTAGAAAATACATGTTTTTCTCATGGCCAAATATACGTTGCATGTTCACGTCTGGGCAAACCATCTGCTTTATTTGTACTTGCGCCTAATAACAAAACGCAAAGTTTCGTATATCACAAGGTACTGCACTGAAAGGAATTAACCTAAACATAACCCATGCACGAAAATACATAGCTTTCTTAACAGCTTTTACCTGAAACGCCTTATTTTTGTAATCCTTTTAATAATTGTTTTCTATATAAATATATTTCAATGAACTATTTGACTAAATAAACTTTGAACTCTTTTTAAAAAATCCATATATACAATAAATGGTAGGTGGTACGAAGTTCACCGAGTCAGCTAGTTAATATTAAATTCATAATATTTCGGCTAGGTTAAAGTAAATAATAATCAAAATTTTTGTCAAAAAATATTTAGTTTATTATTAACTTTTGAGGGCAATTTTGCATATAAATATAACATTAATGCCATTTCGGCTAAGCTGAATTCCAAAATCATCAACATTTTTGCCAAAAATAATTATTTTTATATTTTTTAACTTTTGGGGGAGTTAAGTTTGTCCTTAATTCATAAATAAAAAAAAACAAACTTTCTTTTTATTCGGTCAGCGTGACCGCGCTTCCCTCTACTCGGTCAGCGCGACCTCGCTTTATTGAAGTCAAATTAAAAACTTAAACTTAAAATTTACAATCAATATTTATATTCTGTATTTTTGTTTATTCTAGCAAATTTCGCCGGTGGCGTGATTATCAATTCTGCATAATTTGTTTCTTTAGAAATTTAAAATGATTTTTTTCAATAAGTTGTTGCACTTATTTCTAAAGAAATTTAAAATGATTTTTAACAAAATGCCGATGTAGGCGTCTTTGTATTTTTTGTAATTTTATTTCAAAGAATAAGGTTAATTGAGTTAACTTTAATTTTGATAGATGTTTACGGTAACTAATTTTATTTTAAAGAATAATGTTAACTGATTTTACTTTAATTTTGATAAATGCTTACGTTAACTAATTTTATTTTAAAGAATAATGTTAATTAAGTTCACTTTAGTTTTGATAAATGTTTATGTTAACTCTTCCCCTCTTAAGTCGATTGTCCTCGATCGATTATTTATTGAATTGGGGAGTTGCGATTTGCAGAAATGGTCCATCTTTTATATTTGGCGATATGTACCATTTCTGCTTTGTATTGTGAATTATTACAAATGTTATAAAAAAAAAAGAATTATAATTGCCACGTCTGTGCTTAAACTAATTACATGTGTATTTTTGTTTTTGTTTGCTAATATTTTAATATATAAATTTTTAAGTTTTAAATTAAGTTTTGTGTTATTATTATTATCTGTAATTTTTGTAATCATGTTAGGTAAAACAATTGTATCATATATCCTGAAATTAACATAAACATAAGTTTTATTAAGTGCGTTAATTTTACAGTTTTCGAATCTGATAAGAAACGTTCCTTTCTGCTTTATTTTTAATTTACTGCAGTCATGAGTGATAATTCCTTCGAAATTCTTAAATATAATTAATCCTTGAGTTATTTCTGTAATTACGGTTTTTTATGAATTTTCGAGTTCACATTGGGCTCCCTTAAAATCTAAAATATTTGATAGGCATTTATTATTTAATGCAATTAAATTTTTTTCCAAATTATCTCTAATGTTAATATTATAAATGTTGTTATTGCTATCAGCCAATATTTCTGTTTCATTTAATACAATTAATTTATTTTGAATATTTGGAAGTGGCTCGAATTTTATTTTTGACAAAATATAAAAAGAAAATTGGGGTATGAGTAATGTTAAAATGATATTGTTATTTTGAAAAAGTACCACAATTTTTATGTTCCTATAACTGTCGAAGTCTGCGATTACATCTAGTTCCTTTTGTGTCAGAATATCAGCGGGGATAACGCCTAGCTTACATGAAAAAATTATTTGTTCAACATCTTCGACGTTATTGTTCAAAAGAAGTATGTCATTGTTAATCCTATATATGTGCTGAATGAATTGGACTTCATCCTCGAGTGTTTTGATTCTATTTTGTGTTTCATATTGAAACTTAATAATGTAACTGCTAATGCGGGCTTGTTGTTTATTTATTTGCGTTGTGATGTTAGTAATCTGTTCGCTCATTAGATAGCTTACAAGAGTTAAGTTGTTAATTGTTCTGTCAGTAGCCCGTTCGTTGTCATGTATTTTTGAAATGGTTTCGCGTATTTCCTGTTCGTCTTCGGTGTCCATGGATCCTGCAATTATTTTTAAGCCTTTTCCTACGATTTGGAGTTTATATGAAGGTTACCAATTCGTGCACTGAGCAATATATAATTTTTATTAATTGTATTGATAAGTTGTTTGTCTTCAAAAGTGGTAGCGTTTAAAGTTCCTATGTTTTTAGAGATTAAAAGCATCGTCTCCTCGTATGCGGTTAGGTTTATAAAATGTAGAACTCTATTATAATAGCTAATCGTCTTCTGCTCGCCTGTCTTAATAGGTATGTACCCATTATTATTGATTAAGTCCTGTACATCTAGTTGTTGTGCGTTCGTCGCTAGTATCCATATAAGGAATGGTAGTAGGAGTTTCATATTGTTCTTGTGTGGATAGATGGCTAGCACGTTATGCTGCCTTTTTGCTGCTGCTACTAAGGGGCCGTTTCTATCGCGATCTTTATCTTGTAGTTTCCTTGATTTCTTTACTCTTTCTTGATAGTTTTCCAGATTTCTTTGCTTCTCCTTTAATGGATGGCTGCTTCCCACTTTTTCAATTTTTAAAGTTTTTAATGATTTTATTGTATGGGGAGAGAAATAAAAATATTTGGCACAGTTTATGTTATTTTTCCCGCTGCCTTCTTTTGGCTGTTTTTTTATTTCAAAACAGTTTGAAAATGTTAAATTTCAAAGTTTACATTGTAAAGTACTCCCGAAACGTTGTTTTTTACATTCTGTATTTAACAGTTTAGGACCAAAATGACTCAGATTCGCTTGGTGCTGATCGTCACTAGCATCTAATCCTGGTCAGTGTCATATCCGTCTAGTATTAGAATCACGAAGCACAACATTTTACAAACAAACAACGATTTCTTCTAATGGTTTCAATACTTCGGTAACTGTAAGTTTTCAAAATAATAGCAATAAAGTTGCCCACTTACCATAGAGTCCCTTAAAAGGGACATTCAAAGAAAAGTCACATTGCAAAAATTTCACAATTATCTTTAATTCAAAACTGCGTTTAATAACTACTAGGATATGTTTAAAAATGTATGTATTCAAATATTTTGGATGCAGTCCAAAGATATATAGTTTTTTGCACTATATCTTCGCCTCCACGAATTTGACGATTTTATTATTTCCGTTACTCAGTTTTTGCACAAAATAACACAACGGAATGCAACGAAACACTTATTAATATGGCAGAAGACAATCACACGAGAATAATTGCCTTTTTAATTTAAATTTTTGCTTTATTGACTTCGAGGAAACTTGAAAAATATACATGCACTAATGGGTTAAAGGCAATTCTGCATAAAGGTAATTTTGCATATTAATGTCAAATGCATGCAATTTCAGCTAGGATAAATCCCAAAATAATCATTTTTGCCAAAAATAATTATTTTTATAACTTTTAACTTTTGAGGGTAATTTTGCATATTAATATTAAATGCATGCCATTTCAGCTAGGATAAAGCCCAAAAGCATCATAAATAATAATAACAAAAATATTTTTTTCATTATTTTTAACTTTTGATGGTTATTTCGCATACCAACATTACATTCATGCCAGTTCAGCTAGGTTGAAGCCCAAATCATTAAAATTATTAACAAAAATATTTTCATTATTATTTTAAACCTTTGAGGGTCATCAACAGTTTATCACAAATGGTTATTTTTATAATTTTTAACTTTTGAGGGTAATTTTAAATGCATGCCATTTCAGCTAGAATAAATCCTACAATCATCATAAATATAAACAAAAATATTTTTTTTCATTATTTTTAACTTTTGATGGTTATTTCCCATATCAATATTACATTCATGCCAATTAATAATTTGTTTTATTATTTTTAACCTTTAACCCTATTTTGTACATTAATATTAAATTCATAATATTTCGGCTTGGTGAAAGTCAAAAATCATCAAAATTATTGGCAAAAAAATATATATTTTATTATCAACTTTTGAGGGCAATTTTGCATATAAATATTATATTCATGCCATTTCGGCAAGGTTGAAATCCAAAATCATCAAAATTTTTGCCAAAAATAATTATTTTTATAATTTTTATTTTTTGATGATAATTTTGAATATTAATATTAAATGCATGTCATTTCAGCTAGGGTAAAGACCAAAATCATCATAAATCAGTACAAAAATATTTCTTTTCATTATCTTTTGGTTACTTCGCATATTAATATTAAATTCATACCATTTTTTTAAATTATTATTAACTTTGAGGGCATTATTTATATTAATATTAAATTCTTGGTATTTCGGCTAGGTTAAAGTAAATAATAATCAAAATTTTTGTCAAAAAATATTTAGTTTATTATTAACTTTTGAGGGCAATTTTGCATATAAATATAACATTAATGCCATTTCGGCTAAGCTGAATTCCAAAATCATCAACATTTTTGCCAAAAATAATTATTTTTATAATTTTAAACTTTTGGGGGAGTTAAGTTTGTCCTTAATTAATAAATAAAAAAAAAGCAAACTTTCTTTTTATTCGGTCAGCGTGACCGCGCTTCCCTCTACTCGGTCAGCGCGACCGCGCTTTATTGAAGTCAAATTAAAAACTTAAACTTAAAATTTACAATCAATATTTATATTCTGTATTTTTGTTTATTCTAGCAAATTTCGCCGGTGGCGTGATTATCAATTCTGCATAATTTGTTTCTTTAGAAATTTAAAATGATTTTTTTCAATAAGTTGTTGCACTTATTTCTAAAGAAATTTAAAATGATTTTTAACAAAATGCCGATGTAGGCGTCTTTGTATTTTTTGTAATTTTATTTCAAAGAATAAGGTTAATTGAGTTAACTTTAATTTTGATAGATGTTTACGGTAACTAATTTTATTTTAAAGAATAATGTTAACTGATTTTACTTTAATTTTGATAAATGCTTACGTTAACTAATTTTATTTTAAAGAATAATGTTAATTAAGTTCACTTTAGTTTTGATAAATGTTTATGTTAACTCTTCCCCTCTTAAGTCGATTGTCCTCGATCGATTATTTATTGAATTGGGGAGTTTGCGATTTGCAGAAATGGTCCATCTTTTATATTTGGCGATATGTACCATTTCTGCTTTGTATTGTGAATTATTACAAATGTTATAAAAAAAAAAGAATTATAATTGCCACGTCTGTGCTTAAACTAATTACATGTGTATTTTTGTTTTTGTTTGCTAATATTTTAATGTTATCCTCATGCTGTAGCTGTTTAATATATAAATTTTTAAGTTTTAAATTAAGTTTTGTGTTATTATTATTATCTGTAATTTTTGTAATCATGTTAGGTAAAACAATTGTATCATATATCCTGAAATTAACATAAACATAAGTTTTATTAAGTGCGTTAATTTTACAGTTTTCGAATCTGATAAGAAACGTTCCTTTCTGCTTTATTTTTAATTTACTGCAGTCATGAGTGATAATTCCTTCGAAATTCTTAAATATAATTAATCCTTGAGTTATTTCTGTAATTACGGTTTTTTATGAATTTTCGAGTTCACATTGGGCTTCCTTAAAATCTAAAATATTTGATAGGCATTTATTATTTAATGCAATTAAATTTTTTTCCAAATTATCTCTAATGTTAATATTATAAATGTTGTTATTGCTATCAGCCAATATTTCTGTTTCATTTAATACAATTAATTTATTTTGAATATTTGGAAGTGGCTCGAATTTTATTTTTGACAAAATATAAAAAGAAAATTGGGGTATGAGTAATGTTAAAATGATATTGTTATTTTGAAAAAGTACCACAATTTTTATGTTCCTATAACTGTCGAAGTCTGCGATTACATCTAGTTCCTTTTGTGTCAGAATATCAGCGGGGATAACGCCTAGCTTACATGAAAAAATTATTTGTTCAACATCTTCGACGTTATTGTTCAAAAGAAGTATGTCATTGTTAATCCTATATATGTGCTGAATGAATTGGACTTCCTCCTCGAGTGTTTTGATTCTATTTTGTGTTTCATATTGAAACTTAATAATGTAACTGCTAATGCGGGCTTGTTGTTTATTTATTTGCGTTGTGATGTTAGTAATCTGTTCGCTCATTAGATTGCTTACAAGAGTTAAGTTGTTAATTGTTCTGTCAGTAGCCCGTTCGTTGTCATGTATTTTTGAAATGGTTTCGCGTATTTCCTGTTCGTCTTCGGTGTCCATGGATCCTGCAATTATTTTTAAGCCTTTTCCTACGATATTAAAAAGTCCTCTTCTCGATTTGGAGTTTATGTGAAGGTTACCAATTCGTGCACTGAGCAATATATAATTTTTATTAATTATATTGATAAGTTGTTTGTCTCCAAAAGTGGTAGCGTTTAAAGTTCCTATGTTTTTAGAGATTAAAAGCATCGTCTCCTCGTATGCGGTTAGGTTTATAAAATGTAGAACTCTATTATAATAGCTAATCGTCTTCTGCTCGCCTGTCTTAATAGGTATATACCCATTATTATTGATTAAGTCCTGTACATCTAGTTGTTGTGCGTTCGTCGCTAGTATTCATATAAGGAATGGTAGTAGGAGTTTCATATTGTTCTTGTGTGGATAGATGGCTAGCACGTTATGCTACCTTTTTGCTGCTGCTACTAAGGGGCCGTTTCTATCGCGATCTTTATCTTGTAGTTTCCTTGATTTCTTCACTCTTTCTTGATAGTTTTCCAGATTTCTTTGCTTCTCCTTTAATGGATGGCTGCTTCCCACTTTTTCGATTTTTAAAGTTTTTAATGATTTTATTGTATGGGGAGAGAAATAAAAATATTTGGCACAGTTTATGTTATTTTTCCCTTCTTTCTCAGGTTCTTTTCTTCTCTCTTTTTTTTATTTATTTTTTATTTTCCAGTACATTAGTTTTTTTTTCTATTAAGACCTTTTAACAATCTGGTTCTTATTCTTATTAAATTATTATTTAGTTAGTTTTTTTGTCAAGCAATCACTTTAATTGTTGAGGTCTTTTTTGTTTACACTATAAAAATTTTTGGAACCGCACTTCTCGAGGGCTTTTGGTTTGCACTACAATTTTTTGTAATCGCACTTCTTGAGGGCTTTTGGCTTACACGCACTTCTTGAGGGCTTTTGGTTCACACTATAATTTTTTGTAACCGCACTTCTTGAGGGCTTTTGGTTTACACGCACTTCTTGAGGGCTTTTGGTGTACACTATAAAAAAAATTTGAAACCGCACTTCTTGAGGGCTTTTGGTTTGCACTATAATTTTTTTAACCGCACTTCTTGAGGGCTTTTGGTTTTTTATTTCTTCGCGGGTTTTATGTTACCTACGCGATGTGCTACTTGAGGACTTTTTGCGGTAGGTTCCGTTGTTCCTTTTTATAAAAACATTTATTTCTGTTTTTTTGAAAGGATACCCGATTTAATTCGCTCGGGCGCCAGTTAAGTTTGTCCTTAATTAATAAATAAAAAAAAACAAACTGTCTTTTTATTCGGTCAGCGTGACCGCGCTTTATTGAAGTCAAATTAAAAACTTAAACTTAAAATTTACAATCAATATTTATATTCTGTATTTTTGTTTATTCTAGCAAATTTCGCCGGTGGCGTGATTATCAATTCTGCATAATTTGTTTCTTAAGAAATTTAAAATGATTTTTTTCAATAAGTTGTTGCACTTATTTCTAAAGAAATTTAAAATGATTTTTAACAAAATGCCGATGTATTTGTATTTTTTGTAATTTTATTTCAAAGAATAAGGTTAATTGAGTTTACTTTAGTTTTGATAAATGTTTACGTTAACTGGGGTATTAATATTAAATGCATGCCATTTTAGCTAGGATAAAGACCAAAATCATCATTGGGCAAAAGCCCAATCATCAAATTAGTAATGAAAATAATTTTTTTTCATTTTTGCCAAAAATAATTATTTTTATAACTTTTAACTTTTGAGGGTAATTTTGCATATGCATGCCATTTCAGCTAGAATAAAGCCCAAAATCATCATAAATAATAACAAAAGTATTTTTTTCATTATTTTTAACTTTTGATGGTTATTTCACATATCAAGATTACATTCATGCCATTTCAGCTAGGTTGAAGCCCAAATCATCAAAATTATTAACAAAAATATTTTTTTTATTATTTTTAACCTTTGAGGGTCATCAACAGTTTATCACAAATGGTTATTTTTAGAATTTTTAACTTTTGAGGGTAATTTTAAATGCATGCCATTTCAGCTAGGATAAATCCCAAAATCATCATAAATACCTATATAACCAAAAATATTTTTTTTCATTATTTTTAACTTTTGATGGTTATTTCGCATATCAATATTACATTCATGCCAGTTCGGCTAGGCTGAAGCCTAAGTCTTTAAAATTATTAACAAAAATAATTTGTTTTATTATTTTTAACCTTTGAGGGTTATTTTGTACATTAATATTAAATTCATAATATTTCGGCTTCATACCATTTTTTTTTATTATTATTAACCTTTGAGGGAATTTGTATAATAATATTAAATTCTTGCTATTTCGACTAGGTTAAAGTCAATTTTTATTTCAATATTTATTTTATTATTAACTTTTGAGGGCAACTTTGCTTATTAATATAACATTCATGCCATTTCGGCTAAGCTGAATTCCAAATTCATCAACATTTTTGCCAAAAATAATTATTAATAAATAAGTCTATTTTTTTAAGCTTTAGGTCTATTTTTATATATATTTTTTTGTACAAATTTTTCAATATTTCGCCACTCCGTTGTGTGGCATCATCAGAAGGTTATTTCAGTTAATTATTATATTTGTTATATTGGTTTTTAAATTAGCTTTTGGCTTTTTGAATAACGATTATAATATTAACAAATTTTTTATATAAACTTCAAAATATTTGTTAAAGAAAACTTTACAAAAAAGTACTAAATCTAAAATATTTTAAAATTTAAAAAATGTGTTATTACAAAATTTTATATTTTTAGAAAATGTATCCATATACCAAAATAAGTGTGTATGTCAATTTCAATGTATTATAATATAAAAAATCCTAATATTAAGAATAAGAGTGTTACTAAAAATAATAATGTTAAGCGTTATACATAGAAACAACATAAAAATATAAACAAAAAACCACAATACATGCATAAACAAGTAAGAGCGCTATATTCGGCTGTGCCGAATCTTATATACCCTTCACATTGACCTTTCGCAATCCCAAACTTTTTTTATTTTTAACCATTTTTTTACTTATGAAATATTTCTAATTTTTAAATAGGGGTCGGTGTCATTTTTTAACGCTCCACGGGTGACGGGGAAGTTGTAGGGGTTTTTATCATAATTTTTTACAAATTTTATATGGCAACCCACTTAGAGGGTGGAGATACGGGGTAAGTATATTCTAGAAATATGTTTTGAAGGGGAAACTAATGGGGGTCGTTCACTTTACTGCTCTAAGACAAATTCTGAAGAAGTTGTGGGCATTTTCATATCATTTTTGTAAATTTTGTATGGCAACCCAATTAGGGCGTGGAGATAGGTGGTAAGTATGTTCTAGGAATATGTTTGGGAGAAGAAACTAATAGGGGTCGGTCGTACACTTTATTGCTCTTAGGCCAACTCTGAAGAAGTTGTGAGCATTTTATCATTTTTGTAAATTTTGTATGGCAACTCCCTTAGGGCGTGGAGATAGGGGGTAAGTATGTTCAAGGAATATGTTTGGGAGGGCGTAGGTATGTTCTAGGAATATGTTTGGGAGGGCAAACTAATGGGGGTCGGTCGTACACTTTATTGCTCTAGGGCCAACTCTGAAGAAGTTGTGAGCATTTTATCATTTTTGTAAATTTTGTATGGCAACCCCCTTAGGGCGTGGAGATAGGTGGTAAGTATGTTCTAGGAATATGTTTGGGAGAAGAAACTAATAGGGGTCGGTTTTACACTTTATTGCTCTAAGGCCAACTCTAAAGCAGTTGTGGGCATTTTTATATCCTTTTTGTAAATTTTGTATGGCAACCCCCTTAGGGCGTGGAGATAGGGGGTAAGTATGTTGAAGGAATATGTTTGGGAGGGCAAACTAATGGGGGTCGGTCGTACACTTTATTGCTCTAAGGCCAACTCTGAAGAAGTTGTGAGCACTTTATCATTTTTGTAAATTTTGTATGGCAACTCCCTTAGGGCGTGGAGATAGGTGGTAAGTATGTTCTAGGAATATGTTTGGGAGAAGAAACAAATAGAGGTCGGTCGTACACTTTGTTGCTCTAAGGCCAACTCTGAAGGAGTTGTGGGCATTTTTATATCCTTTTTGTAAATTTTGTATGGCAACCCCCTTAGGGCGTGGAGATAGGGGGTAAGTATGTTCTAGGAATATGTTTGGGAGGGTAAACTAATGGGGGTCGGTCGTACACCTAATTGCTCTAAGGCCAACTCTGAAGAAGCTGTGAGCATTTTATCATTTTTGTAAATTTTGTATGGCAACCCCCTTAGGGCGTGGAGATAGGTGGTAAGTATGTTCTAGGAATAAGTTTGGGAGAAGAAACTAATAGGGGTCGGTCGTACACTTTAATGCTCGAAGGCCAACTCTGAGGGAGTTGTGAGCATTTTATCATTTTTGTAAATTTTGTATGGCAACCCCCTTAGGGCGTGGAGATAGGTGGTAAGTATGTTCTAGGAATATGTTTGGGAGAAGAAACTAATAGGGGTCGGTCGTACACTTTATTGCTCTAAGGCCAACTCTGAAGGAGTTGTGGGCATTTTCATATCCTTTTTGTAAATTTTGTATGGCAACCCCCTTAGGGCATGGAGATAGGGGGTAAGTATGTTCTAGGAATATGTTTGGGAGGGCAAGCTTATGGGGGTCGGTCGTACACTTTATTGCTCTAAGGCCAACTCTGAAGAAGTTGTGGGCATTTTTACATCATTTTTGTAAATTTTGTATGGCAACCCCCTTAGGGCGTGGAGATAGGGGGTAAGTATGTTCTAGGAACATGTTTGGGAGGACAAACTAATGGGGGTCGGTCGTACACTTAGTTGCTCTAAGGCCAACTCTGAAGAAGTTGTGGGCATTTTCATATCATTTTTGTAAATTTTATATGGCAACCCCCTCAGGGCGTGGAGATAGGGGGTAAGTATATTCTAGAAATATGTTTGGGAGTAGAAATTAATGGGGGTCTGTGATACATTTTTTTCCTCTACGGGCGAGTCCGGGGAAGTTATAGCGGTTTTTACCTTATTTTTTAAAATTTTGTATGGCAACCATGTCAGGGGCTGGAGATAGAGGGAAAGTATGTTCCACAAAAATGTTTGGATGGAAAAAATAATTCGGGTCGGTCTTACATTTTACCTTTGTAGGAGAACCCTGGAAGCCGTACGAGCGATTTTAAAAATGTTTAAATTAAGCTTTGTATGGCAACGCTGTTATATGTATGAACACTAATACTAATAAAATTTTTGTTTTGGGTGTGTTTCAATAATATAGACATGACTGATTCTGTTTTTTTCTTTTTTTGTTGTTTTTTTATTATTACATGTAACAGTATGTTTTTTGTTGTTGTTGTAGACTTTAAAAAAACCGAGGTAGTCGTGGTTTTTTGCTTATATCTCGGTTATTTATCGGGCGATTTTGCTGAATTTCAATACCGAGACTATCTGTGACAGTTTGATACCACATTCGGGTCTATGCGATATCGGGGGCCTCAGAAAGTTGATTTCAACCATAACACGGACAGACGGACAGACGGACATCGCTAAATCGGTTTCCCTATCTATAAGGATCCAGAATATATATACTTTATGGGGTCCCAACTGGATAATAAAGGAATTACAAACGGAATGACAAACTTATATATACCCTTATCACTTATGTGAAGGGTATAAAAAGTTTTGAAGAAATTAGTTAGGACAATAGTTATATGTATAGTTCTATATTAGTGTGTATATTAATTTAAGCTATTCCAATGTAAAAGTGTAATGTTAAGAATGCTTGTGTTACTAAAAATAACATTAAGTGTTATATACAAAAAACGAACATATTAATATAAACTAAAAAACAATAATACATGTATTAAAAAATCTTTTAAGAAATTAGTTTAACATTGTATGTTTAATATGTATTGATGTAGTTACAAAAGAGTAGTATCAAAAGTTCATGTAAAACAGTGTACATTAACACAAAAAACAATCATTTAAAAAAATTAACTCATGAAAAAACCTATGTGTATGTATGCCTAAAAACCATATTAGTCAAAATTATATATGTGCTTCTATAAATCTTATCTCTGTTATTTTTTACATATTAGATGCCTGAAATTCTGGGCAACATTGTCTGTGTCTGCTTTAAAATTAATTCTATATGTTTTTGGAACAGTAATAATATTTAACATTTCTAACATGTATCTACGTTTATAATTATTTTCTTTTTCCAATATTGAAACATTCTCAAAGTCTGGGTAGTGATCTAATTCCGAACAGTTAGAAGATAATGCTGTTTTTTGTGAACTAGTGTCCCTATGTTTCTGGTCAGATTTATGTCCAGCAATTCTTGTCTCAAGTTTATTTTTCGTAGTTCCTACATTCCTCCCTATCATTTCCCTTGCAAGGTATCTTATAAACTATATTCGCCATATCCAACTTTTGTATTCTATCTTTTGTCTTACTAAATAATTTACCTAAAGTATTATAAGTCTTAAAGGCCATGCCATATTTCTCACAGTCAAACACTTTTGATCTTTTAACCCTTTCTGTCACTCATGGTACATAAGTAAATGATTTATAAATCTTCGGCCCCCTTTCACTATTCCGACTATCTGCATTTTTGTCTGTAAATTGATCATTTAATTTAGAAATTAGTCTCATGGGGAAACTGTTATCCCTTAAAATATTCCAAATAATCCTCTTATTCTTCCTATGAAATTCTTTGTCTTTGTAAGTACCCTTCTCACCAAATTTCTTGCCGTATTTGTGATAACTTGTTTGCTATGCTTAGAATAATAATTAATTATCCTTCCAGAATCCGTTGGTTTTTGATACCAATCTACTTTTAAGCTGTTACCTTTCCGTATAATTAACGTATCTAAATAAGAAAGTCTCAAATTATCTTCTTCAATACAAAATAAATCATCTACATACTTAGTCATAATTCTCGGTTCTATTGTCATTCTCGCAATACAAGTATCCAATAATTCTTTCATAACTATATCTATATTTTGTATTGTTTCTGATTCCTCTAGTGAGTATATGTTAACACTTTGAATAGTTTTCATCCAAGTATTAAGTTTACAATGGAAAAGGAAGATAATTTGAGACTTTCTTATTTAGATACGTTAATTATACGGAAAGGTAACAGCTTAAAAGTAGATTGGTATCAAAAACCAACGGCTTCTGGAAGGATAATTAATTATTATTCTAAGCATAGCAAACAAGTTATCACAAATACGGCAAGAAATTTGGTGAGAAGGGTACTTACAAAGACAAAGAATTTTATAGGAAGAATAAGAGGATTATTTGGAATATTTTAAGGGATAACAGTTTCCCCAGGGGACTAATTTCTAAATTAATTAATCAATTTACAGACAAAAATGCAGATAGTCGGAATAGTGAAAGGGGGCCGAAGATTTATAAATCATTTACTTATGTACCAGGAGTGACAGAAAGGGTTAAAAGATCAAAAGTGTTTGACTGTGAGAAATATGGCATGACCTTTAAGACTTATAATACTTTAGGTAAATTATTTAGTTAAACAAAAGATAGAATACAAAAGTTGGATATGGCGAATATAATTTATAAGATACCTTGCAAAGGAAATGATAGGGAGGAATGTAGGAAAGTGTATGTAGGAACTACGAAAAATCTGACCAGAAACATAGGGACACTAGTTCACAAAAAACAGCATTATCTTCCCACTGTTCGGAATTAGATCACTACCCAGACTTTGAGAATGTTTCAATATTGGAAAAAGAAAATAATTATAAACGTAGATACATGTTAGAAATGTTAAATATTATTAATGTTCCAAAAACATATAGAATTAATTTTAAAGCAGACACAGACAATGTTGCCCAGAATTACAGGCATCTAATATGTAAAAAATAACAACAGATAGGATTTATAGAAGCACATATGTATATAATTTTGACTAATATGGTTTTTAGGCATACATACACATATGTTTTTTCATGAGTTAATTTTTTTAAATGATTGTTTTTTGTGTTAATGTACACTGTTTTACATGAACTTTTGATACTACTCTTTTGTAACTACATCAATACATATTAAACATGCAATGTTAAACTAATTTCTTAAAAGATTTTTTAATACATGTATTATTGTTTTTTAGTTTATATTGTTTTTTGTATATAACACTTAATGTTATTTTTAGTAACACTAGCATTCTTAATATTAGGATATTTTATATTAGAATACATTGAAATTGACATACACACTTATTTCGGTATATGGATACATTTTCTAAAAGTATAAAATTTTGTAATAACACATTTTTTAAATTTTAAAATATTTTAGATTTAGTACTTTTTTGTAAAGTTTTCTTTAACAAATATTTTGAAGTTTATATAAAAAATTTGTTAATATTATAATCGTTATTCAAAAAGCCAAAAGCTAATTTAAAAACCAATATAACAAATATAATAATTAACTGAAATAACCTCCTGATGATGCCACACAACGGAGTGGCGAAATATTGAAAAATTTGTAGAAAAAAATTAATATAAAAATAGACCTAAAGCTTAAAAAAATAGACTTATTTATTAATATTAAAAAAGGTCAAAAAACTAGAAAAAATAGATAATTAAAAATAATTATTTTTATAATTTTAAACTTTTGGGGGTATTGATAATAAATGCATGCCATTTTAGCTAGGATAAATGCCAAAATCATCATTGGGCTAAGGACCAATCATCATATTGATTATTGACTTAAACCTAGCCGAAATACCATGAATTTAGTATTACTATACAAAATGACCCTCAAATGTTAAAAATAATTAAAAAAAACATATTTTTGTTAAGAATTTTGATGATTTGGGCTTCAGCCTAGCCGAATCAGTATTAATGTAATATTAATATGCGAAATAACCATCAAAGGGTAAAAATAATGAAAAGAAATATTTTTGTACTTATTTATGATGATTTTGGTCTTTACCCTAGCTGAAATGGCATGCATTTAATATTAATATTCAAAATTATCCTTAAAAAAATAAAAATTTAAAAACAATTAATAATTATTTTTGGCAAAAATGTTAATGATTTTGGACTTATAGGTGAAATATATTCAAAATTATCCTCAAAAAATAAAAATTTAAAAATAATTATTTTGGCAAAAATGTTAATGATTTTAAACTTCAACCTAACTGAAATGGCATAAATATTGTATTTATATGCAAAATTTTCCTCAAAAGTTCATAATAAAATAAATATTTTTGATGATTATTGAGTTTAACCTAGCCCAAATACCATGAGTTTAATATTAATATGCAAAATGACCCTCAAAGGTTTAAAATAATAAAAAAAAAATTATTTTCATTACTAATTTGATGATTGGGCTTCAGCAAAATGATGATTTTTGCCTTTATCCTAGCTAAAATTGCATGCATTTAATATCAAATCCCCTCAATTGTTAAAAATTATAAAAATAATTATTTTTGGCAAAAAGTTGATGATTTTGGACTTCAGCTTACCCGAAATGGCATGAATGATATATTTTTATGCAAAATTTCCCTTAAAAGTTAATAATAAAATAAATATTTTTAATCCAAAAATTTTGATTATAATTGACTATAACCTAGCCGAAATACCAAGAATTTAATATTAATATACAAAATGACCTCATAGGTTAAAAATATAAAAAATAAATAAAAAAATAAATAAAAATAAAATAAAAAATTGGTATGAATTGAATATTAATATGCAAAGTAACCAAAAGATAATGAAAAGAAATATTTTTGTACTTATTTATGATGATTTTGGTCCTTACCCTAGCTAAAAAGGCATGCATTTAATATTAATATTCAAAATTATCATCAAAAAATAAAAATTATAAAAATAATTATTTTTCGCAAAAATTTTGATGATTTTGGATTTCAACCTAGCCGAAATGGCATGATTATTGTATTTATATGCAAAATTGTCCTCAAAAGTTGATAATAAAATAAATATTTTTTTGCCAATAATTTTGATGGTTATTGACTTTCACCGAGCCGAAATACTATGAATTTAATATTTATGTACAAAATGACCCTCAAAGATTAAAAATAATAAAACAAGTTATTTTTGTTAATAATTTTAAAGACTTGGGCTTCAGCCTAGCCGAATTGGCATGAAAAGTTAAAAATTATAAAAATAACCATTGGTGATAAAACTGTTGATGATTTTGGACTTCAACCTAGCCGAAATGGCATGAATTTAATAATAATATACAAAATGACCCTAAAAGATTAAAAATAATAAAAAAAATTTTTTTGTTAATAATTTTGATGATTTGAGCTTCAACCTAGTTGAACTGGCATGAATGCAATCTTGATATGCGAAATAACCATCAAAAGTTAAAAATAATGAAGAAAATATTTTTGTAATTATTTATGATGATTTTGGGCTATATCCTAGCTGAAATGGCATGCATTTAATATTAATACTCAAAATTATCCTCCAAAAATAAAAATTTTAAAATAATTATTTTTGGCAAAAATGTTGATGATTTTGGACTTCAACCTAGCTGAAATGGCATGAATGTTAAATTAAATGGACATGGACATGGACATTGACATTGACATCGGCATTGACATGGACATGGACATGGATTTTTCCAGAGTATAAAGATTTAGTCGCTCTCAAAAAAGACCTTGGACCTTCGTACTAAAAATTTCACGGGGGCCAAAAGTTGGCACTTTCTTACAAAATATAAGTTTTTAATAAGTATAAGCTGCAAATTTGACTCAAAATATAGGACTTTGAAGAAAACGAACGTTTTTAACAAGCTTTTATACTTCACTTTTTTACCATAAATCAGCTAACCCAATCATTACTATTTGTCTTAAACCTAAAGCTGTTAGTCTCGCCTAGTAAACAAAAAAAACTGCGTTTAAAAATTCCAATCCAGTGAAAAGTTATACATTTTAGACCGCCTTCTCGCGAAATGGTCCACTGTGCGGCGGCACACAGTGGGGTCAAATGAAAAAAAAATGGTAATAAAACTGTATCTTCGAAAGTATTTGTCCAATTATAAAATAATGTAAGAAGCGGTCGTAGAGTAGGACCCAAGGTTTTAGAAAATAAAATTTTGGACTACCCTGTATATACATATGTTGAGGTACAGGGTGCCAAAGTTGACCTCCTCAGGTTTACAAAACATTTCTATGCTCATAACTTTTGCAAATATTAACCGCTTTCAATGATTTTTAGATTTATTTGATGAAAACTAAAATCTGAAACGAAAACATACTTACTCTTACTTGTTACCTGTTACAGTTTAAAAGATATGTGGGATTGAAACTTAAAATTGTTGTTTTTGACCTTGACTTTATTTGTTTTTTTGCAAATGTCTGCAATTGTAGTTCTGATTAAAATATTTTCGTATTTTCAAAAAGTTTGTTAAGCCTATACAAAAAAATTTGTTTAATTATCGCGGCATAAAGCAAAATTTGCAAAAATAATGTATATAATAAAAATAATGGATAACTTACTTTCAAATACTATAAAAGTAAAATTTTGATGCTTTTATTGGTAAGGGCAGAAATGCCCCCAAACCCCAACCCCCGAAACGGCCCTGTGCAAAAAATTTTTTTTTATATATTTTGCTAATTTTCTTTTTTTGTAATTCATCAGAAAATAAGTAATTTATATAACTTATTTAAAGAAGTAAAAATTAATTTAAAAAATGAAAACAAAAACTAATAAAATTAAAAAAAACATCTTTTTGTACTAAGAACAGGAGTGCTACTGTTCTTCTTTGTCTGTTTCTTCAAAGACCTCTTCTGAATCTGAATCCTCTTCAAAATTAAGAACGGGGGGAAGCATTAAAGAAACTGCTTCTTTCGTAAAGGGCAATGACTTTTTTTGGAGTTGGTCTTATGCTAGTCATCAGTGGGTCAGAACAGATCTATTATTAATATTTACGTTACACTGAACTCTTGAAAACTTTCTTGCAAAATTCTGCCTGTAAATCCGAAAATGTTTTCTGATAACAGCCCAATAGGCAATTGATTCATGTATTAAAATCTTGTGCATTAATATATTAAAAAATTTTCTGAAACTGTATAAACACTGTTTCACCGCTGACATGTCGCCATCTCCTTGACATTTACAATGTTCACACAATTTTCTACCTAAAAATCGCAAATTATCTTTAACAAATTTATCTTTACTTTCCCTTACTATAACTCTAACCCTGTATAAACTTTTTTAATTTTATTCTAGTAGTTTTAAAAGGGTTCTGAAAATAATTTCGTGCAATAATCACAATATATGAATATACACTAAACAATGAATACCTGAAGCACAAATTTGTTTCTTATTAAAGGATAATTTTGTTTTAACAATTTTCAAAGGCTCCATACATTTATTTTGTTTTAAAAAACGTCATTAAGAAAGCACAGGTGTACATTACCAGTTTAGGGGTGGATAAAAACTACTGCGTCGCACATTCCTTTTTATACATGCAATGTCAGTATAAAACCCAATTTAACCTATTAAAAATAAATTTTAATTAACCTGTAATAATTGAAATAAAAAACGTTAAAAACAATTATTTATCAAAACGTTTTATGACCCACATATGTAAACGCACAAGATAAGAAAAACAGAAATCAAGTGAAATTTTCAAAAAATCGCAAAAAAAAATGGCGCAAATACGCGATTCGTCTGAAAGAAAAGAGATTTCTTTTTTTTTTGTGATGAATAAGATTTTTAGGATAATTACAGTTATAACTTTCAAGAACCCTTCGATTTTATTTTGCTTATATAGTCTTTCGCAGAAAAAAAATCAATGTAAAATCTTTATTTGTTTAGCTACAAAAAAATATATTGTAAACCTCTCAAAACCATCAAAAGTTAATAAATTGCAGGCAAACTTACTTAACTTTCCTGACTTTGACAGTGCCTCAAAACGACAAATTGCAAGCAAAAGATTTGAAAAACACTATCCGATACAGAATATTGTTCCCTGTCGAGCTGCGCACTTAAATTTTTACATTTCTTAAATTTCCATTTTGTCCGGCTAGATTGGCAAAGTACCCCTATGTGTGACGTAGTCTTAAAGAAATAATTGCCAACAATGCGCGAGGACTTTACCACTGCATTACTTTTTGCAAGAACAAACTATATTTAATTATCTATTTTTTCTAGTTTTTTTTACCTTTCTAATGTTAATAAATAAGTCTATTTTTTTAAGCTTTAGGTCTATTTTTATGTTTATTTTTTTTTGCAAAATTTTTTCAATATTTCGCCACTCCGTTGTGTGGCATCATCAGGAGGTTATTTCAGTTAAATATTAAATTTGTTATTTTGGTTTTAAAATTAGCTTTTGGCTTTTCGAATAACAAATTTTTAATATAAACTTCAAAATATTTTGTTAAAGAAAATTTACAAAAATGTACTAAAACTAAAATATTTGAAAATTTAAAAAATGTGTTATTACAAAATTTTATACTATTAACAAATGTATCCATATACCAATAAAAGTGTGTATGTCAATTTCAATCTATTCTAATATAAAAAATCCTAATATTAAGAATAATAGTGTTACTAAAAAGTAATAATATTAAGTATTATACAGAGAAACAAAATATGAATATAAACAAAAAACCACAATACATGCATAAAAAAGTTTTGAAGAATCTAGTTAGGACAATAGTTACAAAATTTTTATATTAGTGTGTATATTAATTTAAGCTGTTCCAATATAAAAGTGTAATGTTAAGAATGCTAGTATTACTAAAAATAACATTAAGTGTTATATACAAAAACCAAACATATAAATATAAACTAAAAAACAATAATACATGTATTAAAAACAGTTGCATTCTTAATCTTGTGGTGTACGGACGTGTGTACGCGAGTGTAATATTGTTAATAGGTAATATTAGTAATAAGTAGTAAACGAATTCATTAATAAACATATATACACATAAAAGTGAGAAAAGAAAAACAAAAACAACAAACTAAATAAAAAAAACAGCGAACTGTTAATGAGTAACAGTAATCGTAGTGACAGTGGGCCTAATAGCCGAAATGCTTACATTGTGTTAAGCTCCACAAGTGTTAGCAATGAGAACATAAGAGACCCTGAATATAATAGAAATTATTTAAATGCAAGACCAAAAATAATTACAAACAATCTTAGTTCAAGTGCGCCCAATTTAAATAAATGTACTGAACAAGGGACTAATTTAGCCCAATCTCTATTTAATAATTATAAAAAAAATCTGAGGTACCATCTTTGTCGCGGTCACCATTATCAAACTCTGGAATTGAACCTGCAGCTGCTAAAGCCGCATCAAGCTTAATTTCTGCACCAGCACCTAAGATCCAGGTAGGGATGGACCGCTACGTGACAGTTCTTAAAAGGGGAAGAAGCCCTAAATCGGCAGAAGCATCTCAACCTGCAAAAATTTTAAAAGACGATGAAAGGCCAACCTCATCGCAAAATCGTTTTGCAATTTTTCAAGAGGATAATGAGGCCCCAGTTAGTGAAAGAAAGGCCTTTAAGCCACCTCCCATTTATTTGAGGGAAAAAACTCAAATGATCTCGTCAAGTTTTTAGTCGGTTTGATTGGAGAAAATAACTTTTATGTTTTAAATGTTAAACGCGGTAACATATTTGAGACAAAAATTCAAGTGAACCATGAAAACGCCTACCGCGCTACGGTTTCGGAGCTCGGAGCTCAAAAAACTCAAAAAAAACTTCTATACCTACCAACTCAAGACCGCAAAAGGCCTTCAGGTAGTTATTAAAGGCATTGATTCTAATGTTGACCCAGAAGAGATCAAGACCAGTTCGTAAAGACAAGGGTTTATGGTTAGGACTGTATCCAATATGAGAAACAGGAAAAAACACCCCCAACCATTATTCCGAGTGGAGCTTGAGCCTGGTGATATAAAATCGTTTTGCAATTTTTCAAGAGGATAATGAGGCCCCAGTTAGTGAAAGAAAGGCCTTTAAGCCACCTCCCATTTATTTGAGGGAAAAAACTCAAATGATCTCGTCAAGTTTTTAGTCGGTTTGATTGGAGAAAATAACTTTTATGTTTTAAATGTTAAACGCGGTAACATATTTGAGACAAAAATTCAAGTGAACCATGAAAACGCCTACCGCGCTACGGTTTCGGAGCTCGGAGCTCAAAAAACTCAAAAAAAACTTCTATACCTACCAACTCAAGACCGCAAAAGGCCTTTAGGTAGTTATTAAAGGCATTGATTCTAATGTTGACCCAGAAGAGATCAAGACCAGTTCGTAAAGACAAGGGTTTATGGTTAGGACTGTATCCAATATGAGAAACAGGAAAAAACACTCCCAACCATTATTCCGAGTGGAGCTTGAGCCTGGTGATATAAAATTGAAAAAAAGTGAAACTCACCCCATTTATAATTTAAAATATATTATGCACCGACTAGTTACTGTGGAAGTGCCACACAAGCGATCTGGGCCTGTACAGTGCTTGAACTGCCAGGAATATGGCCACACTAAAGCTTATTGTAAGTTGCCTTCTGTTTGTGTTGTGTGTGGGGATCTGCACGATACGACCAAGTGCGACAAGCCAAAAGATGATCCTAGTATGAAGAAATGCAGTAACTGCGGGGGAAATCACACTGCCAACTATACAGGTTGTCCTGTTTTTAATTCAGTTAAGCGCTCAACTAAGCCGAAAATAGTTCCAGCCCCTCCCCAGCCTTTAAATATACCAAATACAAATATGCCTCCATTGACACAACCAAATACAAATCAAGTTTCTTACGCCGCCGCATTAAAGTCTAACTAGCCTAGATTACGCAAGTCTACCCAGCCTACAACACAACAAGAAGTGCCAACAAGCGAACCAACCGGGCCCAATTTTAGCCGCCTGGAAGCCGTAATTGACAATATGATCAAACAATTTACGCAGTTTATGGCGCAAATGGCCGGCATGATGCAAGAAATGCAAAAAATGCAGTCTGCTCTTCTGCAGGCTATGCTTAAAAGGCCATGAACTGCCTCAGGGTTTGTTTCTGGAACGCAAACGGCATCCGCCAACACAAAAACGAGCTCGAGTATTTCTTGATAAATCAAAAAATCGATGTTATGTTGATTTCTAAGACTCATATGACATCTAGAAGCACTTTTAAAATTAGTGGCTATTCTTTTTACGACTCAAAGGATCCTAGGGATAGATCATGTGGTGGCTCGGCTATTCTAATCAAATCAAGAATTAAACACCAATGGTTGGGTGGCATCTCAGAATGTTATATCCAAGCTACATACGTCTGCATTGATGAATTTTTTCATAACCTTGTTATTTCATCAGTTTACTGTCCACCCAGATTTTCCATAACAAAGGATCAGTACAACAGTTTCTACAAATCATTAGGTCCCCGCTTCATAGCTGCTGGAGACTATAACGCTAAGCACACATACTGGGGCTCCCGCCTAATTAGTCCCAGAGGTCGTGTCTTGCATGATTCCGTGTCGGAAATGGGACTTTTCGTTATTTAAACTGGACAACCAACCTATTGGCCAACGGACAATAATAAAATTCCAGACGTAATAGATTTTGGCGTGGCAAAAGGTATATCCCTGGACCTTATTGAGGCTGTAGCCTTCTTGGATTTATCTTCTAACCACTTACCCACAATTATTACTATTTGCAGTCCTCACCAAATAGCAACTAGTGATTTTTTCTTATCTAAAAAAATAAATTGTTTAAAATATAAAAAATATATTAGTGCCCACTGCTCGGAACACCAACCGCTAAAAACTCCGGGAGACATAGATGATAGTCTGAGCGTTCTAATTGAAAACATTAAAAAAGCCGTTAAACATGCGTCTTCTACCTATCGCCAGGCCAGGTACAGCAAAATTTTTTCTGACGATGTGGGAAAACTTTTATCTGGAGAGAATGGCAAAAGCATAGATCGCTCCAACTTAAAACTAAGCTGAAAGAATGTACTAACCAATTAAAAAGCTTGTTGGAGGTTCACAGAATGGCTTCACTTAAAGAGTACCTCGAAGGTCTAGACGCGACTCCTCAGATAAATTATTCCCTATGGCGATCAGCCAGACGTCTTAAAATACCCGTTATCGCAAAACCACCACTGCGTAATCTGAGAAGATCCTGGGCTAGAAATGACGAAGGAAAATGTGATCTGTTCGCAAATCATTTCAAAAACGTGTTCACTCCCAATACTTGCACAGACGTGAGGGAATTACCGCCGGTTGTTGCTAGACGTCCATTAGAAATATTTTTCCGATTTACAGATGTTGTAGAGGCTATTGCTAACTTAAATGGTAAAAAAGCTCCTGGCGTTGATAACATAAGCAACAAAATGCTCTTAGAGCTACCTTTTACGGCAAAAAGAATAATTCCTTTTTTTTAACGCAATAATTCGGCTTGAACATTTTCGCCTATATGGAAAATTGCCTTAGTAAAGATGATTTCTAAGCCTGGCAAAGATCCTTCAAAGGTAGAGTCTTAAAGGCCTATAAGCTTGTTACCCACAATGTCAAAATTGTGCGAAAAAATGCTTAAGAACAAGCTGACTCCGATCCTGAATAAAAACAACTGCATTCCAGATCACCAATTTGGCTTTAGAAGCCAACATAGCACAATCGAACAAACTCACAGACTGGTGCAGGTTATAAGAAAAACCTTTGAGGAAAAGAAGTACTGCTCCGGGCTTTTCATTGATGTCTCTCAGGCTTTCGATAAAGTATGGCACGAAGGCCTGTTAAACAAACTAAATCTAAACCTTCGAGCTAATATTTTCAACCTATTAGAAAAATATATAGCCGGTCGACAATTTATGATCAAAGAGGGAAACCAAATAAATTCTTCTCAACCAATAGGGGCTGGTGTACCTCAAGGGAGTATACTAGGTCCAGTTCTGTACTTGCTTTACACAGCAGATATGCCAACCAATAGTTTTACACACACGTCGACATTTGCTGATGATACTGCTTTCCTTAGTATTCATAAAGACCCTGAAGAGGCTTCGAACCAACTGCAGCAACACGTAACTCAAGTTGAAAAATGGGCAAAGTTATGGGGAATAAAAATAAATGAACAAAAATGTACCCACGTAACTTTTACTTTACGCAAAGAAACGTGCTCCCCAATCACTATTAACAACCATATGGAGCATTCCATGAAAAAATGGAAATCTGAACAATATTACAAACATTGACTTTTTTTATATTTTTGCATCTACATAGAGAGATTAAGTTCTCATCTCAAAAAACTGACATTTATCGTGACGAGTAGATCACTTTTTTCATAAATACCGTTGTAAAAGTATAAAGAATATAGCTTTTCTTTTTCATTGTACACCATTGCACGATATTGTTTTTAACATAAGAACTAATATTCTTTTTTGCGTTCAAGGGCGTGGTGAGCGGTATTAAACTGTATAATATTTATTGCTGTAAAGTGCTTTGTTCCCGAGAAAATAGTTACAATGCAAAGGTACATTTCTATGTCCCACACGTGACGCCGTTTTCCTTTTTTTATTAATAACTGTAAGACAAGTCAACTAAACAAATTGATTTTTGTTGTTTACAGCTAACTTTTGGTGGTCTAAAAGCTGACAAAAAAATTTCCACTTAAACACTTAGCAAATAGTTTTTCTTTCGTGATAAAAAGTGTCCCACACGTAACGCCAAGAATTAAGATATCTGAAATCTTTCAATCTTTCTGCCATCTACAAACTATTTAATTTACTGCACTACATTTGTGGCTTATCCAAATATGACTAAAATACAACCTTCCACCAGTACTGAACATATCCGGAAACTTCGTGGAAAGCGTAAGAAAGATGATCCAACCTTTAGCCCTAGCTGATAAAGAAGAATATGTGAGCTTTATAGGCGAAAAAGAGAAAGTATTTTAGAAATCGATTTAAAAAACTTTGCAAGTTAAGGAAAAATATAAAAAAAGCCTGCAAAGGGCCTTATAAAGAAATCGATGTCAAAATATTGACAGACCTTCTGTAAGTACCAAAGCCTTGTTAAAAGTCCAAACAAACTTTATCGAAAGCTATTCAAAAGGCTTCAAAGCCCTTCCTCAATCGCCAAGTGAAAAAAAAGAGCGATAACAACCAAATAAGCGCCTAAATTGAATATTGCTCCAGACGAAAGTTCAAGCTTGGACATGTCAAATGTCAACTCGTATTACGAGGATATGAAAGCCTTTTATTACCGTCCAGATATAGTATAAACCTGTCCAGGCGCAAATGCTTTGGTTGTGGTTTGGGGAAATGGAATTAAAGAAAGGCGTTGGAAGAATTATTTAACTATGTATCTACGGGAAGCTTTCTGCATTTTTACGGAATTTAATCCTAATATAGAAATAAAATTTTAAAAATTTTGTAGTCTTAGACCTTAAGATGTGCTTCCCATAAAAAACACTCCTTCAGATCAGTGCAAATTTATAACACATGAAGACAAACAAAACTACTGTAACGACTGGTTGCTGAAAAATGTATGTGATCTTTATTTAGATTTTAAGTGCCGGAAAAATTAGTGTGACTTTTTTCTGATAACAAAAAACTTATACTGTCTATAGACTTAAGCATAAGTCTGCATATGGAAAGAAGGGGAAAAATTCATATAATAAATCACGTTTGACAACCCATTAAACAAGTTAAGTTGAACTGAAAGACAAACTGATTAATTCAGTTCATATTGTGAAGAAACATGTTAATTTAAAAAAAATTCAAGTAGATGAATTTCAAAAAGACCAGTTTAATGAAGGTGTACGTATCCTTCAAATTGATTTTGCAATGCCTTTCGCTTGTGAACACCAGAATGAAGTTCAAAGCGCACTATGGTCGCGAACAAGTGTCCTGTTGTTTAAGCTGCAACTTTTTACAAAGAAAATTTTCAAGCATAGAGTAAGTGCGGGTAATGTGGTATACCTATATGTTTTTTAGATTGCCACACTTTTAATTTCGTGACGATTTTGGTATGATTTAACTACTGTTTGCTTTACACAGCAGGCATGCCCAGAGACAATTTTACTCATATATCGACTTTTGCTGATGATACCGCCTTTCTCAGTATTCATAAAGACCCTAAAGAGGCCTCGAAACAACTGCAGCATCACGTATCCCAAGTAGAAAAATGGGCAAAATTATGGAGTATTAAAATAAACGAACAAAAATGCACCTACGTTACTTTACAGATGTGTATTAGATTATTGTGGATACCTGCCATTACGGCCTAACCCCACAGTGCTCTTAACACAGGGTGAAATTAAGCGTCCACCAACGCCCCTAGAAGCTCGGTTCGTTCAAGCAGTCTAGGTACCAATTTCTCTGTTATGACTCTGTGTAGCCACAGCAGAACATCTTGGTGAAGAGTTTGGGCTATCTAAACCCGTTTTTCTTTCTTTGCGTTTCTAGTTTTGGTCTCACCTTTTTCATACCAAAATAGATCCGCACCGACCACAAATATCCACACACTAGTGTACCAGCCTCAACTTTAAGCAAGAAAGATTATGATTCTCAGCCACACCCACTACGGATGCCGACCACCCAGCTCTGTTTATATAGGAAACGCCATTTCATTAATTCCAACTTAGGATCATTTGTGTCTAGTATCATCAACACTACATAATCTTCTTACCGCCAGTCAGGACCGAACACCACATGCTTCCAAGTGCTCTGCCGGCCTTCTCATTTATTTGCTACTATTAGGCTAGATCTTGTTTTAGATCCGCCAAACTCTAGAAACTTTTGTACTGTTGAACCTTTAGTTCACATAGGCCGCTTGCACGGTCACTCTGGGGCCCGTACAGGGTCGGACCCCAGTTGTTCACTTTCGTTCTACAGTCCCCGCTTGGGGATAACCACAGCCACCACGTGTACCCCCGAAGGGGACCTCACCATCTTCAGTTCATGCACTTGGTAAGCACATGGGGCTAACTGATCCCGTGGTACCAGATAGGACTCTGGTCAGCCTCGGAAATCTTCATCCGTTTCATTCCTCCCAATATTCAATTTACACAGTTAAGGTATTGGTACCCTTTTAAAACCCCGTATTGCTGCGCCACTGGGTGAGGGTTATGACACAACGCAACGGGGGACAGCCTGCCTTGAACAAGACCAGCAATACTGATCACTATTTAGCCCAAGACAGACTGTTTTTATTCTTAGCCATGTCTGTTGGCCTTCCGGTATATTACCGAAAGTTGCCCGGTTGATACCACTTGGAGGTAGACTTAGACACTTGTGTACTTGCACTTATCAACCTACGTTACTTTACACAAGGAAACGTGCCCCCCAATTTTTATTAACAACCATACGGTGCATCAACGTATTGAACAAAATATCTTGGCATTCACTTGGATCGCCGCCTCACACGGAACCTCCACATAGATGAAAAGTTGTCACAATTAAAACTTAAAACAGCCCAAATCCATTGGCTAATTAGTAGAAACTCTGCGTTACGTCTTGATTGTAGGCTTCTGCTCTGCAACTCAATTTTGAAACCAATTTGGTGCTACGGGATACAACTATGGGGCACTGCTTCCGCCTTAAACATAGAAAAGATTCAACGCCGTCAAAACAAAATTCTAATATTAATAACTGGTGCTCCTTGGTACATTAAAAACAGCAACATCCACAAGGATCTAGAAGTTCCACTAGTAAAATGCGAAATCCTTAACTATGTGGACAAGTACTTTAATAAGCTGAAAAATCATCCCAATCCGCTTGCTCGAAACATCTTGCAACATAGCGGACACGCCGTTTAAGGAAAAAACTTGTGTTTTTCCACCAGCAAAAAAAGTCGATCACACACCAAAACGATTTCTTGTAACTGACTCCCAAAATTACTTGCAAATATTAATTAAAGTATTGCTTTATTAATTTTCTAAAGGCAGCAGCAATATATTTAGCCTGGGGCCAAATTGTCGCATTCGATTCGAATCGAAATTTAAAAATTCTTATTAGAATTACTATATTAAAAGCATTGACAACTCGATCAGTCGAGTGAAATTTCGATTCGAATCGAATGCGACGATTTGGCCCCTGTTTTTGTTATTTTTATATTATTAGCTTAAGAAAAAACTTACAATACCACAATACCAGTCTATACCACGTTACCCGCACTTACTCTACCTTATGTGCTCGGATGCGAATTTTAAAGGCAAAAATGCTTTTTTTTTTTTTAAATAAGCTGTTCGATTTAGTAAATACGAAAAATGAAGATTGACCTTAAGTGGAAATAGTTTGGAGCAATGGCTCGACATCAGAATTGAAAAACCGCTATATGGTAAATTTAATATCAATGCTGAGCGAAAAGTACGCAAAGCCCTTTTTTGCAAATATTTTGCTACAACTAATGGAAAAGGTGTAATAGATGGAATCGGCGAAAATATAAGGAGATTGGTAGGAGAGAAAATGATTAGCCAAAGCAAACATTTTGTAATTTAGTCAGCTAAATTTTATGCTTATTTGGCTTCTTAATTAGTTTCAAAAACCCAAGTAATTTATGTGATATCTTTAAAAATCTGAGAAAAAATTTAATCTGAATCACCATGCCATTAGAGGAATTTCAAACTTTTATTTCATCAAGGCCAATCAAAATATCGTGGACTGCAAAATTATAGCTTATCTGTAGACAAAACTGCAATTAACTTTTGATTTTTGTGTATTTTATAAAAATAATTTCAATTGTGTCCTTTACGTGACGCCACTTGTCCCTTACGTGACAAAATAAAAAAGTTAGTTTTTACCTATAAATATTTTTTTTTATTCAAAATTTATTACCATCATAAGAAAGCGTGGTTGTTAGTTGTAATTTCTTTTTTAGACATCATTTCTCTATATGCAACTGATTCGCTGAAATTTGGATTTAAACACTACAATTTTGAATGTTGGTTGACTCAGGCTGTCCCACACGTGACGAAGTTTGTTTAATTTTTTCTTTAATATTTTCTGAATTATTAAAAACAAGTTTGATGCAAGATTAAAGACTACCACACAGTTTAATTAATAAAAGAAAAAAAATTGAATTCTGAATTACCAATTAAAAGTTGTATGTAAAATAAGTGCTAAAAAATAGTTGAATTTGTCCAACACGTGACGGTGGAATGCCCCATATGGTGCCTCAACGAACCGAGACCAAATATCTTGGTGTTCGCCGCCTCACATGGAAGCCTCATATAGATGCAAAGCTGACTCAAATGAAACTTAAAGCTGCTCAAATCCACTGGCTAATTGGTAGAAACTCTGTGCTACGTCTGGATTGCAAACTTCTACTTTACAACTCGATTTTAAAACCAATTTGGTGCTACGGTATACAATTATGGGGCACTGCTTCCGCCTCTAACATAGAAAAAATACAACGTCGTCAAAACAAAATTCTGAGAATGATAACTGGTGCTCCGTGGTATGTCAAAAACAGCAACGTCCTCAAGGATCTAGAAGTTCCACTAGTAAAAAGCGAAATCCTAAACTATGTGGACAAGTATTTAAATAAGTTGGAAACACATCCAAATCCGCTCCCTCGAAGCATCCTGCAACATAGTGGGCACACCCGCCTAAAAAGAAGGGATACTATTGCTCTTAGATGAAACTTTTAAAATTAATTAACTTTATTATGAGAACTTAAATTTTAGCCTGGTACTGACTGGACTAGTATTAATAACTTAGTTTTTAGATTTGAATACTTATTGTTAGTTCGCTTTGTTCAATAATAAAACATATGAAAAAAGAAACATGTATTAAAAAAATCGTAAAAGAAATTAGTTTAACATTGTATGTTTAATATGTATTAATGTAGTTACAAAAGATTAGTATCAGAAGTTTGTGTAAAAAAAGTGTACATTAATACAAAAAAACAATCATTTAAAAAAATAACTCATGAAAAAACATATACATATGTATGTATGCCTAATAACAATATTAGTCAAAATTATATACATATGTGCTTATATAAATCCTATCTCTGTTATTTTTTACATATTAGATGTCTGTAATTCTGGGCAACATTGTCTGTGTCTGCTTTAAAATTAATTCTATATGTTTTTGGAACGTTAATAATATTTAACATTTCGAACATGTATCTACGTTTATAATTATTTTCTTTATCCAATATTGAAACATTCTCAAAGTCTGGGTAGTGATCGAATTCCGAACAGTGAGAAGATAGCGCTGTTTTCTGTGAACTAGTGTCCCTATATCTTTGGTCAGATTTATGTCCAGCAATTCTTGTCTTAAGTTTATTTTTCGTAGTTCCTACATACACTTTCCTACATTCCTCCCTATCATTTCCCTTGCAAGCTATCTTATAAACTATATTCGCCATATCCAACTTTTGTATTCTATATTTTGTTTTACAATACTTGTAATGAACCTGTCTACACTGCCTTGAACAAGGGTGTATTCTCAAGGTGGTAATACGAAACAAACAATCAGTAAGCTATCGAGGATTTCCAGTTGGAGATGTAGAGACTATCGGGAGCCATTGATGCCGCTAACTAACAGTCGAGTGGGGGGGGGGGGGGGGGGGGGGTGGTTGTCTATGGAATGAAATGGAATAAAGTGTTAAGTTACCAAACAGAAGATATATATATTATCAACACGTCAACTGAAAAAATATGGTCACTCTCATTGTACGCTTGCGCACAGAAACTATTCCCAGAGGTTATTGGGAAAGTGCCTCTCCACCCACCCTACCTATGATCCTATGGCATGTAATATTGGGTTTAGTAGGATCCCTATACCAACCTTTCCTGAACCGATCACATCATGTAAGAAATGTGAATAGTTTTAGAATTCCATAATAATTTATTTATTTATTCACCATTCAAATACAAGATTCATAATTTTCAGACATCTTACAATTATATAGTGTATATAAATTCGGGTAACAAATTGCTTATGAAAGACTTATCTCTACTCAAAAGTTAATATAATGTTATTGGTTTATATCATATTCAAACTAAAATCAGTTAAATGAACTCATATAACAGACAATAGGGTGTCAATAATCCAAAATTATTTATACAATATAAATATACCAACAAAGGTAACCAAATGTTTGCACAGAAGAAAAGAGAAAAAAAATCTTTTGATTTACCATAGCATTATTGATAAAATTCTTACAACAAAAAATATTTAATGATTTTAATATATAAAGAAGAAGAATCAAAGCAAACATATAACATAAAAACCAACAAAAATTACAAAAAAAAATAATTTCTCAATGAGTAGTGGATCATGTTATGAATGAGCGTAGTAGAGTAAAATCTAAAAATAGATTTGCAATATTTTCGAAGAAAGTAGATACGCAGAAAAAAAAACAGACATCCCTTTTACAACAGGGCGTATTAATAAACCGAGGGTAGAAACAGTGTTATGGTAAAAAAAATTCTTTTGCTTAACTTAAAGTACCTTAAATTTTGAATGGATATTAAGAATTGTAACAAAAAAAAATATATATTGTATATAATCTATACACCAATTGCAAAACAAAACAAATTATTGTGGACTCACCCAAAAGTTAAACAATTCTGCAACCGTAGAATGATGAGGCCTCGTCAAACTGCTGCGGTCTGCTGACTGTAGGGTGTTGAACTACTGGACTCTTGCTTGGCAATTGAGCATACAGCTATTCCTATAAACACTTCTTAAATACTAATTATAGGTCGTTAAATGATTTTAATTGATAGCAATAAAATATTTATAACATGGCTACAAAAATAATTCTTGGAATTCCAGATTGAACTTATTTAACTTAGTTATTTGTGAGGTGTTAAATTCTAAAATATTGTGGGGGTTTTTTTTTTGTTTTTTTACGCTTTAATTACAAACTATCGAAACCATTTAATATTATTTTAAAGATAATTAGTACGCGACGGAAATAAGGTAGCACTATTATCTAGCACATTTTTTTTCCAGGTTAGGAATAACATTTAGGCCAATGCCAGATTGGTTACCCCTTTCAAATTAACTTTTTGCCCTACCTGATCTTAAAAGAGCTATTTGAGGTACACCAGAATAAAGAAATAGCTTAAAAAAACTCTTTGGTGTGGCTCCAAGGTACACACAGGTTACACTTCAAGGTTATCCGGGGTAGTAATTGTGGGCACTTCCTCACCAATTTCAATTGCGCTTAGGAGTTTTGGCAATTTTCTCCACAGTTATTGGCGGCACTATAAGGTGGATGATTTTTATTTTTCTTTTTAATGCCAATTCTTAGATTTCTCGATTCGACACCAGGCAAATAAATGTTGTTTTGCAGTGGACTTTTGCCTTTACTCTTCTTTGTTTAACTATTCAATTCACTGGCAAACAGCTTGTTAGAATTAAAGCAAAAACGGTTACAGTGGTGGATCTAGAAATGAGTCCACCACGTGTTGTTTATGAAACAATGAGATTTTTGTAGAAAAGGTTTTTTTTCATTCGATTGCCTATATTGGGTAGGTAATTTTTACTGATGTCCACTAATTATATAACTTAATTCGTTACAAACGTATAAAGTTGGAAACAAAGAAATTTATTGGATTCAACACAAAGGTTGTCCTATGGAAAAAAATTGTTCCCTTTAAAACAAATGAACGTAAAAGATTACTAAATAATAAAATTTACCTTATCGCTGCCAAATTGGTGTTAAAAAAAATTTTTACGGTGGTCACTGATGACATGTAAAAACTTTACTTCGATTTATTAAGGAAAGCACTTCTATTCTTGGTGAAGGCTAAATGGAAAAGAAATTCTGATCGACAGCACTTTACAAATCTGGGTTTAAACAGTAATGCGTCAGCATGCGTTGACATGCGTTTCGTTACGCGCTTTTACGTTATTCAGTGATTTGATATTTTGACATAAGTCAGAGGTAGGAATATTTTCATGTTAACAAAATAGCTATATTTTCCATATTCTCATTAAGGTAGGGGGCAAATGGTGATGTATATTAGATTGTTTTTTCTTTTCTAAATGGAGCTTTAACCAAACATAGGTAAAATAGTTAGTCAAAACGCATGTACCCACACGAACGTTAAGTAAATAAAGCTTTTAAATTTAAAGGAATAAGATTACAGTGGGGTCACAATTCGTATTATGGTATCCCTTAAATAAAGGAAATAATTTCCTTCGTTGGAAATGAAACTTTAATTTGTCGAAATTAAATATCAAAATTTGCTCCTTACAAACCACATAATACTGATTTGATAAACAGCAGTATTAGGGGGAAACAAATTTCTTCTTATGGTCGGATGTCTTTGGCATGGTAGGTACCTAATATTTGACATTCGGTATCCTGTAGTACGTAGTAATTATTTCCTATTTTCTCTTTTATTATAGATTTCAAAAATAACGGGGCTTGGCATTAAATTTATCTCCAGCATTACTTTGAGCAAAATTGCGCATATATACTTCTTGGCCAACTTTGAATAAAATTGGTCTCGAGCGCAAGTTATACTGCGTCTTATTGGCTTCATAGGCCTTGGCAATATGGTGTTTTAAATCTTTTCGGATTAACGAAAGTTCATCGTCCCTATTTAACTTTACATGCGGTTCTTCAATCAATTGAAGATTTTTTAATAACAAATACGAACTGCCATGAGCAATCATGTCAAAACCAAACACCGCATGGTATGGAGAACATTGGATCGATTGGTGAATCGAATTTCTTAATGCGCAGCTTATTTTTTTTTTCTCATATTTTTATTATTGAATCTTCGCTTAAGCGAACTAACAATAAGTATTCAAATCTTAAAACTTAGTAATTAATACTAGTCCAGTCAGTACCAGACTAAAATTTAAGTTCTCACAATAAGGATAACTAATTTTAAAAGTTTCATCTAAGAGCAATAGTATCCCTTCTTTTTAGGCGAGTGTGTCCACTATGTTGCAGGATGCTTCGAGCGAGCGGATTTGGATATGTTTCCAGCTTGTTTAAAAACTTGTCCACATAGTTTAGGATTTCGCTTTTTACTAGTGGAACTTCTAGATCCTTGTGGATGTTGCTGTTTTTAATATACCAAGGAGAACCAGTTATCATTCTCAGAATTTTGTTTTGACGACGTTGTATTTTTTCTATGTTAGAGGCGGAAGCAGTGCCCCAAAATTGTATACCGTAGCACCAAATTGGTTTTAAAATCGAGTTGTAGAGTAGAAGTTTACAATCCAGACGTAGCACAGAGTTTCTACCCATTAGCCAGTGGATTTGAGCAGCCTTAAGTTTCATTTGAGTCAGCTTCACATCTATATGAGGCTTCCATGTGAGGCGTCGATCTAGGTGAACACCAAGATATTTTGTCTCGGTTTGTTGAGGCACCATATAATTGTTAATAGTGATTGGGGAGCACGTTTTTTTGCGTAAAGTAAAAGTTACGTGGGTACATTTTTGTTCATTTATTTTTATTCCCCATGTCTTTGCCCATTTTTCAACTTGGGTTACGTGTTGCTGCAGTTGGTTCGAAGCCTCTTTAGGGTATTTATGAATACTAAAGAAAGCAGTATCATCAGCAAATATCGACGTGTATGTAAAACTATTGGTTGGCATATCTGCTGTGTAAAGCAAGTACAGAATTGGACCTAGTATACTACCTTGAGGTACCCCAGCCCCTATTGGTTGAGAAGAACTTATTTGGTTTCCCTCTTTGATCATAAATTGTCGACCGGTAATGTATTTTTCCAATAGGTTGAAAATATTAGCTGGAAGGTGTAGCTTTAGTTTGTTTAACAGGCCTTCGTGCCATACTTTATCGAAAGCTTGAGAGACATCAATGAAAAGCGCGGAGCAGTACTTTTTTTCTCAAAGGTTTTTTTTATAACCTGCACCAGTCTGTGAGTTTGTTCGATTGTGCTATGTTGACTTCTAAAGCCAAATTGGTGATCTGGAATGCAGTTGTTTTCATTCAGGATCGGAGTCAGCTTATTCTTAAGCAATTTTTCGAACAATTTTGACATTGTGAGTAACAAACTTATAGGCCTATAAGACTCTACCTTTGAAGGATCTTTGCCAGGCTTAGGAATCATCTTTACTAAGGCAATTTTCCATACAGGCGGGAAGTGTTCAAGCCGAATTATTGCGTTAAAAATAAAAAGAATTATTCTTTTTGCCGTAAAAGGTAGCTCTAGGAGCATTTTGTTGCCAGGAACTTTTTTACCATTTAGGTTAGCAATAGCCTCTACAACATCTGCAAATCGGAAACGTATTTCTAAAGGACGTCTAGCAACAACTGGTGGCAATTCCCTCACGTCTGTGCAAGTATTGGGAGTGAACACGTTTTTGAAATGGTTTGCAAACAGATCACATTTTTCTTCGTCATTTCTAGCCCAGGATCCTCTCAGATTACGCAGTGGTGGTTTTGCGATAACGGGTCTTTTAAGACGTCTGGCTGATCGCCATAGGGAATAATTTTTCTGAGGAGTCGTGTCTAGACCTTCGAGGTACTCTTTAAGCGAAGCTATTCTGTGAACCTCCAGCAAGCTTTTTAATTTGTTTGTACATTGCTTCAGCTTAGATTTAAGTTGGGGCGATCTGTTCTTTTGTTTTCATTTAGGACGCTCAGAAAATTATCGATGTCTCCGGGAGATTTTAGCGGTTGGTTCTCCAAGCAATGGGCGCTAATGTATTTTTTATATTTCAACCAATTTATTCTTTTAGATAAGAAAAACTCACTAGATGCTATTTGGTGAGTAATTATTGTGGGTGAGTGGTCAGAAGATAAATCCAAGGAGGCTACAGCTTCAACAAGGTCCGGGGATATACCTTTTGCCACGCCAAAATCTATTACGTCTGGAATTTCATTATTGTCCGTTGGCCAATAGGTTGGTTGTCCAGTTGAAATAACGAAAAGTCCCATTTCCAACACGGAATTATACAAGACACGACCTCTGGGACTAATTAGGCGGGAGCCCCAGTATGTGTGCTTAGCGTTATAGTCTCCAGCAGCTATGAAGCGGGGACCTAATGATTTGTAGAAACTGTTGTACTGATCCTTCGTTATGGAGAATCTGGGTGGACAGTAAACTGATAAAATAACAAGGTTGTGGAAAAATTCATCAATGCAGACGTTCGTAGCTTGGACATAACATTCCGAGAGGCCACCCAACCATTGGTGTTTAATTCTTGATTTGATTAGAATAGCCGAACCACCACATGATCTATCCCTAGGATCCTTTGAATCGTAAAAAGAACAACCACTAATTTTATAAGTGCTTCTAGATGTCATATGAGTCTCAGAAATCAACATAACATCGATTTTTTGGTTTATCAAGAAATATTCGAGCTCGTTTTTGTGTTGGCGGATGCCGTTTGCGTTCCAGAAACAAACCCTGAGGCAGTTCATGGTCTTTTAAGCATAGCCTGCAAAAGAGCAGACTGCATGCTTATGGCACTAAGATTTTGATTTCATAGAGTTTGATCCTTCCCTAAATAGGACCGAATTCCAGATAAAATAGAACGGTTTACTATCTCCGCAGCATTAGACTAGGGAGAGTAAATAGCTGTGTATTGGTGTGTAATGCCTTAAGAGGTAAGAAACGCATTGAACTCGTTGGCCTTATTTTGAAATCCGTTGTCACTTAACAAAATTTCGGGTTCTCCAAAAATATGAAAGATATGTTTCAAAAGCAATTCCTGTATAACCGCGGACGTAAACTTCTTTACCGGAAAAAGCCAATGGAATTTAGTCATGTGGTCTAAGACAATTAATAACCCTATGTGTCCCTGTTTGCTACGTGGATATGGGCCTGAAAAGTCAACGTACATCAGTTGAAATGGTCTCGAAATTTTAGTAGGCTGGCCCATCTCTGGTCTCGTAATAAAATTAGGTGCCTTTGTAGTTTTACAGGTTTTACATGCAAAACCACCATGGGCGGCTGTGGGAATGTCATGAGATCTGCGAATAATGTCCCGTCTCAAGTTATAGGGTACCCAGAGTTTCCAACAACTATTTTCCTTCTCTATATTACCATGATAGTGTTCGGTACGAATATAGACGAAATTATCCATAATTTTAATATCCGGGTACTTAGAAAGGTTTTCGTTAATTTTGGCATTTAATTCTACATAATCACTATCAGCAAAGTGAGGCGAATTCAAATCTATTTCTGAAATAGACAATTCTACGCTATCTATTTCCTCCCCAGGAAGGGGCATCAGGGACTATATTTTCTTTTCCCTTTCTGTGGGATATTGACAATTTATAGCCTTGTATTTTAAAAACCCAACGGGCAAGTCTACCCGATAAATCAGGTTATCTCATTAACCAAACTAAAGACGCATGATCGGTAATTACTTAAAAATCTTGTTATTCAAGATAACATCGAAATTTCCTTATTGCCTCAATTGCGGCCAAGCACTCACGCTCTGTAACGCTATAATTGCGTTGCGCACTATTCAATTTTCGAGACATGAATGCTACGAGGCGTTCATTACCGTCTCTATCTAGTTGAACTAAAAGAGCTCCAATGCCTACATCACTAGCATCGCAGTGTAAGTAAAATTTTTCCCTGAAATCTGGATTCGTCAAAACAGGGGCGGAGGTTAAAAGTTCCTTTATCCGTTCAAATGACATTTGTGCTTCGGGAGTCCAACAAAACTTTCTTCTCGCGGACACCACCTCAGTAATAGGGTATACGACCGTATAAAAGTTTGCAATACCAACCGGCTAAGCCAAGAAAACCGCGGACTTGCTTGATATTTTTAGGCACAGGTCAATTTCTTATGGAAATAACCTTGTCTGGGTCGGTTTTTATACCACCATTACCTACAACGTATCCCAGGTAATGAGCTTCAGTTACACAGAATTTAGATTTAGCAATATTAATAGTTAGACTGGCCTTTCTAAATGCATCCGAAATTCTAACTAGTATAGACAAATGGGTGGAGAAATCCTCCGAAACTATTATTAGATCGTCCAAATAGCCAAAGACGCAGTGTCGCAAATCTGCAGGTATTAACTGATCCATCAGGCGACACATAGTAGATGGAGCGTTGCAGAGGCCAAAAGGAATGACAACAAAATGGTACAGGGGCCGACCGGGGACTGTAAATGCCGTTAATGGCCTGGAATCTTCCGATAAAGCAATTTGCCAGTATGCGTCTTTCAGATACAGTTTAGTTATTATGGTTGCCTTTGGCAGCCTTGAAAAATTACCCTCGATATTGGGTAGGGGATACGCGTCCTTCATAGTAGCTTGATTCACTCTTCGGGCATCAAGACACAAGCGTATTTTCCCTGGTTTTACAACCAAGCGCATAGGCGAGCTCCAGGGTGAGTTTGATGGTTCGATAACCCCTAAAACAAGCATTCTGTCAATCTCCTGATACATTAGCTTCTCCACGGCAGGGGACACAGGGTAAAAACGCTGTTTTACTGGAGCACTATCGCCAACATCAATCTTGTGTTCTATAAGGCTTGTTCGCCCTAATCCCTCCTTTTCGAAGTTAGGAAAAAGTTGAATTATAGCAGACAATTGTTGTCGCTGATCGAAATTAGGCGGATATTCGATATCCGCATCAAAATTATCTAATTGTCCAGTACCACCTTTTAAAAGGTCAGATTTTAAGACAGATAATTCTGAAATGGTTTCAGGGGCTAAATTAAAGAATTTCCAAAAATCTAATCCTAGAATTAATCCTTGGCTAATTGATGGTACTACTAAAATTTGGAGCCTTTTACTCTGGTCCTTAAAAAAAACCTCTCCGTTCAGATAACCATTAACCTTTTGAGGATTGCCATCTGCAGTTTTCAGATAGGTGTTTTATGAAAAAAATTCTTCAAAATTAGAAAAATCAAGACTGGCTAAGCCTGAGCCTATACAGGATACGTTAGCACCAGTATCTAGTAGACCTAATTCCTTAAAGGATAGAAATTTCACGGTCGTATAAAAACGCTTGTCAGACGAATTTGTCACTATTGACGACAATACAAATTTAGAAGCAAATTTTCGGTCTTTATAATATTTTCGTAAGCGAATTGTCGATCGCTTCTGTTTCCTAAAAGTGTAGAAATTGCACATGTCTTAAAGAGAATATTACGGGCTTTCATATAATTCTCCCATTTTTTATGGTAAGGCAATATTGGGTACAGTTTTGGATAACTAGTTCTATTATATGCAGATGAATGGAAATCAAATTTCAAAATTTCGAGTTTTTCCGGTAAAGATGTGGTACGAGAAGGGGATAAATTTGACAAGTCAGGATTCAAAGGTATGATTTCTATGGTCGATTGCGAGGGATGGTCTGTGTCTGGCAGTATTTTGAATATAGTTTCCTTGATGAACACCTAATAAATTGAGGTTTATATGTGTTTTTCTCCCCACATCCATAGCAAAACACATTCCTCTTCTCCAAGCAATCTTCCCACAAGTGACCTAACTGCTAACAGTTCCAGCATTTTACAGGTTGCTGCACGGCGTCTATAGAAACCGTTGGCTCGATTTTAGAGTCACAATTTGATGGGTCTGCAGGACAATCAATTTCCGCAATCCGGCGACGATCACTAGGATAAGAGCTACTTTTCGTACATACGTTTCAGGAAATAGTCATTCCCCAAAAGGTTCTCCCTCTTCTGGACAAGTTCCCGCAAATGAGCCAGAGAGTAAACTTGCACATATAACAACTCATGCCTGATTTCAGGACGAAGATTACGAGTGAGAATTTCGACTAACTCCGCTTTAGGAATTGGATTATCTAATCGATCCAAAATTGACGAAATTGACTCATAAAACTCGTGGGCCTTCATTTTCCTATTTCTTAGCTCCTCCTGAACATCAAAACTAGATTTAAAATCTTTATACTGATATTTCATAGCTTCACAAAAGTCATTCCAACTTATATTTTCAACTTGCTTATGATATCTCCAGTACCAATCTCGCGCACGGCCACTTAACAATATATGTAAATTCTTGCAAATAAGTGTAAAATCATTATTAAAATGCTCACGTGTTAAAACTCTTACCCTATATAAAAATTCATCAACGCTTATACCTTTCGCCGACCCATCGAATTTTAGATGCCAATTTTGTATAATAGTGGTTATCTTATCGGATTTGACAGTAAAATGTTCCTCGAACGGACTTCTACCATTTTGCTGCAAATCGGGCATATTTCTGGACATATTGCCTGATGATTGAAAATTTGGTGGGTGACTAGAACGAGGATTGGACACATATTGATGTCAATTCTGATTTTAAGGCCTTAACTGAGTTTGTTGATGATTAAGTATAGGACAATTTGGAAACGAATGTTGTCGATGCGGTATTTCAGGTCCTAGTTGAGGGGGTGCTTGATGTTGAGATAGATTTGGTAAAATATTCAAATTACTCAGTAAACGAGATACTGTATTTTCAATCATGTGATTAATTTGGGCATAGTTAACTGTTGGTTGAATAAAACGGGGGACATTTCTAACAGGATTAATTTGTCGTGTACCTTGATTTAAATCTAAAGGACATTGTATAGGATTGGGAGTAGGTGCACGTGCTAATTCATTTTCAGGATTTATACTAACATCCATTAAACTGATATTATCTGAATCGGCAAACACATTACGGGCAGAACTTCTGGTGTTGTATTGCTGAGTTAAAGATCCACGTGGTCTTCCACGACTTACTTTTTGTTTACTTAAAGGTTGATTCTTAACATTAATTTGAATTTTCTTTAACTCGGTCACAGGTCACAGATTCGTTTACATATAGAACGTTCCGAGGACTGAGATAAATACGGCTCAATGCAATGACTGTGAAACACATGCGTACATTCAGAGATTATCATACAATCCTGACCTGCACACATTTTCTCATTACAAATTTTGCAAGACCTATCATTTTTCGAAGACTGTGAGGATGATGCTGGCGAAGTAGATGCGTTTCCAGCCAAAGGCTGAGAGACTGAGGCCTGAGAACATTGAGGCGAATGGGCCATCATAATTACAAAAAAATTTTACGTTCCAAAGTGAACAAAAAAAAATTTCAACAGACTATGATCCTTTGAAACAAGAATCATGAACTCAACTATATTAAACTTATATATATACGTGAAAAAAAAATTTAAAACAAATCCAACGGAACACTAAGAAATGGTTGTTAGGTTGCAAACTAAAATTTATTCATATATCAGATTTTTATCTTTCTTACATGTTTATGTGATGCGGCTAGAAAAGGTTACACAAGCAAAAAAATTTAAATGACAAAGAACTTTTACTTTGGGCTATGGAGTTTTTTAAAATCCTAAAATAACTATAGACACTTTCAAAAACCGATATGCATTACTTGCCATTCAAACTGATTTTGATTGGACAAAAACAGCTTTTAGCAGTAATTTTGTAAATCCAAATCAAAACCGGATATCGATACCACAGTGAAAAAATATCTAGAGTAAAAAAGGACTTTATAAACTAACACAAATTTAAACCCTCACATATTCCTCTAACTATTCAATAAAAATAATCCTAAATTGATCTTCGGTCGATCTAATCGATATTATTTCTCAACTAGTCGAATATCCAGAAGGAATCTAAAATGTATTTAGTAAATATCCTTTAAAATATATGAAGCCCTACAAATATGAAAAAAATGAACAAACAATTTAATGGGAAATTTTTCTAGAGCCAGGAAATCGTATTGCTTTTCAACTAAGATTTTTCTGGCCCCACGTTGGGCGCCAATTTATGTAATGAACCTGTCTACACTGCCTTGAACAAGGGTGTATTCTCAAGGTGGTAATACGAAAATAACAATCAGTAAGCTATCGAGGATTTCCAGTTAGAGATGTAGAGACTATCGGGGGCCATTGATGCCGCTTACAAACAGTCGAGTGGAGGAGGGGGGGGTTGTCTCTTTTAATCTCTCTCATTCATAGCTACAGGGTTAACATAAATAATTATTATAGAAAGGAAAAAAGGAATAAAGTGTTAAGTTACCAAACAGAAGATATATATATTATCAACACGTCAACTGAAAAAATATGGGCACTCTCATTGTACGCTTGTGCACAAAAACTATTCCCAGAGGTTATTGGGAAAGTGCCTCTTCACCCACCCTACCTATGATCCTATGGCATGTAATATTGGGTTTAGTAGGATCCCTATACCAACCTTTCCTGAACCGATCACATCATGTAAGAAATGTGAATAGTTTTAGAATTCCATAATAATTTATTTATTTATTCACCATTCAAATACAAGATTCATAATTTTCAGACATCTTACAATTATATAGTGTATATAAATTCGGGTAACAAATTGCTTATGAAAGACTTATCTCTACTCAAAAGTTAATATAATGTTATTGGTTTATATCATATTCAAACTAAAATCAGTTAAATGAACTCATATAACAGACAATAGGGTGTCAATAATCCAAAATTATTTATACAATATAAATATACCAACAAAGGTAACCAAATGTTTGCACAGAAGAAAAGAGAAAAAAAATCTTTTGATTTACCATAGCATTATTGATAAAATTCTTACAACAAAAAATATTTAATGATTTTAATATATAAAGAAAAAGAATCAAAGCAAACATATAAAACATATAAAAACCAATAAAAATTACATAAAAAAATAATTTCTCAATGAGTAGTGGATCATGTTATGAATGAGCGTAGTAGAGTAAAATCTTAAAATAGATTTGCAATATTTTCGAAGAAAGTAGATACGCAGAAAAAAAACCGACATCCCTTACAACAGGGCGTATTAATAAACCGAGGGTAGAAATAGTGTTATGGTAAAAAAAATTCTTTTGCTTAACTTAAAGTACCTTAAATTTTGAATGGATATTAAGAATTGTAACAAAAAAAATATATATTGTATATAATCTATACACCAATTGCGAAACAAAACAAATTATTGTGGACTCACCCAAAAGTTAAACAATTCTGCAACCGTAGAATGATGAGGCCTCGTCAAACTGCTGCGGTCTGCTGACTGTAGGGTGTTGAACTACTGGATTTTGCTTGGCAATTGAGTATACAGCTATTGCTATAAACACTTCCTTAATAGTAATTATAGGTCGTTATATGATTTCAATTGATAGTAATAAAATAATTATAACATGGCTACAAAAATAACTCTTGGAATTCCAAATTGAACTTATTAAACTTAGTTATTTGTGAGGTGTTCTAAAATATTGTGGGGTTTTTTTTGTTTTTTTTGTTTTTTTTTTACGCTTTAATTACAAACTATCGAAACCATTTAATATTATTTCAAAGATAATCAGTACGCGTAGGAAATAAGGTAGCATTATTATCTAGCACATTTTTTTTTTCTAGGTTAGGATTAACATTTGGTGGATGATTTTTATTTTTCTTTTTAATGCCAATTCTTAGATTTCTCGATTCGACACCAGGCAAATAAATGTTGTTTTGCAGTGGACTTTTGCCTTTACTCTTCTTTGTTTAAATATTCAATTCACTGGCAAACAGCTTGTTAGAATTAAAGCAAAAACGGTTACAGTGGTGGATCTAGAAATGAGTCCACCCCGTGTTGTTTATGAAGCAATGAGATTTTTGTAGAAAAGGTTTTTTTTCCATTCGATTGCCTACATTGGGTAGATAATTTTTACTGATGTCCACTAATTATATAACTTAATTCGTTTAAAATGTATAAAGTTGGAAACAAAGAAATTTATTGGATTCAACACAAAGGTTGTCCTATGGAAAAAAAATTGTTCCCTTTAAAACAAATGAACGTAAAAGATAACTAAATAATAAAATTGCTGCCAAATTGGTGTTAAAAAAAATTTTTTACGGTGGTCACTGATGACATGTAAAAACTTTACTTCGATTTATTAAGGAAAGCACTTCTATTCTTGGTAAAGGTTAAATGGAAAAGAACTTCTGATCGCCATCATAAAACTAACAAAGCAAAAACCCGCGTGCATATATTTGTTAAGTTACCAGATAAATCGACAGCACTTTACAAATCTGGGTTTAAACAGTAATGCGTCAGCATGCGTTGACATGCGTTTCGTTACGCGCTTTTACGTTATTCAGTGATTTAATATTTTGACATAAGTCAGAGGTAGGAATATTTTCATGTTAACAAAATAGCTATATTTTCAATTTTCCCATTAAGGTAGGGGCAAATGGTGATGTATATTAGATTGTTTTATCTTTTCTAAATGGAGCTTTAACCAAACATAGATAAAATAATTAGTTAAAACGCATGTACCCACACGAACGTTAAGTAAATAAAGCTTTTAAATTTAAAGGAATAAGATTACAGTGGGGTCACAATTCGTATTATGGTACCCCTTAAATAAAGGAAATAATTTCCTTCGTTTGTCGAAATTAAATATCAAAATTTGCTTCTTACATACTTTAGGTTAATTATTTAGTAAAACAAAAGATAGAATATAAAAGTTTGATATGGCGAATATAGTTTATAAGATACCTTGCAAGGGAAATGATAGGGAGGAATGTAGGAAAGTGTATGTAGGAGCTACGAAAAATAAACTTAAGACAAGAATTGCTGGACATAAATCTGACCAGAGATATAGGGACAATAGTTCACAGAAAACAGCGTTATCTTCTCACTGTTCGGAATTCGATCACTACCCAGACTTTGAGAATGTTTCAATATTGGATAAAGAAAATAATTATAAACGTAGATACATGTTAGAAATGTTAAATATTATTAATGTTCCAAAAACATATAGAATTAATTTTAGAGCAGACACAGACAATGTTGCCCAGAATGTCAGACATCTAATATGTAAAAAATAACAGAGATAGGATTTATTTAAGCACATATGTATATAATTTTGACTAATATGGTTTTTAGGCATTAATACATATGCATATGTTTTTTCATGAGTTAATTTTTTAAATGATTGTTTTTTTGTATTAGTGTACACTTTTTTACACAAACTTCTGATACTAATCTTTTGTAACTACATTAATACATATTAAACATACAATGTGAAACTAATTTCTTTAAAGATTTTTTTAATACATGTATTATTGTTTTTTAGTTTATATTTATAGGTTTGGTTTTTGTATATAACACTTAATGTTATTTTTAGTAACACTAGCATTCTTAACATTACACTTTTATATTGGAACAGCTTAAATTAATATACACACTAATATTAAAATTTTGTAACTATTGTCCTAACTAGATTCTTCAAAAATTTTTTATGCATGTATTGTGGTTTTTTGTTTATATTCATATTTTGTTTCTCTGTATAACACTTAATATTATTACTTTTTAGTAACACTATTATTCTTAATATTAGGATTTTTTATATTAGAATAGATTGAAATTGACATACGCACTTATATTGGTATATGGATACATTTTTTAATAGTATAAAATTTTGTTATAACACATTTTTAAAATTTTCAAACATTTTCGTTTTAGTACATTTTTGTAAATTTTCTTTAACAAAATATTTTGAAGTTTAAATTAAAAATTTGTTAATATTATAATCGTTATTCGAGAAGCCAAAAGCTAATTTTAAAACCAAAATAACAAATTTAATATTTAACTGAAATAACCTCCTGATGATGCCAGACAACGGAGTGGCGAAATATTGACAAAAATTTTGCACAAAAATAAACATAAAAATAGACCTTAAGGTCAAACTATATTTATTTATACTGATTATCCTAATAATCTCAAGTTAAGTTGTAAACAATTTAATGTTTTAGATATATGTAAAAAGCCAAGAAGCGTTTTTTTTTTAAATCGTCAGATCTTCCGCTAATTTCTTAATTGAAGATATTTTTTGCTTTATTTTATTTTTATAAATGTAGTTATATATATATATGTATAGTAATATTTTAATCTTTACATATAAGGGACGTCATTTCACCTAATGGATCCAATTCTTTGGTAGATATTAAATCAAACTCTTGAACGAAGTAGTAAAAATGTTTGTAGCATGCGTTTACATGTGCTTCCTGAAATAAAACAAAAGAATATACATATATATTATTTCTTATCTTGAAAAAAAGCTTATATGGTAGCAAATACAATTTTTTTGAAATTTTTAACTACTTTTAGTAGTTTTTTTTTAATTTATACAAGAGGTAAGAGCGCTTTATTCGGCTGTGCCAAATCTTACATACCTTCACATAGGCTTTTTTGTTTAACCAGTAACCTGATCTAGGCAAGTTGTTTTTCGAACCGTAAATACATATTATAATTATTAATGGTGGGCTTACACAATTGTATCGACTTCCTTTTTTTTTTCAAAGTCCGGAACATATATACTTTTTGGGGTCGCAAAAGGATATTAAAAAATTACCAATGGTATAACAAATATCGCACAAGCATACACACGCTATGGCTATTAAAACAAGTAAGAGCGCTATATTCGGCCGACTCGAGGGAAGTTATGGACGTGCTTAAAAAATAATTTATTCATACGTTGAGGTCTAGAGTGCCAAAGTTGACCTCCTCGGGTTTCTATGCTCATAACTTTTTCAAATATTAACCGATTTCAAATATTTTTAGATTTATTTGTTGTTTTTGGCCTTGACTTTATTTGGTTTTTTGCAAATGTTTGCAATTGTAGTTATGCTAAAAATATTTTTTAAAAGTTTGTTAAGCCTATACAACAAATTTTGTCTAATTATTTTTATTCGTCTAGCCGTGAAAAATATTCAAAGTCAAAATTTTCAAGGTTATTCTGAAAATGGCATAATTTTGGCAAAAATTGAGCAAAACTGGTTAATTTTTTTTGCAAATATTTGTGAAAATTTGTATTTCTTTCTTTACATTTTATCAAAAAGCACCCTTCAAGAATTATTAGTAGTGTATTTTTGGAAGGATTTAGACGTGCACCCTACGCCAGGCATTGGTCGAAAATATGGCATTTTTCAAAAAATTCCATATTTATCGGACGAGAAAAAGCCAGTTTTTGAAAAATTAGTTCAAAATTAAAATAACTAATCTTTTGAGGTTTCAGTTTTAAATAAGTTATTTACCGCCCGCTCAAAAATTAGGTCACGAGGGTAAATGTTATTAATATAGGCAAATTTTAAGAGGCGTTTTAAATAATAGCTCAGATAATATCTTGAAGTTTACTTATTTCTTTTTATTTTTTGTTTAAATAATAAATAACATAATACTATTTTAAAGTTTTAAAATCCATTGCGTTATCATAAACCAACAATATTTTATAAACTTTCATATATAAAAAATCTATAATATATATAATATCTTGAAGTTTACTTATTTCTTTTTATTTTTTGTTCAAATAATAAACAACATAATACTATTTTAAAGTTTTAAAATCCATTGCGTTATCATAAACCAACAATGCATTAAAACAGAAGATCGAAGAAAATAGGTGAAAAATATAAACCAACAATATTTTATAAACTTTCATATATAAAAAATCTATAAAAAAACTGTAAATATAATATTTTAGAATTTTTTTAATCAGACCCCTTATTTTTTGATAGGTAAAAATATGATATGTATGCGAATCTCCATCTGTTTACCTTTTCAATGGTATATAATATATTTATATTTTTAGTTATTTAAAACTGCCCTAAAAAACAGATATCTTGCGTCAAATTTGTTAAAAGTTCCTTATTTTGTAGGGTGTGTATTTACATAGTAGCACATAAAGTACATATCACACAATTTTCATCGCCTACATACAGATAAAATAACTAGTATGTAGTAATAAATATACTAGTTGTTTTCGACCTTAAACTAGTTGCCTATCTGTCCTTTTTTCATATATCGAACTATCAATTTTAACATTAGGTTGTCATAGGAGCCCAACTATTTTGCTTTTACACAGTTGCATACTAGTCAAATAACTAGTTGTTATAAACTAGTTTTCTAATTTGTAGAGTAAAACTAATAGTAGTTTCTTACTAAATATTAAATTATTTATTTAAATAAATTTTGTAATTTTATTTACTAAATAGCAATTGAACAGCTCAAAATTGAAAGTTCTACAAATTAAAAATGCATGTAAAAAAACAACAACAGTTAAATTAAAGCTAAATAACAATTAAGTATAAAGTTTAAAAAATTTTAAATTATTTGTGTTTCGTTTTATAATCCTCCGGTTATTTATCGAGAGCAGATTGCTGCCCAAGTTTCTCGATCTTTTTGTCTTTGACTAAATAAGCTTACGGTAGAGCCTGAAAGAATTTTTAAAATAAATTTGGCAATGATAAAATCTGAACACTATAAAAGCATATTTACCCATCAATAGTTTGTAAACATGTTTGAAATCCTCTTGTCGAAGTTTTCCGTGAGAACCATAAATATGTATTGTAATTTTTAACAATTCTACGATCCAGAATGTTTTCCTGCGCAGTTTTGCCACAATCCAAACCTAAACGTAAATAGTTTATGACACCCATATTAAATAGAAAAGAAAACATTGTACAACAAATAGCACATTTTATACTTACATACGAATATTTGTCAGCACTTATATGTCCTTCTAAATTTTGTATCATTTGATCAGACGTAACTGGAAAGTCATTTGTAGCGGCGGTGATAGATGTCTCCTGTCGAAATAATTTTGAGATGACCAGCTCTATTTCTTTAAATGCAGACATAATTGACTCTTTTTGTTGTTGGACAATTTTATATAAGCTGTTTAGGACTCTGGAAAAGAATATACTTTTGCATACAGCATAAACATGTTAGTATCGTCAAGTTTAAAATTTTCTAAATTTTTATTATGTGCGGTCAATTTTTATGGAAGGTTTTTCACTTTTAACATTAAATATTCATGTACCTATAATAAAAAATAGATAAAAGGTTTAATTAAACTAGAAAAGGTATAGTTTGTTATATGTGTCACCTTTTTAATATTTGAATTCATCTTAAAAAGAAATTTTTCTGTTAAAATTAAAATATATTTTTATTTATAGTGTTTAAACATGTTTCGTTTATTAATTCTTCGGATAACAAAAACTCACAATTTATTAATTAAAATACTTACTTTGTAGGTATACTGTTTTTAATTTATAAGTAAACTTATTTAATTTTTGCACACACAACTTTCAACTTTTTAAATAAAAACAATTGTCATTTAAAGACAATTTATCAACTATGAAATTGATGTAAAAGTCAACTAGATGTGTTTGTTTTTTTCTGTTTTTTTAACAGAACATTTTTTTAATTTAAAATTTAAACTCTTTTTCGGTTTTATTTGTCCGTGTTTGACTAGAACAAATCTATAACTTTTTAAACAGTCTCGTTACAACTGGTATTATGACTATCCCAAAACGTAACTTGGAAAAACTTTAGCTGCAGGGTTATTATTTTATTATTGATATGCGAGTTTTGGATTTATGATTTTTATATATGTATGTGCCATATATCTATAATTATTGTAGGCGAAAGCAGGGCAGAAAGCAGAATTCCCAACTGCATATTGACTCATTTTAGTTATCAAAATTTCAGCCCATGAAGAAAATTGTGAATTCAATTACTAAAAATGCTTTTTTAAAATCACTCAATTTTTTGAAAAAGTATTTAATAATATTGTGTTTGATTACTCTAGTAGTTGAAACAATTACGAAAGTAATTAAAACTTATAAGCTTCACATTTTTTGTATAAATAAAAATTTTTACAAAATATTGTTTTCTGTGTACGTATAGGTATATAAAAACTATTAAATATAAAATATGTTTTATTTAAGCTATTTGTTTTCTCTTTAAGCGGCTGCAGTTATTCACCTGCCTAAAAACAAAATTTTCTAGGTAATATAAGATGCAACTTATTGCCTTTTTAAATTTTGTTATGATTATTGCAGGTTTTCCCACACATTACAGGAAAGAATATTTTTGTATTGCATTGGTCTTTACTACCTGACATAACATGAACTTAATAGTTCGTATTTGAGGTATTTATACCACTGATGCATTTCGAAATGCATTCATTCAATTATTTAATATCATGGAGATAACGTTAAAGCATAGTTCTATCTGTAAGGTGATCTGGGACATTTCCAGTGTTGCTTATCAATCAGAAAAATGGAATGGTTTGTTTCTCAACACAGAAGAGCATTTAAAAATTGAAAATTTTTATAAAGGGTACAAAGCAAGGTTTAAACTTCACATTGTTTAATAAAAAAGTTAATGAATAAATAATAATAAATAATAATGAATGGATGGCGAAGGAAATAGCAATATTTATTGGGGAAAAAGACGAAGACCCCAAAAAAACTATGATGAAGTCAAGGTAAGGATAAAAAGGAAAAAACAGTAACAAATGTTAAGCACACATACCGGCAATGAAATCAAGGATTCATTTAAGGCATCGCTGATACGTACACAGCTAAACAAGCAGAAAGGGTTGTTGATGTCTTACCAACTGCACCTCCTAAGCGACTAAAGAGGATAATTGAAAGTAAAACCACACCAAAACCTACGGGTGCTCTTAGCTGAAGAGGACCTGGACATTGCGATAGTACATGAACCCTGGGTGGTAAACTCGGAGTTAAAAGGGTTCCCGTCCTCGGCATATAATGTACTGTATGCAAGAGAAAATGGTAACCTTATTGCTAAAAAATGCGTTAATATCTTTCTGTGTACGCAGCTTAGTTCAGCAGACCTCACAGTTGCAAGGGTCGAGTTGCCGCAGAGAAGCTTTATGATTGCCTCGAGCTATATGGCACATGGGAACACAGCCCCTTCGGTGGAAGTGAGCACTCTCATGGCCTCGATCGGGCCTTCGGTCGACATCATTCTGGGAGTAAATGAACGGGGTGAGTCTATCCCTAATTTCATTAACTCAAATAGATTAAGTATATGTAACTCTGGTACATTCATTTTTCCAAGCTCAGAAACCTACAATGGTTGGGAGGAGGTATCAGTGGATAGGTGGAGAGTATCCAATAAAAGGTCTTTTTCAGATCATAATTGGATTCTCTTCGATATTGGATTTCAGGACAGGTTAATAAGGACTTAGTTCCGGAACCCAAGAAGGACCGACTGGTTCAAGTTTAATGGGATACTGAAACAGAAGTTAGGCAAAATGCCAGTCATTGATAATTCGATCACTGGTCTGGAGATCATTAAGGAAAAATTCAGTAGGGCTTTGGTTAAGGCCTTTAAAGTTTCCTGCCCCATAATTAAGGTTAAGAAGAGCTTCCCTCCATTGTGAAATTCGGAGCTCTCTAAACTACGTAGGGACTCGTGTAGAACCTTTAATGAATGTTATGTCAGCAAATCATGACAGCCTTACCGGGATAAGCCGAGGCAATACAAGAAGGCAATAGCAATCGCAAAGAAGAAATCTTGGAGATATTTCTGCGGGGCGGTGGAAATAACCAAGGATTCTGCTAGATTGGGCAAAATTCTGGCCAAGGGACACTCAAATCCGGCCTTTATTAAGAGGGGGGATGACACCTGGTCAGAGTCATCAGCGGAGTCGCTTCTCGTAAGCACCCACTTTCCTGGCTGTATAGACGTAGTCGAGGAAGTTGAGTGCAATAGTAGGACACCATGCAATATTGATGAGGGTATAATCACCTACGATAGAATTTCGTTGGCAATTGATAGCTTCTTCCAAAAAGAAGTCATCTGGGCCTGATGGCATTTTTCCTCAGATGGTGCTGGGTGCCAAGGGACACATCACCCCGTGGCTTTGTAGAATATTTACACTCTGTCTCTTTCTCAGTTACGTTTCAAGGGGATGGAGGAAGGTCAGAGTTGTTTTTATTCCCAAGATCCGTCCAATAAGTCTTTTATCCTTCCAGCTTAAAACTCTGGAAAGACTCATTGACTCCCATATAAGGCAACGATTGGAGGGCAGCTCTTGTCTCTCTAGGGGTCAGCATGCCTACCTGAGGGGTCGCTCTACGGAAACAGCCCTGCACGAGGTTGTGAGTACGATAGAGAGATCCATCGAATATGGACAGTATACTTTGGCGGCCTTCTTGGATATAAAAGGTGCCTTCAACAACGTAAGGACGCTCGCAATTCAACGTGCACTAGGGGTTGAGGATTTTATCAATAACTGGATAGTATCGATGTTAAGCTCGCGTATAGTCACAGCAAATCTTGGTAACAGCACTGAGTCAAAACAAGTAGAGAGGTACACCCCAGGGTGGTATTATCTCGCCCTTGTTATGGCTTTAGGTTGTTGACAAGATCCTCCATGTACTGGATAATAAGGGGATAAAAATCGTTGCTTATGCGGACGATGCCGTGAAATTGATATCAGGAATGTTTCAGGATGTTATTAGTGATATCATGTCCAATGCCTTAAGATTACTCAGCCACTGGGTCACAGACAGTGGTCTAGGAGTAAGCTCCGACAAGAAGGAACTGATACTGTTCACAAGGAAGACCAAGGTTCCAAGCTTCAGACTCCCGCTGTTAAGGGACTGCGAGATCCCGCTATCCGAAAATGCGAAATATCTGGGAATCGTCCTGGACTCGAAAGTGCAACTTATGAACTGGAATCGAGTGGAAATTTCGTTGTTGCTGGCGGTGCTAACGGGTCATTGGATGCTGGGAAGGCATAAGGCTTGCCAGATCTAATTTGTCAAAAAGCTTGACATTGACAAAAAAAAATTGAATGTGAAAAAAAGAACTTGACAAATAAAAACACCCATACTATTGTTTTTTTATTTAATTATTTATTTTTTTTTTGTTTCATAAAAATTATTAGAATAAAAAAAATATCATAAAAAGTAAAAATAACAGAAACAAATTAGCAAAAAGCTTCAATGTACGTATTGGAAATCAATGATAGCAATTTACTTGTGTTGAGCAATGAGGTAAATATCAATGTTGACACTTTTATTATAATTGTATATTTTTTAAACTTTAATTGCACAGAAAAAAAATGTATCAGTTTAGTCCTTAGTTGTGTTGATAATAAAAAATGGGCTTTAGATTTGTTTTTTAGATACATGTATAAACATACTTTTTTAAGTATTATTACATAGCTAGAATAAAGTTGAGAAAAAAAATTAACTTACAAAAAAACTTGACAAATTACTTTTTAACCTTACACTTGCCGCGCATTAAAAAACTTGAAAATCAGGCCAAATCAGGCCCATCTGGTAACCCTAGAAGGCATGCAGAGCGACTCGGCCTCACGTTTAACGATCACTGTCGCAGCTGCAAGAATAGGGGAGAGGAGGAATCGGTTTTCCATCTTCTCTGAAAATGACCTGCTGTGGCTGTGAAGAGGCACAAGTTCCTGGGCCATCATATACTGGACAGCCTAGGGGATGTATCTGAGATTGGTCTGAACGACCTTTCGAGATACATCAATGCGACAGGGTGGGCCTAGTACTCCATTTTCTCTTGGACCATGGTTTAAGGGGACCCTTAACCTATCGAGTTGTGTGGTGTTGTCAAAACGGGGTCATTTAGACCCCAGACAGTTTGCGTGTAGCAAAGTACCACGTAAAACCAACCAACCAGCCAATAACCACACCAAAATCAACATTATTATTCATAAATGACAATGCGTTAGCATTAATGTTTAATTTTGGATTAACTAGAAATGAGTACGAAATTTTGAAGAAAGCTGTTATTGAGAAAGGTCATGATATTTTCCCTAGCTGTAAATCAATAAGGGAAACAAAATCTGATATTTTACATCCTCTTCAGCAATCTTTGGATGCAACTTTAAAAGGCGCTAGTTGAGATATCAGAACTGCTTAAAAACACGGCCCTAAGAATAATATCTACATTTAGCGATGACTATATAGAAAAATGCAAAAACTCTAAACTTATTTTAATGTTTCAATGGGGTTGCGATGGAACATTAGAATTTTCTGAATATAAGCAACTGAGTGAAAACCAATTTGAAATAAATTATTCCTCAATGTTAATGGCATCTTTAGTTGCTCTAAGGATGCGACTAAATAATTCGAGTTCATCATTTAGTAGTACAAGTACATGCGATGATATATGGGTAAATTTAACCCCTGGATCCAAGTTTTTGTGCCGACCAATACTTTTCGAAAACGTGAAAGAAAGCAATATTACAATTAATTATTATGTCAATCAACTGGAAGAAAAGATTAAAGCATTGGCTCCAATATATGTTCAAATAAATAAAAGAATTATAAAAGTAACCTATCAACAACAATTAACAATGATCGATGGAAAAGTGGCAAATGCTATAACTGACACAACATCTACTTGGAAATGCAATATATGAAGAAAACTAAGCTCAGAATTTCATGAAAGTTTTAAGGTAAATGAAAATGCTTTGAAGTTTGGAATCTCACCACTTCATGCCAGAATAAGATTTTCGGAGTTCTGTTTACATCTTGCGTATGATATATTAAGTGCCAAAGTAACCTTGAACCGAAATATACTACATTCAGAGTTGGGCAAAATACATGCTTTGCTGTATTTGAAATACAAAATACTTGTTCCGCTTGTGTTTCAAATACAAAATACCAAATGCTTTCAAGTCGAGTGTTTCAAATACAAAATACAGTATTTTAGTATCTTTTATTTGAAATACAAAATACATTTATAACCATTAATCAATCGGTAAAACATGAGTTTCCTTTCATGAACACTAGATTTTTAAAAGTTTATTTGTATTTCAAATATGTATTTAAAATACAAGTGTTTGAAATACTGCCCAGCCCTGACTACAGCAAAAAATTATGAAGGTCTACAGAAACTACGCAAAGAAGAGAAAAAAAGGATTCAAGTAGAATTGAAGGGAAATCTTGGGTTGATTATAGATTAGTCTCTTCATGGTTATGGAAGTTCAAACGATGGAAATACTGCAAGAAGTTTCTTTCAAAATCCTGAAATCACATCTTCAGTCACAAGTATTGACGTAAATATTCTGAAGCAATTTAAGATAATATTGGCTGTCATCAACAGTAAAAAGCAAATGAATGCAAAAAAATTTCAAATTTTCGCGAACGAAACGAAAGAACTGCTCAATAACATGTATCCCTGGAAATCAATAACACCAACAATACACAGGGCTCATGGCCAAAAAATAATACAAAACAGTATTTTGCTTTAGGGGAACTTACATAAGAAGCACAGGAAGCAAGAAATAAAGATGTAAAAAAATCAGACTTTTCAATACCCGCAAAAGTTCAAAAGTAGCACAAAATACGGACCTAATGGAATATTTACTAATATCATCAGCGCCAGTCTTGTATTCTATAAGAACAAAATGGCTACCAAATATTTGTCTTGATATTGAAACAGAAGATTCCAAGTCCACATAAATTAAAAATCTATTAACATTTGACTCCTCTGATTATTTTGTAGGAAATCATCAATATTATTTAAATTTAAATTAATTTGTGCTTTATCCATACATAAGTTTAAAATTAATGATATACTTTAGAAAAAAAAAATACCTAAAATAAAACATATTTTATATTTAATAGTTTTTGTGTGTTTTTCAGCTTTTAGTGCGTATTGATAAGTAGCTTCGTGTTTTTGTTATAAGTGTGTATTAGTGTTTTCTCTAATTAAATATGGTGTGGTTTGGTAAAATGAGAGCAAGAGTAACAAATTTGTTTTTCTATGTTTCGTTGAAACAGATACATACAAATAATGATGTTAAACTCTAAGTAATTTCGTTGTTTTTTCTTATTCTGGCTACATGAGCCAATTTTTCTATTTTTTAAATTTTATTTAAATAAATTAAACAAATTTAGCAAAAAAAATTAAAACTGCATCGTAACTATATATATTAAAGTCAAATTTAAGATTTAAATTATTAAAAAATACAAAATAAATATATATTATTTTATCTTAATTTTGGCTACAATAAACTTTTAAAATCAAATTTTTGTTTCATCCACAACCTTTTATATAAACGATCTTGTGTATTTGTTGCACCAACAGTTATAAGAAAACATGCATGATACTGTTGTCAGTCAGCACAAAAAAAAACAAATACATTACGCACTCAATGCAAAACCATAAACAACAATATTTGTTTATAAGAGTAGAGTGAGTGCGCAATAGCAAAACCATACAATACCAGTTACACTTATTCACACATTTATATCAAAACAACTAGTATGTACATGAATGTACAAGTTATATCTGTTTTTGCAATACTTATTTGTTCTATTAATGCAAGTGTATAATACATACCTACACATACACAGAAAGCAATACATATTTTGTAAAAATTTTTATTTATACAAATAATGTGAAGTTTATAAGTTTTAATTACTTCGTAATTGTATCAACTACTAAAGTAAATAAACACAATGTTATTAAATACTTTTACAAAAATTTAGTTATTTTAAAAAAGCATTTTTAGTTATTGAATATACAATTTTCTTCATTGGCTGAAATAAAAATCAAAAAATCCCAAACTCTTATATCAATAATAAAATAATAATTTAGAGGAAAATTTTATAATAATTACATACACAAGTACATATGTATGTAAATTTTTTGGTTTATATGTAGGCGATGAAAATTGTGTGATATGTACTTTATATGCTACTATGTAATACCCACCCTACAAAATAATGAACTTTTTCCAAATTTAACGCAAGATACCTGTTTTAAGGGCAGTTAATATAGTATTATATAACTAAAAATATACAAATATTTCATAACATTGAAAAGGTAAACAGATGGAGATTTGCATACATATCATATTTTTTACCTATAAAAAAAAATAAGGGGTCCAATTAAAAAAACTCTAATATATTATTTTTACAGTTTTTTTGTAAGATTTTTTATATTTGAAAGTTTGTAAAATATTGTTGATTTATGATAACGTAATGGATTTTAAAACTTAAAAGTTATTATTTAAACAAAAAATAAAAAAAATAAGTAAACTTCAAGATATATTCTAAGCTATTATATAACACGCCTCTTAAAATTTGCCTATATTAATAACATTTACCCTCGTGACCCCATTTTTGAGCGGGCGGTAAATAACTTAATTAAAACTGAAACCTCAAAACATTAGTTATTTTAATTTTGAACTAATTTTTGAAAAACTGGCTTGCGTTTTTTTTTCTCGGACGATAAATTTGGAATTTTGTGAAAAATTCCTAATTTTCGACCAATGCCTGGCGTAGGGTAGACAGTAAACTGATGAAATAACAAGTTTATGGAAAAATTCATCAATGCAGACGTTCGTAGCTTGGATATAACATTCCGAGAGGCCACCCAACCATTGGTTTTTAATTCTTGATTTGATTAGAATAGCCGAGCCAACACATGATCTATCCCTAGGATCCTTTGAGTCGTAAAAAGAATAGCCACTAATTTTAAAAGTGCTTCTAGATGTCATATGAGTTTTAGAAATCAACATAACATCGATTTTTTGATTTATCAAGAAATACTCGAGCTCGTTTTTGTGTTGGCGGATGCCGTTTGCGTTCCAGAAACAAACCCTGAGGCAGTTCATGGCCTTTTAAGCATAGCCTGCAGAAGAGCAGACTGCATTTTTTGCATTTCTTGCATCATGCCGGCCATTTGCGCCATATATATATATATCTGTTCCTTTAAACTCCTACAAGGAGCATAGGGCCATAAACTGCGTAAATTGTTTGATCATATTGTCAATTACGGCTTCCAGGCGGCTAAAATTGGGCCCGGTTGGTTCACTTGTTGGCACTTCTTGTTGTGTTGTAGGCTGGGTAGACTTACGTGAATTAGGCTTGTTAGACTTTTATGCGGCGGCGTAAGAAACTTGATTTGTAGTTGGTTGTGCCAATGGAGGGATATTTGTAGTTGGTATATTTAAAAGCTGGGGAGGGGCAGGAACTATTTTCGGCTTAGTTGAGCGTTTAATTGAATTTAAAACAGGACAACCTTTATGGTTGGCAGTGTGGTTTCCCCCGCAGTTGCTGCATTTCTTCATCCTAGGATCTTCTTTTGGCTTGTCGCACTTGGTCGTATCGTGCAGATCCCCACACACAACACAAACAGAAGGCAACTTACAATCAGCTTTAGTGTGGCCATATTCCTGGCAGTTCGAGCACTGTACGGGCCCAGATCGCTTATGTGGTACTTCCACTCATCGGTGCATAATATATTTTAAATCATATATGGGGTGAGTTTCACTTTTTTTCGATTTGATATCACCAGGCTCAAGCTCCACTCGGAATGATGGTTGGCGGTGTTTTTCCCTGTTTCTTATATTGGATACCGTCCTAAGTATAAACCCTTTGCTTAACAAACTGGTCTTAATCTTTTCTGGGTCAACATTAAAATCAATGCCTTTAATAACTACCTGAAGGCATTTTGCGGTCTTGTGCTGGTAGGTATAGTAGTTTTTGCAGAGTTTATCGAGCTCCGAAACCGTAGTGCGGTAGGCGTTCACTTGAATTTTTGTCTCAAATATGTTACCGCGCTTAACGTTTGAAACATAAAAGTTATTTTCCCCAATTAAACCGACTAAAAACTTGACGAGATCATTTGAGTTTTTTCCCCTCAAATAAATGGAAGGTGGCTTAAAGGACTTTCTTTCACTAACTGGGGCCTCATTATCCTCTTGCAAAATTGCAGAACTATTTTGCGATGAGGTTGGCCTTTCATCGTCTTTTAAAATTTTTGCAGCTAGGAGATGCTTCTGCCGATTTAGGGCTTCTTCCCCTTTTAAGCACTGTCACGTAGCGGTCCATCCCTACCTGGATCTTAGGTGCCGGTGCAGAAATTAAGCCTGATGCTGCTTTAGCAGCTGCAGGTTCAATTCCAAAATTTAATAACGGTAACCGCGACAAAGATGGTACCACAGAATTTTTTTTATAATTATTAAATAGAGATTGGGGTAAATTAGTCCCTTGTTCAGTACATTTATTTAAATTAGGCGCACTTGAACTAAGATTGTTTGTAATTATTTTCGGTCTTGCATATATGTAAATAATTTCTACTTTATTCTGGGTCTCTTATGTTCTCATTGCTTACACTTGTGGAGCTTATCACAATGTAATCATTTCGGCTATCAGGCCCACTGTCACTACGATTACTGTTATTCATTAACAGTTCGTGTTTTTTTTATTTAGTTTGTTGTTTTTGTTTTTCTTTTCATTTCGGCTATCAGGCCCACTGTCACTACGATTACTGTTATTCATTAACAGTTCGGGCTTTTTTTTTATTTAGTTTGTTGTTTTTGTGTTTATTTTTTTACTTTTATGTGTATATATGTATGTATATTAATAAATTCGTTTGCTACTTATTATTTATATAACTTATTAACAATATTACACTCGCATACACACGTCCGTACACTACGAGATTAAGAATGTACTTTATAAAAATAATATTTTTTTCAAATACGGAAAAAAGAATGCGCATAGATTCAATTAAATTATGAGCTTATAACCATTGTTTTACATGACCATGGCTCAAGTAACAAATAAAAATAGTAGATTTGCCATTAGCAGATTTAAAAAATCCTTAAAAATATTTTAGTTAAAATACGGTTTATGAATACAAAATTTTAAAAAGCATATTTAGGCTTAAAATCTTTTTTTAGCTAAAATGAATTTAATACCGAAATTAAGATTTTTTAATAAATACAGCCGTGATTCTTTTGTTTTTTTTTTATTTTTCATTAAGAAAAATATCACAAATTCAAAAAACAAACGTTTAATAAATTAACTATAAGTAAAAATAAGAAGAAAGAAACAGAGACATGAATGGTCCCAATTTTAGCCGCCTGGAAGCTGTGATTGACAATATGGTCAACCAATTTACGCAGATAATGGCGCAAATGGCTGGCATGATTCAGAAGATTCAAAAAATGCAGTCTGCTCTTCTGCAGGTCATGCTGACAAGACCATGCACTGCCTCAGGGTTTGTTTCTGGAACGCAAACGGCAACCGCCAACACAAAAACGAGCTCGAATATTTTTTAATACACCAAAAAATTGATGTCATGTTGATTTCCGAGACTCATATGACATCTAGAAGCACTTACAAAATAAGTGGCTATTTTTTTTACGATTCGAAGGATTTAAAAATCTTTAGGTCCCCGCTTCATAGCTGCTGGAGACTATAATGCCAAGCACACGTACTGGAGCTCCCGACTAATTAGTCCCAGAGGCCGTCTTGTATAATGCCGTGTCTGAAATGGGACTTTTCGTTATTTAAACTGGACAACCAACCTATTGGCCAACAGACCACAATAAAATACCAGACGTAACAGATTTTGGCGTAGCAAAAGGTATATCCCCGGAGCTTGTTGAGGCCCAAGCCTCCTTGGATTTATCTTCTGACCACTCGCCAACAATAATCACTATTTGCAGTCCTCACCAAATATCATCTAGTGAGCTTTTCTTATCTAAAAGAAAAAATTGGTTGAAATAAAAAATAAAATACATTAGCGCCGATTGCTCCGAGAACCAACCGCTAAAAACTCCTGGAGACATCGATGATTGTCTGAGCGTTCTAAATGAAACCATTCAAACAGCCGTTGAACATGCGTCTTCTACCTGCCGTAAGGCTAGGTACAACAAAATTTTTTTTTGACGATGTGGAAAAAATTTTATCTGAAAAGAGGAAAGCCTGAAGAGAATGGCAAAAGCGTAGATCACCTCAACTTAAATCTAAGCTAAAGGAATGTTCAAACCAATTAAAAAGCTTGTTGGAGGTTCACAGAATGGCATCACTGAAGGAGTACCTGGAAGGTCTAGACCAGAGAATGACATTGAGTACTCTAAAATAAGATAACTCGAATATTTACTTATTTTTTTTGGTTATTAAGTATAACTATACATGCACCGCACACAATATCCACTTATGCATGCATAAGCTGGTATGGTTACATGCATACTCAATACTTTTTTTTCACATACTTTAAACACATACCTTACAATCGAATATACATGTGCGAAAACGCAATATCTATAGTATTGAAAAGTAGCTACTGTATAAACTGTATACAGTAGCTAGTTTTAAAAAAACATTAAGTATAATGTAATGTAATGGTATACAGAGAAATATCAAAAACATGCAAAGTGATTTACTCTGCTCTTTCATGTTTTGTTGAAAAACTAACACTGATATTATTATTATTATTATTTTTTTTTTTCGTTTTTATTATAATATTTTTTTATTCTGTGAGCAAGCATATGTAATAAATACGTATAAATTTAAATAAAAATAACAGCTTAGTTGTTTGGTCGTTTTTAAAGTCTACCAAATTTGGCACAACTTTTTAGTTTTAGTTGGAATTTGAATGGCTTATCAAATATAAAAACTAACGTACTCTTTATAGAGCACGAAAGGCGAGACGTCTTGGACATTTTGTATATATTTGTATGTTATTGTAAAAAAATTAATATAAAACGTTCAAGATGTTCGACTTTCGTGTTCTATAAATAGCACATATGTTGAGTACAAAAAACTTTTAGTTTAGTTGGGAAAAGCAATACAAATATATAAACGTTGACCAAGTTGTTATATAGTATGTAAAGCTGGGATCCCATGATCGGTGCAAATTACCTGATATACATAAACGATTTTTATTGTACGGCATTGGCATACATTTCAAAAATTGGAGCATTTTTTTTTGAGAGGTCACATTATTAGCGTATGTTGTGACAAAATTTTCAGCGCACATCGATCGGTAGCAGGTAAATTCGTAAATAATTATTTTTTGTAAAAAATGTTTGATGGATTTTGATGCTTGGGGTTTTCAGCAATTAAAATGTCTACCTGCTTGCTATCTGTTTAGGTTCTGTGTACACATACATATGTATGTCCTTATTAATAAATTACTGCATGAGTTTTCGGTGTTATTTCATATGCATATTTTTATATATATTATTGTTCTTTATTACAAAAAGTAATTATGAGACATATTGACAACTTTATATATGCATATTTCAGAAAGAAAACGGAAGAAAATAAATAAATACAAAAAGGACAGCTATACACTTAATACAATATTTATTAAATAAAGACACGAAACATTCTATGCAAAATAAAGAAACCCCTTGTAGTTTGTATGCCTTTAACTATCAAATAATTCAAAATAATTATGTGCGCTTCACACAACGCCCTTAAAGCCAAATTTACTTAAACTTGAATTTGTAAGACCATACCCACCACAGTCTTTATTAAGCTATCCAGCCCTGTCTTTTATTAGTAAAAATCTACTTCTCATCTTGAAGTGAGAGAATTGTAAATACATGTAGATGATCATGATACAAAGAACCAGATAGTCTCGTCGGCCTAGCTGATTAGTGCCGAAATGTCAAAATTAATGCTCTCCCTTTTGTTTGACAACTTGGTACTAATTTGTAGTTGTTGCAGGGACGAGATTACCTGATTAGTTGTATCGCCAAAATTGAGAAAATTACGTAGTTTTTAAATTTTGTCATTAAAATTATAACCTTTTATTAAATTTTATAAAAAATTATTTATTTGAGCCTTTGTTTTGCTTCCTTTTTCGATAATTAAATTAAATTATCGATTAAGCAAAAAAAAATATTATTAAAAAATTTTTAAAAAAATTATATTTTTTCAAATATACTAGTAAATTTTACTTCACAGTTGCCAATGTAATCCCAACTTTCTAAGAATGCACATCTTTAAATGTCCAGTTGATCTTTAGAATATTCTATTGTATTTTAAAGCTGACAGCGAAACTCATGTTCGGTTGGTAAATATGTCAAATCACACAACAGCACCAGTAAAAATTATAAATTTACCTCATTTACCATGAATACCAATCTTACTAGGCATTTATCAACAAGTTTTACAAATCTTTAGGTCCTCACTTTATAGCTGCTGGGGACTACAACGCTAAACACACATACTGGGGCTCCCGCCTAATAAGTCCCAGAGGTCGTGTCTTGTATGGTTCTGTATCGGAAATGAGACTTCACGTTATTTCAACTGGGCAACCAACATATTGGCCAACTGACCACAATAAAATACCAGACGTAATAGATTTTGGCGTAGCAAAAGGCATATCCCCTGAGCTTATTGAGGCTCAACCCTCCTTGGATTTATCTTCTGATCACTCACCCACAATTTTTACTATTTGCAGTCCTCACCAAATTGCAACTAGTGATATTTTTCTGTCAAAAAGAATAAACTGGTTAAAATACAGAAAATTTATCAGCACGCACTGTTCGGAACACCAATCTTTAAAAACTTCCGAGGAAATCGATGAGTGCCTTAGTAGCCTCAATGAAAATATTAAAAAAGCCGTTGAAAATGCTTCTTCTACCTACCGTCAGGCCAGATACAACAAAATTTACTCAACCGATGTTGAAAAGCTCCTATCTGAAAAAAGGAGAGCCCGAAGAGAATGGCAAAAGTATAGATCGCCCCTACTTAAAAATAAGCTGAAGGAATGTACAAACCGATTAAAAAACATGCTGGAAGTACATAGAATGTCATCAATGAAGGAATACCTTGAAGGTCTAGACGCGACTCCTCAAACAAACTATTCTCTATGGCGAACAGCCAGACGTCTTAAAAGACCCGTAATCGCAAAACCACCACTGCGTAACCTGAGAGGATCCTGGGCTAGAAATGACGAAGAAAAATGCGATCTGTTCGCAAGCCATTTAAGGAACGTCTTCACTCCCAATTCATGCACTGACGTGAGAGAATTACCGCCTGTTGTAGCTAGACGTCCTATAGAAATACGTTTCCAGTTTTCAGATGTTATAGAGGCAATCGCTAACCTAAATGACAAAAAAGCTCCTGGCGTTGATAAAATAAGCAACAAAATGCTTCTAGAGCTACCCTTCACAGGTAAAAGAATTATTCTTTTTGTTTTTAATGCCATAATTCGGCTTGAACACTTTCCGCCAATATGGAAAGTTGCCTTAGTAAAGATGATTCCCAAGCCTGGTAAAGATCCTTCGAAGGTGGAGTCTTATAGGCCTATAAGTTTGTTACCAACTTTGGCGAAACTATTCGAAAAGCTGCTTAAAAACAAGCTGAGTCCGATCCTTAATGATAACAACTGCATCCCAGATCACCAATTTGGTTTTAGAAGTCAACATAGCACAATCGAACAAACTCACAGACTGGTGCAGGTTATAAGAAAAGCCTTTGAGGAAAAGAAGTACTGCTCCGCGCTTTTGATCGATGTCTCTCAAGCATTCGATAAAGTATGGCACGAAGGCCTGTTAGTCAAACTAAAACTCTATCTACCAGCTAATATTTCAAGCCTGCTAGAAAAATACTTAACCGGCAGACAATTTATGATCAAAGAGGGAAACCAAATAAGTTGTTCCCAACCAATAGAGGCTGGTGTACCTCAAGGGAGTATACTAGGTCCAATTTTGTACTTGCTTTACACAGCAGATATGCCAACTAACTGTTTTACGCACACGTCCACATTTGCTGATGATACTGCTTTTCTCAGTATTGATAAAGACCCTAAAGAGGCTTCGAGTCAACTGCAACAACACGTTAGCCAAGTTGAGAAATGGGCAAGGTTATGGGGAATAAAAATAAATGAACAAAAATGTACTCACATAACTTTTACCTTACGCAAAGAAACGTGCCCTCCAATCACTATTAACAACCATTTGGTGCCTCAACGATCCGAGACAAAATATCTTGGTATTCACCTGGATCGCCGCCTCACATGGAAGCCTCATATAGATGCAAAGCTGACGCAAATGAAACTTAAAGCTGCACAAATCCACTGGCTTATGGGTAGAAACTCTGTGCTTCATCTGGATTGTAAACTTCTACTATACAACTCAATTTTAAAATCAATTTGGTGCTACGGTATACAATTATGGGGCACTGCTTCCGCCTCTAACATAGAAAAAATACAACGCCGTCAAAATAAAATCCTAAGAATGATAACTGGTGCTCCGTGGTATGTCAAAAACAGCAACAACCATAAGGATCTAAAAGTTCCACTAGTTAAATGCGAAATCCTGAAATATGTGGACAAGTATTTAAATAAGCTGGAAACACATCCAAACCCGCTCGCTCGAAGTATCTTGCAACATAGTGGACACTCCCGTCTAAAAAGGAGGGATACTATTGCGCTTAGATGAAGATAACTATTTATATTATGAGAACGTAAATTTTAGTTTTGCACTGGCTGGACAAATATTATTTCCTTAGTCTTAAGATTTGAAAACTTATTGTTAGTTCGCTAAAGCGAAGATTCAATAATTAAAAATTATGCAAAAAAAAAAAAAAAAAAAAAAAAAAAAAAAAAAAAAAAAAAAAAATTTATCAACAAGAATGAAAACCGCTTATAACTGTTGATTTTTAAATTATGATGCTATTAATATGAAAATTAGTATCTATGAATACGTTTACTCTGTTAGGGGCCAATTGTAAACCGAAAAGGTTTTGCATATGGAAAATTACATTCAATATTTTAGTGTATTTTTTTCTAATTTCAAAGCGCCTGATCAATTTGGAGCCTTGTTTACCTTTCAAAATCCCGTAACATTACAATTTTATAATAATTAGAAGTACTATAACATATAAAATCCAATAAAAACTGTTTTTTAACGGTTGCTGGAATTCGTAAGTTTTTTATATGTATGTATAAATTATATACATTTTTTTAGTTTAAAAATAAAAACAGTTTTTTATTAGTACAACCTGTACACTTTTTTTTATTTAAAGAGCGGGAATCCCGGGAATTAATTTTTGATTTCCCGTTTCCCGGGAAGCAAAAAAGTCCGGGAAAAAAAAACCCTAGAAATAAGTAAATATTTTTCAACGGTTTGAACTAAAACTTTTATATTTACGTTATTTTTTTACAGATAATTTAACAAAATTTTTTACAAAAATCAAATAAAGGATTTAAAACAACAAATATTTCGGTCAAAACAAGTTAAGTTTTGCTTTTAACAAATATAGTTTTTATATAAAAATGTTTGAAAGTTTTGTACAGAATTTATAAAATTAAAAGAAATTTTTTCTAGTATTAATTAATACAAAGAAGTTTATTTGTTTATTTGCTGTTATTCAGTTGCTCTCTTATTCTCGTGGTGTACGGACGTGTCCACGCGAGTGTATATTTGTAATAGGTGATATTTGTAATAAGTTACAAAAAAAAAATTGTTAATATACATACCTACAAGACATAAGTGAGAATCGAAAATAAAAACAAACTAAACAAAACAAAAAAACCAAACGGTTAATGAGTAACAGTAATCGTAGTGACAGTGGGCCTAATAGCCGAAATGCTTACATTGTGTTAAGCTCAGAAAGCGTTAGCAATGAAAACATTAGAGACCCTGAATATAATAGAAACTATTTAAGTGCAAAACCGAAAACAAATACAAATAATTTAAGTGCAAGTGTGCCTAATTTGAATAAATGTACTGAACAAGGGACAAATTTAGCCCAATCTCTGTTTAAAAACTATAAAAAAAATACCGAGGTGCCATCTTCATCGCGGTCTTCTTTGTCAAGTTCTGGTGTCGCACCTACAGCTGCTAAAGGCGCTCCAGGCCCAATTTCTGCGTGTGCTCCTAAGATCGGCAGAAACATCTCAACCTGCAAAAATGTTGAAAGACGATGAAAGGCCAACCTCATCGCAAAATCGTTTTGCCATTCTACAAGAAGATAACGATGCCCCCGTTACTGAAAAAAAGTCCTTTAAGCCACCTCCGATTTATTTGAGGGAAAGGAATTCGAATGATCTTGTAAAGTTTTTAGTAGGTTTGATTGGAGAAAACAACTTTTACGTTACTAACATTAAACGCGGTAACATATACGAGACAAAAATTCAGGTGAATGACGAAAACGCTTACCGCACCACTATTTCGGAGCTCGAAAAACTTAAGAAAAATTTCTATACTTACCAACTTAAGAACGCTAAGGGCCTCCAGGTAGTTATAAAAGGTATTGACTCTAATGTTGACCCGGAGGAAATTAAAACCAATTTGTGCATGAAGGGCTTTAGAGTCAAATATGTATCAAACATAAGGAACAGGGAAAAATACCCTCAACCATTATTCCGGGTGGAGCTTGAGCCCAGTGACATTAAATTGAAAAAAAATGAAACACACCCGATATATGATCTAAGATATATTATGCACCGTAGAGTTATAGTGGAGGTGCCACATAAGCGATCTGGGCCCGTACAGTGCTTAAACTGCCAGGAATATGGCCACACCAAAGCATATTGTAAATTGCCTTCTGTTTGCGTTGTGTGTGGGGATCTGCACGATACGACCAACTGCGACAAGCCAAAAGAAGATCCTAGGGTGAAGAAATGCAGTAATTGCGGGGGAAACCACACTGCCAACTATAGAGGTTGCCCTGTTTTTGACTTGGTTAAACGCTCATCCAAGCCGAAGGTAGTTCCTGCCCCTCCCCAGCCGTTAAATATACCAACAACAAACATTCCCCAGTTAGCACAGCCAACTACTAGTCAAATTTCTTACGCCAACGCACTAAAGTCAAACCAGTCCAATGCACAAAGGCCAAACCAACCAACCACACAACAACAAGTGCCAACAAGTGAACCAACTGGTCCCAACTTTACCCGCCTGGAAGCCGTAATTGACAATATGGTCAAACAATTTACGCAGATAATGGCGCAAATGTGGCATGATGCAGGAGATGCAGAAAATGCAGTCTGCTCTTCTGCAGGCCATGCTTAAAAGACCATGAACTGCCTCAGGGTTTGTTTCTGGAACGCAAACGGCATCCGCCAACACAAAAATGAGCTCGAATGTTTTTTAATACACCATAAAATTGACGTCATGTGTATTTCCGAGACTCATATGACATCTAGGAGCACTTTTAAAATAAGTGGATACAATTTTTATGATTCGAAGGATCCTATAGATAGATCATGTGGTGGCTCGGCTATACTAATCAAATCAAGAATTAAACATCAATGGTTAGGTGGCATCTCCGAATGCTATATTCAAGCAGCTAACGTCTGCATTGATGAATTTTTCGCTAACCTAGTTATTTCGTCAGTGAATTGTCCACCCAGGTTCTTTATAACGAAGGATCAGTACAACAGTTTTTACAAATCTTTAGGTCCCCGCTTCATAGCTGCTGGAGACTATACCGCTAAACACACCTACTGGGGTTCCCGCTTAATTAGTCCCAGAGGTCGTATCTTGTATGATTCCGTATCTGAAATGGGTCTTTGTGTTATTTCTACCGGACAACCAACCTATTGGCCAACCGACCACAATAAAGTTCCAGACGTAATGGATTTTGGCGTAGCAAAAGGTATATCCCCGGAGCTTATTGAGGCGCAAGCCTCTCTGGATTTATCTTCTGACCACTCACCCACAATTATCACTATTTGCAGTCCTAACCAAATCGCAACTAGTGATTTTTTCTTATCCAAAAGAGTAAATTGGTTGAAATATAAAAACTATATCAGCTCTCACTGCTCGGAACACATACCACTAAAAACTCCCCAAGAAATCGATGATTGCCTAAATATCCTAAATGAAAACATTAAAGAAGCCGTTGAACATGCTTCTTCAACATACCATCAGGTCAAATACAACAAAATTTTTTCTGTCGATGTTGAGGAGCTTTTATCTGAAAAAAGGAGAGCGGAGAGAATGGCAACAGCATAGATCGCCCCAACTTAAAACGAAGCTAAAGAGTGTACAAATCGCTTAAAAAACTTGCTGGAGGTACACAGAATTGCATCAATTAAGAAGTATTTGGAAGGTCTAGACGCGACTCCTCAGACAAATTATTCTCTATGGCGAGCTGCCAGACGTCTAAAAAGACCCGTTATCGCAAAACCTCCACTGCGAAATCTGAGAGGATCCTGTGCTATTAATGACAAAGAAAAATGCGATCTGTTCGCAAGCCATTTAGGAAACGTGTTCACTCCTAATACATGCACTGACGTGAGGGAACTACCGCCTGTTGTTTCTAGACGTCCTATAGAAATACGTTTCCGATTTTCAGATGTTGTAAAGGCTATCGTTAACCTAAATGATAAAAAGGCTCCTGGTGTTGATAAAATAAGCAACAAAATGCTTTTAGAGCTACCGTTTATCGCTAAAAGAATTATTCTTTTTATTTTTAATGCCATAATTCGGCTTGAACATTTCCCGGCAATATGGAAAGTTGCCTTAGTTAAGATGATTCTTAAGCCTGGTAAGGATCCTTCGAAGGTGGAGTCGTATAGGCCTATAAGTTTGTTACCAACATTGTCAAAATTGTTCGAAAAGCTCTTTAAAAACAAGCTGACTCCGATCATGAATGGAAGCAATTGCATTCCAGATCACCAATTTGGCTTTAGAAGTCAACATAGCACAATCGAACAAACTCACAGACTGGTACAGGTTATAAGAAAAACTTTCGAGGAAAAAAAGTACTGCTCCGCGCTTTTTATTGATGTCTCTCAAGCTTTCGATAAAGTATGGCACGAAGGCCTGTTAAACAAACTTAAGCTTAACCTTCCAGTTAATATTTTCAACCTTTTAGAAAAGTACATAACCGGTCGACAATTTATGATCAAAGAGGGAAATCAAATAAGTTTTTCTCAACCAATTGGGGCTGGTGTACCTCAAGGGAGTATACTAGGTCCAATTTTGTACTTGCTTTACACGGCAGATATGCCAACCAACTGTTTTACGCATACGTCTACATTTGCTGATGATACCGCTTTTTTCAGTATTCATAAAGATCCTAAAGAGGCTTCGTGCCAATTGCAACAACACGTAACCCAAGTAGAGAAATGGGCAAAATTATGGGGAATAAAAATTAATGAGCAAAAATGTACTCACGTAACTTTTACTTTACGCAAAGAAACGTGCCCTCCAATCACTATTAACAACCATTTGGTGCCTCAACGAACCGAGACAAAATATCTTGGTATTCACCTAGACCGCCGCCTCACATGGAAGCCTCATATAGATGCGAAGTTGACGCAAATGAAACTGAAAGCTACACAAATCCATTGGCTAATCGGCAGAAACTCTGTGCTTCGTCTTGATTGTAAACTTCTACTCTACAAATCGATTTTGAAACCAATTTGGTGCTACGGTATACAATTATGGGGCACTGCTTCCGCATCCAACATAGAAAAAATTCAACGCAGGCAAAACAAAATCCTAAGAATGATAACTAGTGCTCCTTGGTATGTTAAAAACAGCAACATCCACAAGGATCTACAAGTTCCACTAGTTAAATGCGAAATCCTGAACTATGTGGACAAGTATTTAAATAAGCTGGAAATTCACCCAAATCCGCTCGCCCGAAACATCCTGCAACATAGTGGGCACACCCGCCTGAAAAGGAGGGATACTGTTGCGCTCATATGAAGCTTGATAATTAATATGAGAACTTAAATTTTAGTCTGGCACTGGCTGGACTTATATTAACTACCTAGTTTTAAGATTTGAACACTTATTGTTAGTTCGCCACAGGCGAAGATTCAATAACAAATATATGAAAAAAAAAAAAAAAAAAAAAAAAAAAATTTTGGTATGTTGGGTTTTTTGTTTTTTTTTTTTGGGTTTTTTTGAACAAGAAAAGGCCAATGAAATGGTTGTCAAAAATTTTTTGAGGGGATTAGAAAAAAAAAATTGGAAACAAATAGAACTTTAAGAATTTTACGGAGATATTTAGAAGAAAAATAGAGAAAAATCGTAAGAAACTAAATTCAAGAAAACTGGACTTGTTAGTTAAGATACTAAATTTTGAATAGCCGAAATTTTGCATAAGGATCAAAATATTATAAAAGGGAATTGCTGCAGCCTTTCAGACGAACTATATTTGGATAAATTTACCTGGGGTTCAAAGTGGACAAGGGATAGTTATACTGGAAGATTTGGTTCTAGGATTAACATTACAAGCGTCAAAACTGCTGGTTGAAAAAAGACAAGAAAGTTTTGCAACAACTTTATTCTTAGAGTAATTCGAAATATTACATCTGCGCCTTTTGTTGGTGCCCTGCGTTTCAAATTATTTAACAACAGCCACAACAAATTATATCTCCATTTTAAATCAACGTTTTTTTATTGGAAAAGTGTAACAAGAACAGCCTGGTTCATTTTCTTGTTTGTAAAGCTAATTTATCTTGTCAATGGTTGTAGAAAATTTTAAAAATTGAATTTGCTAATGTACCTTAGAATGTATCTTCATTACCTTAGTAACATTGTTGTTTAAAATACTTAAAGATTAACGCAATTATTTTGCACAATACACATCTTTATCCACACTAGCTTCTTACATTGGGTGAAAATATAACGTGCAAGTGACAAATCAAGAACACCCCTCTAAAGAATCCTCAAAACTCAGGCCTGATTTCATCGTTGGATTGTAAAATTGGTGAGTTTTTATTCCTTTAATACAATAAAATAAGTCACGAAAAACTTTAATTTTCGCTCAAATAAGAATCTCTTCTAAAACACGCCCTTGTTTTTTTTTTGTTTTTTTTTGTTACATATTCACCACCTATTTGTGGATTGGAATATAGCAATTTATATTTAAATTCATAAAAAAATAACTATTATATAAAAAAATTGTTCTTGTTGTAACTTTAACTTTTAAAAATGAGCGTATACTTATTAATTTTTGTTTATATGGTACTAGCTGGCCCGGTGAACTTCGTACCACCTACCAATTATTGAATATATGGATTTTTTAAAAAGAGTAAAAAGTTTATTTAGTCAAATAGTTCATTGGAATATATTTACATATATAGAAAACAAAAATTCAAAAAGATTATAATAATAAAGCGTTTCAGGTAAAAGCTGTTAAGAAAGCTATGTATTTTCGTGCATGGGTTATGTTTACGTTAATTCCCTTCGGGGCAGTACCTTGTGATATACGAAACTTTTCGTTTTGTTATCAGGTGCAAGTACAAATAAAGCAGATGGTTTGCCCACACGTGAACATGCAACGTATAGTTGGCCATGAGAAAAACATGTATTTTCTAAATTAAAACCACAAATACTCAAGGATTGTCCTTGTGATTTCTTAATCGTCATTGCGAATGCAATTATCGGTATGAGAACTTCTTCCCCTTTGAATTTTTCTCTAAGTATAATTGCGTAAATAACATGGAATATAAGTTTTGTTATTACCAAACGCGTTCCATTGCAAAGTTTTGGTTGGTTTAAATTTCGAAGCACGATAACTACCGAGCCAACCTTCAGTTGTAAGTTGTGCGGTGGTAAGCCAGGCACATCCAAGGAGTTTAAAACTTCAGTTGGATAGTTGGTGGCTTCATCTTCGTTTGTTACATAATCAATAGATTTAAAAGACTGCAGAGTACCAACGATTTGATTCTGAACTATATAGTTTAAATCATCCACATCTATATTTTTCCCGTTAGCAATTATGTGGGGGAATACTTTCTGGATGAGCTCTTCTTTCGACGATACAAAACTACAAACATTTTGAGGAAACGAAATCAATCCATTTGATTCGTCGACAGGAATACGGCCATTACCGATAGTTAACAATTGGTTGGAGAAATCTTAAGCTGATATATCGTTGAGCAATGTAACTCTCACGTTTTCTGTCATCTGCAGTATCTTTGGAAAACGTTACAGACTTGAGGATTTAACGCAAGCATTTTTTTAACTAGCCGCCGTCGATCTTGGAATGACAGGCAGTGTTTGGCGGAAATCACCGGACAGTAAAATCATTGCACCTTCAAAACATCTTGAGTCACTGTGCAGATCTTTTAGTGTTATTTCAAGAGCTTGGGTGTTTGTGTGCCTTTGTGCAGCCGTCCCAGATAATGATTTTACACGCTACTAAAACTTTGGACATGGCGGAGTTTTTCGCAATGTTACATGTCGGTTGCTCTATATTTTGAAGGTTTAATGGCAATTTTAACGCTGAGTGAGCTGTGCGGCATCCTTCCTACAATGTGGCCGCTATTCCAGATGAAGCTTCCGCTGCAGCAATGTTGGATCTCGCACGAACAGTGGCTAAAATCAATGACATGACGAATGTCTTCCCAGTTCCACCGGGGGCATCCAAGAAAAGAAAACATCATTTTTATCATCAATCGCCTTCAATATTATATCATAGACTTCCTTATATTGGAGGTTTAAGAGGGAAACATTGGTTTGAACTAGTTGGCTCAACTCATGTCGATCGTATTCACGTTCACGCTTCAATTGTCAATTTAGTAGCTCATTCATTTCATGACTAATAAACTGCCGCAAATAAGGTAACACATGTCTTTATTGACTTCAAGATTTGGATTTCTCGAGCAGACACGATATTGATGTAAAATGTCTTTTGACATATTCTCCTTGTATTTGTTCCGCAGGTCACTTGGATTTGACGGGAAGCATGTCAAAATATAAAATAATGTTTGTATCTGGCTTGGATATGCAGAAATAATTGCCTCAGTATGCAATCACGAAATGTTGGGCAGACAATACCATAAACAGTACGAAATGCTGCAAATGATGTTGGACCACGAACATTCACCAGCAACAACTGCAAACAAAACCATTCATCATTCTTCGGATGAACTGAATAAATGCAACTAAGAGCATCACTTGAAAGCACATCCGGATGCCCAAGAACCATAGTGCCTTTCTTTTGAGCTTAAAATTTTTTTGAAGAAGCGTTCCAAGTGTAATACCGTGGCATCTCCAAATAAAGTAAAGTTTGTGCAAACGGATAGCTTTGACAAACAGCAAAGAAACTTGTCAATGTTGTCGCTGGAGGTATTTCAGCACGTTGAACAATATTTGCCGCAGTGAAATATACTCGTTGGCCATTCTCCGGATGCACTGCTAAATGTGCAACAGTGAGATGACTAGGAAATGAGAAATACGCCAAACCGCCTCATTGCAGTTCACATATCGCCTAACTTGATAACACTTAATTTCATCGTTGCCATTGGAGGTTTGGATGCTAAAAACAGCTATATCGCTGCTTTTCGTGACATATTTGCAGATGTACTTGATCGACTTCACTGAATTAGAATATTCAACATTGCAATGTGTCTTAAATGATTTGGAAGAAGTTGCGAATATGGCACAGTCCAACGGTTGTCAATCACAAAATCGTTTCCTTTTACTTTCTTTGTAATAGTTTGACTGTTGTCATTGGGCCATCAACGCCTATACAGTGGATAACTGTCATTGCCAGTGATAGTTTTCGCCGTCAATTTTCGTTGATAATGTTTGGAACACTTGCCGTCGACCGTGCACGAAGATTGGGGGTTGACGGTGCCACACGGTCCATAAATAATATTTGTAATTACAACATCATGTAGTTATTGCTCTGTTTCGGGATCAAAAATCTCGGCACTTATAATATAATCTATCTGGTATGTTTGAACTTTTTCGGCTAACCAAATAAGAATGTGTGCATGCGGTTAGCCTCGTTTTTGCCATTTTACTGAATACATCCAGCATCGAGTATCTCCGAACACGTATTGCCTAACAATATATATAATCAGCAAACATATTTAGACCTAAACACACAAAATTCACAAAATATTATCCTTAATAGCGTGTCAATAACGTATAAACATATTCTGTTTGTTTCTTTGATAAGTACTGAAAATTGCTGATAAAGCGTGAATAGAAAAGCTGAGCCTATTGCATCTTTCATGATGGGAAGCTATTACCAAGAAAAACTTTACAAACAGTTCAGTTTATAATGGCTTCATTATTTTGTAGCACTATCCGTCACTTGTAAATATTTTTTTTATTTTTTTAAATGTTTGTTGTGCTTACAAAACAATGTATAGAAACAAAATTGCGTTAATAACTATCTGACAGACAGATTCATCATTGCATAGCCTTTATGCTTAGGACAAGGCTTGAACTATGTATTGGTTAATTTTGTAGCTTCTGAACTAAAAAATTTACGCTCGACAGGTTTCAAAGTTATGAATGCCTTTTTAGTACTTTTTTTAAAATATTAGACCACCAGAGGCGAGACAGGGTAAAAAATATTTTAAAACTGCTTATATCCATTTTGTACCTTCGGAACTGAAAAAGATAAAAAGGGGCTCAAATTATATTTTGAAATTGCGTTCGACAGATCTCGAAAAATATGAATATAAAATTTTGATAATTTTGATCCTAAGGGGTAAAAAGGGATAAACATTTTATTGGTAATTTTTAAGTTATTTTTGTTACTTTTAAACTAATAATTTAAAGTGCGTTCAACTGGTTTAAGAAAAATATGAACACGTTTTTTGAAGTTTTTTTACAGTTATTGAGGCTTATATAAGAAAGTATTTTTGTTGTATGGGAGATGCCATGCCCATTATTCCCTTCTCTCCTAAGTATACTCACCTCAATTATGTATATAAGCAAACATAAACATTAATATACAATTTTGAGACTCTAGCTATAAGAATAATTGAAGTCCATGTAAAAAAAATCCAATGGCATGGATGTGCCACACTAAAAAGTTTGAAGACCTTAGCTGTCACAGTTAATGAGATACACATATAAATATTTCCATGCTATTAGAGGTTCCACACCCATAATTCACTTCCTGCCTATACTCGTCTTCGTTAGGCATATTAACATTATATATACCCACATTAAATTTAGAGATTTCAGCTTTTACATATATTGACATACATAAATGTAAAAGGTTTTTATCTTGTAAAGGAGGTGCCACGGCTATTATTATCTTCACGCCCAAACTCAGCTTAATTGTAAACATTAACATTGTTAACACCTACACAAAATTTGGAGACATTATGCCATACACAGCTGAATTATGCATATTACCATTATAAACATCTTTACAAAGTTTTGAGAGTTCAACTGTTACAGTTATTGAGATATATAAAAACCTATTTTCGTTGTATAGGAGATGCCACGCTTACGTCTTTTTTTCCGCCCATGCAGAGCACAATTATGCATATTAGCACTATAAACATCCGTACAAAGTTTGGAGGCTTCAGCTAATACAGTTATTGAGATATATACAAAAAACTATTTTCGTTGTATGGTAGGTGCCACGCCCATTAATTTTTTTCCGCCTATACAAAGCTCAATTATGCATATTAGTACTATAAACATCCGTACAAAGTTTAGAGGCTTTAGCTAATGCAGTTATCAATATATATACAAAAAACTATTTTCGTTGTATGGGAGGTGCCACTCCCATTTATTTCTTCCCGCCCATACAAAGCTAAGTTTTGTATATTAACAGTATAGAAATCCGTACGAAGCTTGGAGACTTCAGCTATTACAGTTATTGAGATATATACAAAAAACTATTTTCGTTGTATAGGAGGTGCCACGCCCATTAATTTTTTCTCGCCCATACAAAGCTCAATTTTGTATATTAACAGTATATACATTCGTACGAAGTTTAGAGGCTTTAGCTAATGCAGTTATCAATATATATACAAAAAACTATTTTCGTTGTATGGGAGGAGCCAAGCCCATTTATTTCTTCCCGCCCATACAAAGCTTAGTTTTGTATATTAACAGTATAGACATCCGTACGAAGTTTGGAGACTTCAGCTATTACAGTTATTGAGATATATACAAAAAACTATTTTCTTTGTATAAGAGGTGCCACGCCCATTAATTTTTTCTCGCCCATACAAAGCTCAATTTTGTATATTAACAGTATAGACATTCGTACGAAGTTTGGAGACTTCAGCTATTACAGTTATTGAGATATATACAAAAAACTATTTTCGTTGTATGGGAGGTGCCACTCCCATTTATTTCTTCCCGCCCATACAAAGCTTAAGTATGCATATTAGCACTATAAACATCCGTACGAAGTTTGGAGACTTCAGCTATTACAGTTGTTGAGATATATACAAAAAACTATTTTCGTTATATGGGAGGTGCCACGCCCATTTATTTCTTCCCGCCCATACAAAGCTTAAGTATGCATATTAACACTATAAACATCCGTACGAAGTTTGGAGACTTCAACTATTACAGTTATTGAGATATATACAAAAAACTATTTTCGTTGTATGGGAGGTGCCACGCCCATTTATTTCTTCCAGTCCATACAAAGCCTAATTATGCATGTTAGCACTATAAACATCCGTACGAAGTTTGGAGACTTCAGCTGTTACAGTTGTTGAGATATATACAAAAAACTATTTTCGTTGTATGGGAGGTGCCACGCCCATTTATTTCTTCCAGCCCATACAAAGCTTAATTATGCATATTAGCACTATAAAAATCCGTACGAAGTTTGGAGACTTCAGCTATTACAGTTGTTGAGATATATACAAAAAACTATTTTCGTTGTATGGGAGGTGCCACGCCCATTTATTTCTTCCAGCCCATATAAAGCTTAATTATGCATATTAGCACTATAAACATCCGTACGAAGTTTGGAGACTTCAGCTATTACAGTTGTTGAGATATATACAAAAAACTATTTTCATTGTATGAGAGGTGCCACGCCCATTTATTTGTTTCCGCCCATACAAAGCTTAAATCTGCATATTAGCATTATAAACATACGTACGAAGTTTGGAGACTTCAGCTGTTACAGTTATTGAGATATATACAAAAAACTATTTTCGTTGTATGGGAGGTGCCACGCCCATTTATTTGTTTCCGCCCATAAACAACTCAATTATGCACATCAGTAAATAACTTACCTATACCAAATTTGGAGACTTCAGCTATAATAGGTATTGAGGTATGTGAAAAAAACTGTTCAATTTGTATGGGAGGTGCCACGCCCAGTCGGAATTTCAAAATATAAATAAGCCTAAAACGCATTCCCAGATATCGGGTATGTCTTTTTTTAAGTTTCATTAAAATCGGTCCAGCCGTTCTTGAGTTATAAGCGGTGTCACTAACAAAAAAAAATTGTTCTTTTATATATAAGACTAGCTGACCCGGTGAACTTCGTACCACCTAACCATTATTGAATATATGGATTTTTTTAAAAGCGTATAAAGTTTATTTAGTCAAATAGTTCATTGGAATATATTTATATAGAAAACAAAAGTTAAAAAAGATAACAAAAATAAGGCGTTTCAGGTAAAAGCTGTTAAGAAAGCTATGTATTTTCGTGCATGGGATATGTTTAGGTTAATTCCCTTCAGTGCAGTACCTTGTGATACACCAAACTTTTGGTTGTGTTATTCGGCGCAAGTACAAAAAAAGCAGATGGTTTGCCCACACGTGAACATGCAACGTATATTTGGCCATGAGAAAAACATGTGTTTTCTAAGATCACAAATACTCAAGGATTGTCCTTGTGATTTGTTAATCATTGCGAATGTAAGACGAATAGGAAATTAAATTTGCTTAAACTCAAAAGGCATATCGGTTGGTATCATCGGAATTATCGGTATGAGAACTTCTTTCCCTTAAAATTTCCCTCTAAGTATAATTGCGTGAATAACATGGCATATAAGTTTTGTTATTACCAAACGCGTTCCATTGCAAAGTTTTGGTTGGTTTGAATTTCGAAGCATGATAACTACGGAGCCAACCTTCAGTTGTAAGTTGTGCGGTGGTAAGCCAGGCACATCCAAGGAGTTTAAAACTTCAGTTGGACTATGTGGACAAGTATTTAAATAAGCTGGAAATTCACCCAAATCCGCTCGCCCGAAACATCCTGCAACATAGTGGGCACACCCGCCTGAAAAGGAGGGATACTGTTGCGCTCATATGAAGCTTGATAACTAATATGAGAACTTAAATTTTAGTCTGGCACTGGCTGGACTTTTATTAACTACCTAGTTTTAAGATTTGAACACTTATTGTTAGTTCGCCACAGGCGAAGATTCAATAACAAATATATGAGAAAAAAAAAAAAAAAAAAAAAAAAAAGTTGGATAGTTGGTGGCTTCATCTTCATTTGTTACACAATCAATAGATTTAAAAGAATGCAGAGTACCAACGATTTTATTCTGAACTATATAGTTTAAATCATCCATTACCGATAGTCAACAATTGGTTGGAGAAATCTTGAGCTGATAAATCGTTGAGCAATATAACTCTCACGTTGTCTGTCATCTGCAGTATCTTTGGAAAACGCCACAGACTTGAGGATTTAACACAAACATTTTTTTGATTAGCTGCCGTCGATCTTGGAACGACTGGCAGTGTTTAGCGGAAATCACCAGACAGTAAAATCATTGCACCTCCAAAACATCTTGAGTCACTGCGCAGTGTGTGTTCTTTTAAGAGCTTCTATTGCGAGTTTGTGTGCCATTGTGCATTCGTCCCAGATGATTATTTTACACGCTACTAAAACTTTGGACATAGCGGAGTTTTTCGCAATGTTACATGTCGGTCGCTCCATATTTTCAAGGTTTAATGGCAACTTTAACGCTGAGTGAGGTGTGCATCATCTTTCTTACAATGTGGACGCTGTTCCAGATGAAGCTTCCACTGCAGCAATGCTGGATCTCGCACGAACAGTGGCTAAAATCAATGACATGACGAATGTCTTCCCAGTTCCACCGGGGGCATCCAAAAAAAGAAACATCATTTCCATCATTAATTGCCTTCGAAATTATATCATGGACTTCCTTCTATTAGAGGTTTAAAATGGAAACATTGGTTTGAACTAATTGGCTCAACTCATGTCGATCGTATTCAAGTTCACGCTTCAATTGTCAATTTAGTAGCTCTTTCATTTCATGTTCTGGTGCCAGCAGTCCTGACTAATAAACTGCCGCAAAAAAGGTAACACATGTCTTCATTGACTTCAAGATTTAGATTTCTCGAGCAGACACGATATTGATGTAAAATGTCTTTTGACATATTGTCCTTGTATTTGTCCCGCAGGTCACTTGGATTTGACGGGAAGTATGTCGAAATGATGAAATCAAATAATGTTCGTATCTGGCTTGGATATGCAGAAATAATTGCCTCAGCGATTGTCGTATCCCAATGAGTATCATTTTCAAACAAATTGAGTTCTTGACATGCATCACAAAATGTTGGGCAGACTATACCATAAACATTACGAAATGCTGCAAATGATGTTGGACCACGAACATTCGCCAGCAACAACCGCAAATAAAAACATTCATCATTCTTCGGATGAACTGTATAAATGCAACCAAGAGCATCACTTGAACGCAAATCCGGATGCCCAGGAACCATAGTGCCTTTCTTTTGACGTTAAAATTTTTTGAAGAAGCGTTCCAAGTGTAATGCCGTGGCATCTCCGAGTAAAGTAAAGTTCGTACAAACGGATCGCTTTGACAAACATCAAAGATACTTGTCAATGTTGTCGCTGGAGGTATTTCAGCACGTTGAACAATATTTGCCGCAGTGAAATATACTCGTTGGCCATTCTCCAGATGCACTGCTAAATGTGCAACAGTGGGATGAATAGGACATGAGAAATACGCCAAACCGCCTCATTGCAATTCACATATCGCCCAACTTGATAACGCGTAATTTCGTCGTTGCAGTTGGATGCTAAAAAGAGCCATATCGCTGCCTTTCGTGACATATTTGCAATGCGTCTTAAATGATTTGGAAAGAAGTGGCAGAGCCCAACTGGTGTCAATCACAAAATCGTTTCCTTTTACTTTCTTTGTAATAGTTTTACCGTTGTCATTGGGCCATCAACGCCGATACAGTGGATAACTGTCATTGCCAGTGATATTTTCCGCCGTCAACTTTCGTGGATAATGTTTGGAACACTTGCCGTCGAACATGCACGGTGATGGGGGGTTGATGGGGCCACACGGTCTATGAATCATATATGTAATTACAACATAATGTAGTTCTTGATCTGTTTCGGGATCAGGGATCTCAGCACTTATAATATCATCTTTCTGGTCTGGTCGAAATTTTTCAACTAACTAAATAAGAATGTGTGCATATATATCCAGCATTGAGTATCTCCGAACACGTATTGCCTAACAATATATATAATCAGCAAACGAATTTTTTGCCTAAACACACACAATTCACAAAATATTATCCTTAGTAGCGCGTCAATAACGTTATAAACATGTTTTGTTTGTTTCTTTGATAATTACTGAAAATTGCTGATAAAGCGTAAATAGAATAGCTGAGCCTATCGCATCTTTCATGATGGGAAGCTATTACCAAGAAAAACTTCACAAACAGTTCAGTTTATAATGGCTTCATTATTTTGTGGCCTTATCCGCCACTTGTAAATATTTTTTTTTATTTTATTAAATGTTTGTTGTGCTTACAAAACAATGTATAGAAAAAAATTGCGTTAATGATTCGCTAACTGACAGACAGATTCATCATTTCATAAACTAAATGCAAAGGGCAAGACTTCAAATATGTATTGGTTAATCTTGTAGCTTCTGAGCTAAAAAAAGATAGAACTGTTATTTTATTTACGCTCGAGAGGTTTCAAAGTTATAAATGCATTTTTTGTACTTTTTTTGAAATATTAGACCATTAGGGGAGACAGGGTAAAAACCATATTTTGAAACTGCTTATATCCATTTTGTACCTTCGGAACTGAAAAAGATAAAAAGGGGCTCAAATTATATTTTGATATTGCGTTCGACAGGTCTCGAAAAAATATGATTATAAAATTTTGATAATTTTGATCCTAAGGTGTAAAAAGGGATAAACATTTTATTGGTAATTTTTAAGTTATTTTTGTTACTTTTAAACTAATAATTTAAATTGCGTTCAACTGGTTTAGGAAAAATATGAACACGTTTTTTGAAGTTTTTTACAGTTATTGAGACTTATATAAGAAAGTATTTTTGTTGTACGGGAGATGCCATGACCATTATTCCCTTTTCTCTTAAGTATACTCACCACAATTATGTATATTTGCAAACAAAAACATCCATAGACAATTTTGAAACTCTAGCTTTAAGAATTATTGAAGAACATGTAAAAAAAATCAAATTGTACGGGAGGTGCCACACCAAAAAGTTTGGAGACCTTAGCTGTCACAGTTAATGAGATACACATATAAATATTTCCATGCTATTAGAGGTTCCACACCCATAGTTCACTTACTGCCTATACTAATCTCAGTTATGCATATAAGCATAATAAATACCCATATTAAATTTGGAGATTTCAGCTGTTACATTTATTGACATATATATGTAAGAGATTCTTTCTAGTAAAGGAGGTGGGTGCCACACCTATTGTTATCTTTACGCCCAAACTCAGCTTAATTGTAAACATCAACATTGTAAGCACCTGCACAAAATTTTGAGACTTTAACCTTACAAAGCTGAATTATGCATATTACCATTATAAACATCTTTACAAAGTTTTGAGAGTTCAACTGTTATTGTTGTAGAAATATATACAAAAAACTATTTTCGTTGTATAGGAGGTACCACGCCTATTTATTTTTTCCCGCCCATACAAAGCTCAATTATGCATATTAGCACTATTAACATCCGTACAAAGTTTGAAGACTTAAGCTGTTACAGTTGTTGAAATATATACAAAGAACTATTTTCGTTGTATGGGAGGTGCCACGCCTATTTATTTTTTCCCGCCCATAAAAAGTTCAATTATGCATATTAGCGCTATAAACATACGTACGAAGTTCGGAGACTTCAGCTGTTACAGTTGTTGAGATATATACAAAAAACTATTTTCGTTGTATGGGAGGTGCCACGCCTATTTATTTTTTCCCGCCCATAAAAAGCTCAATTATGCATATTAGCGCTATAAACATACGTACAAAGTTTGAAGACTTAAGCTGTTACAGTTGTTGAAATATATACAAAAAACTATTTTCGTTGTATGGGAGGGGCCACGCCTATTTATTTTTTCCCGCCCATAAAAAGCTCAATTATGCATATTACCACTATAAACACACGTACGAAGTTCGGAGACTTTAGCTGTTACAGTTGTTGAGATATATACAAAAAACTATTTTCGTTGTATGGCAGGTGCCACGCCTATTTATTTTTTCCCGCCCATAAAAAACTTAATTATGCATATTAGCACTATAAACATACGTACCAATTTCGGAGACTTCAGCTAGTACAGTTGTTGAAATATATACAAAAAACTATTTTCGTTGTATGGGAGGTGCCACGCCTGTTTATTTTTTCCCGCCCATAAAAAACTAAATTATGCATATTAGCACTATAAACATACGTACGAAGTTCGGAGACTTCAGCTTTTACAGTTGTTGAAATATATACAAAAAACTATTTTCGTTGTATGGGAGGGGCCACGCCTATTTATTTTTTCCCGCCCATAAAAAACTAAATTATGCATATTAGCACTATAAACATACGTACGAAGTTCGGAGACTTCAGCTGTTGCAGTTGTTGATATATATACAAAAAACTATTTTCGTTGTATGGGAGGGGCCACGCCTATTTATTTTTTCCCGCCCATAAAAAGCACAATTATGCATATTAGCACTATAAACATCCGTACGAAGTTTGGAGACTTCAGCTATTACAGTTGTTGAAATATATACAAAAAACTATTTTCGTTGTATGGGAGGTGCCACGCCTATTTATTTTTTTCCGCCCATAAAAAGCTCAATTATGCATATTAGACCTATAAACATACGTACGAAGTTCGGAGACTTCAGCTTTTACAGTTGTTGAAATATTTCCAAAAAACTATTTTGGTTGTATGGGAGGTGCCACGCCTATTTATTTTTTCCCGCCCATAAAAAGCTCAATTATGCAAATTAGCACTTAAAGCAGCCGTACGAAGTTTGGAGACTTCAGCTGTTACAGTTGCTGAAATATATACAAAAAGCTATTTTCCTTGTATGGGAGGTGCCACGCCCATTTATTTGTTTCCGCCCATACACAACTCAATTATGAACATCAATAAATAATTTAGTTGTACCAAATTTGGAGACTTCAGCTATAATAGGTATTGAGATATATGAAAAAAACTGTTCAATTTGTATGGGAGGTGCCACGCCCAGTCGGAATTTCCAAAAACAAATAAGCCTAAAACGCATTCCCAGATATCGGGTATGACCTTTTTTCAAGTTTCATTAAAATCGGTCCAGCCGTTCTTGAGTTATAAGCGGTGTCACTAACAAAAAAAAATTGTTCTTTTATATATAAGATGAGTATAATATTAAAAGAAATGAAATTGTTGAACTAAATTATTTTGTGTATTCCATGAAAGGTTAAGGTTGAAGATCGTTTGGGTACTTCTACGGGCTATCGGAAATACTGACTCGATAGCATGGAGGGTGGGTGAAGATGCAGGAGGGTACCACATCTTACCTCTTGTTAATTGTTACCAACTCAGGTTTTTGGCACCATCTTTAGTTAGTTTCTTTTTAATATTTATTCTCACTTTTGCCGGTTTGGAAATGCAGCTACCTGTTTTTAAATAGTTTGTGTTTCGAGCCCAATTCAATTATTTAGAGGCAGGATCCATCCCGATTTCCCTGAGCACGGCCGGAGATAAAGGTAGCAACGCTTCTAGGCAATTGAAGCCTCCATGGTCGGTTCGTTACAGTACTTGAAGCACAGATTTCTTTCTCCTTAATAAATATTTTTTTTAACAATTTTTAAAGGTTTTGAAAGCAGGTACATTAATTTTATTGGATAAAAAAAGCGTAATTAGGAAAGCTGTCGCACAGGTATACACTACGGGTAAAAACTACTGCCTCGCGCATTCCTTTTTACACATGCAATGTCAGTGTAAAACCCAATTTAACCTTTTAAAAATTAATTTCAATTAACCTTATTACAGGTTTTAAATAAAAAACATTAAAAAAACAAATAATTATCAAAACTTTTTTGACCCACAAAAAAGTTTTCCACTCATATGTAAACACACAAGATGAGAAAAAACAGAAAAAAATGGCACAAAAACGCGCAACGTTTTCTTTTTTCGTTTAAAAGTAGAGATTGCAGGTTTTATTGTGATAGAAAAGATTTTTAGGATAATGACTGCCATCCCTTTTAAAAACCTTTTGGTTTTATTTCTTTTATTAAAAAAGTGAACAAAAAAACTCTTTTTTTAATTTCGAAGGAATTTTTTTAAATAAAACTTAAAATAATAAATAAAAAAGAATAAAATAAGGTAGTGGCTTATATAATCTTTCGCAGAATGAAAAAATCAATGTAAAATCTTTGTTTGTTTAGCTACAAAAAAATATATTGTAAATCTCTCAAAACGATCAAAAGTTAATATATTGCAGGCAAATTTACTTAACTTTCCTGACTTTGACAGTGCCTCAAAACGACAAATTGCAAGCAAAAGATTTTAAAATTCACTATCCGATACAGAATTTTGTAATCTGTCGAGCTGCGCACTTGAATTTTAACATTTCTTAAATTTCCATTTTGGCTTAATGTCCGGCTAGATTGGCAAAATAACCCTATGTGCGTCGAGCAATTTTTGTACAGATTAACCTCACTGACTCACGACAATTTTAATGGTGACTACAAAGTCGTCTGTAAGAATCTTCATATGCTTTTATCGGGAAAAGCACGGGATTGGTTTTAGCGCTTTCATGAGCAACAAAATGGCGTTATTGAATGAAATGAGTTCTGTTCTGTACTTAGGTCTCAATATAAAGATTTTAAATCTACATTTGATATCCGAGAGGAAATTAGAAATCGAAAACAAAAACCTGGAGAGTTTTTCGATGTATTTTTTGAATCAGTTTCAGCCATAGTGGACAGGTAGCCTTCCTTTTTTTCAGAAATGGAATTAGTTGAAATAATTTTACGTAATTAAAGACCGGAAATTAGGAAAGAGTTGTTATATATTCCAGTCCACTCCATTTTGCACCTGAGGAAATTGGTGCAAATGCGCGAAACCTTTCTTTACTATGAACATGTAAGGCCTCGTTTACGCTTAGTGCTGCCATAAGCGTTGCTACTGCCGGTGTTTATTAGCGACTTTCACTCTTGCAATTGCCCGCAATCAAGTGTGCAAACTAAATGCTGCTCAATCTTGCGATTTGGTTTAAAACGCCTACATATTTAATTTTATCTTGACTTAGTGACACGTGAAATGGCGCTTTCTGCAATTGAGGAGTTTTGCTTATTAGATATTGCAGTTTTAAGACATTGATTACTTAAAAAAAGAAGGAGACAATTTGGAGTTAATCCTATTTGCAGAAATTGTCAGTGCAAAGGAGAATTTCATTGTATATATTAAGAGCTGAGAGCTGTTTACACTTCTATTGTAATAATTTTTACGTTGTTAATTCCACAAAGATCGACGGCTATAAATATTTTAAATTAATCATTCAGCGTCCATTTTTAACTAATGATTTCAAACGGTCTATTTGAAACGAGTATGTTTAATTTAGTAGCTAGTGATAGCACATGACAGCGTGAGGCAGCATCGCTTATGGCAGCGCTAAGCGTAAACGAGGTGGCAGTTGCAAATCCGAAACTTCAACGCACATATGCCCCAAAAGGAAATAAGTGAAGTCCACTTGGATTCAGATCATACCATCGATGAGTCCAACGAACCCTCTGTAGCTGCAATTGATAAAACTCCTTTAGTTCTCTGTTGAAATTATGACAGACCTGGTCATGTCTGGGAAGACTGTCTGTATGAAAGGACAATTATTTGTTATAAATGGAGGGCAAAGGATACCTGTAATAGATGCATGGAACGCAAGTTTCAAAACACTTCAACCGCCTACATCAAATGAAAAATCCCTACTGATTTCCCCAAATTTATTTACCAATACCTTGCTTTCTTCGGAACACCCTACTACCAATTTTTCTAAAAGAAACCGCGAATAATGCACATCCATTCCCTAGACTACTTAGGAGAACCGACTCTGAGCAACTAGAAACTTGTGAAAAACTTATATTTTCTGTATTACCTTACCATAAGAGGTAGTAAAATTATATTGCTAGACGTAATGAAATATTCAAGGACTTTGAATTAGCTATCATTAATCCTGTTTAATTAAAACGCTCTACGCCAAGACTCAGAACTTTTTATAAGAAACGCAAAATTTGCGCAAAACTTTTAATTTCTGCTATAATAAACGATACTGAAGATAACCGATTTTACGTTCAGTTAAATTTTTAAATTATGTTAAATATGACTTATTAGATACTGGTGCCAGCATTAGCTACATTGGGGCAACCTTTCCCCAGGAAGATTTTTCAATATATCCAAATTTTTCAAGTTTTAGAAACTATGTCAAGACAGCATATGGTGCTCGACAGAAAGCTGTTGGTTGGTTTAAGGTGAACTTGAGATTAAAAATACTTCTTCCAGATGGATATTTTTGTCATACAAACTTTTTCACAAAGGCTTATACTGGGAATAATTTCTGAAGAAAATTTAGGTTAGTTCCAAATACTACTGGATTGACTGATTTAATTGATAAGCTATTAGTACACCAAAGTCCATCTGAGCCTTTAATAAAGTCCGCACGTCTGTCCGAAATTTGCAGCCAAACAGATGACGATAAATCTGTTGATAAGATTGTTCTAAGTGCTAGTCAACAAGAAGAGTTAAACGTTGTCATTTCCCTTTTTCCAAATTTTGAAAAACATGGAGTGAGAAGAACCAGCCTAATAAAACACGTAATCGACGTCGCTGAAGCCAAGCCAATTAAACAGAGGTCTTAACCTGTACCACCCGCCGTGGAAAAATATCTGTTCGCCAATGACATTGGTGGTAAAACCAACAAAGTTCTTCTTTTCTTAGACGCCAGAAAGCTGAATACTGTCACTACAAAGGACACATATCCCATTTGCCATCAACTGAAGGAATTTTTGTTCGCCTGCCTAAAGTCAATATTATCTCTAAGCTAGATCTAAAAGACGCATACTAGCGAATTGCGTTAGATTAAAATTTAAAGGCATAACGGCGTTTACAGTGCCAGAACGGTCTCTTTATCAGTTTACAGTCATGCCATTCGGATTGTGCAACGCACCCCTAACCATGAGTAGACTGATGGATGACCCCTGAGGACAGCCGCGGGAGACGTGCCTCCAAACCGTGTCGGTGGCATTTACCACACAAGCCTTCCTGTCATCAAAGTTTCTGTTCCATAGACCAAACTCGCGACAATCCACCATAGGTAACCTATCAAGGAACCTATCAACAAATATACCAAGGACATATGTATTTGGCTGTCGAACAAACTTCACTGGTACGCACATGTTGCCATGCGTCCTCAATACTCCTACCTCTCGTGAAACCAAACTGAAACTCAGAAGGGCACGCATTGCTGCACTCCTGAAGTCGATACACCATGATTCTCTCCAGCACTTTGCTAAGTACTGGAAGGAGACTGATGCCCTGATAAGAGCGAGTATAACTTCTCATCCTATCGGGAGACTTGAGGAGGACAACAACACAACCAAAGTTCCAAGCCCTGGGCCTTAACTAATGCATTTTCCAAAGACTGATTCCATATATTCTGGTATGGCCTTAAAGATGCTCTTACACATCTCGCCAGTCATACCATCAACACTTTCTTATTTATTTTTATTTTATTTATTTATTTATTGTAAAATACAGCACAACAAGAATTAATCTTATTTAATAGTACTGGTATAGGCAAACATGATGTAGTACAATGATTTGAAATATATTTTAAACGTTAAGCCAAAATAAAAAAAAAACACAAGGACCACAAACAAAAGTTATTAAAATATACAACATAAAACAATAAAATGTTTTAATAAGATCATTATTTATGTCAACCTAAGTGTGTAAATATTGCGCTTCTAAAGTGCTTTGCATTGCTCAATATCTGTATACTAGGTGGAAGTTCGTTCCAGAGACGGATGGCATTTACATAGAAATGTTTCTTAGATATAAGCTTGCGATAACAATTGCAGTTAATTCTAAAACCTCTATTTGATCTCGAAAATTTTAGCCTTTTGTATAGATAAGCTGGTTGTTTGGTATAGATAATACGACATTTCATCAGATTTTCGATAGAAACATAAAAATTTGATGTGAAAACTGAGATATTCTGCTATATCTCGAACGTCCAAAAATATATCTTGCAACACTGTTGTATGCAATTTTTAACTTATTCTTGCTTACTGCATCACAACTTGAAAATAACTCACATCCATATATTAAAGTTGGTATTATATGTGTCGTGGCCAGTAACATCCGAATGTGAGTTGTGTAAGCCATAAGTTTCTTAAAATTGTGTAAGTTTTACCACACACAACATTAATGTGATTTGACCCAGAAAGGCTATTATTAAAAATAACTCCTAGGTTTTTGGCACTCTCAACTCTCAGTTTTGGAACCACCAATATGTATAGGTGGTAGACTTGATTGAGAATACTTTGTTTTGCTTATCACCATTGCTTTCGATTTTTTCGCATTTAGACATAGACCATTTGTTGATGCCCACTAAAATATATTTTCAAGATCACAGTTTAACTTATCTATACACTCTGTAATACAAGATAGTGAACAAGTAGTAAAAAGTTGGACATCATCTGCATACATCTGCACACGACAGTAGCGTAGTCTGGACGGCAAGTCATTGGAGTAGATGGTGTATAATAGCGGACCCAATATGGAGCCTTGTGGTACACCTCTTGTTATAGAACAGCTGTTTGATACATTTAAACCAGAATATACAACTTGACTTCTATCACATAGGTACGAAGAAAGTAGTTTAACGGCAGTGTTCGAAAAATGGCAAATGTATTTAAGTTTCTGACAGAGTATGGTATGATCGACAGTGTCAAATGCCATGGAGTGATCAAGTAAAACTAATATTGATACTAAATTTTCATCCATATTTGATCTTAGTTCCTCACAGACATCGACGAGTGTAGATATACAACTGTGTCTTGGTCTAAATCCAGATTTTCTGTCAGATAGTGGTGCATTGCTGTACAGGTAATGCGTCATCTGTGTATGGATTACTCTTTTGACAACCTGTGACAAAAATGGAAGCACTGCAATTGGTCGATAACTATTATCAGATTTAGGTATAGGGGTTATTTTGGCACATTTCCACGTTGTTGGAAATCTTGACGTTTTTATTATTGTGTTAATCAAGTGTGTTATCTGTGAAAGGATATATCTTATAATAAGTTTCATAAACTTTTGATGGACACCATCGTGTCCTACAGAATCAGACTGAATGCTTAGTAAAGATTTAGGGGCGTCTTCTTTGGAACGTGTATAAAATTAAAGCTGCACTATGCCGATCACCACTGTTAATATTAGAAAATACATCTATACAATTGTAAAAGTTAAGATTAGCATTGCACATTGGTCAAAAATTATTTTTTTTTGGCCAAAACTATTTTTGTAAAATATATCAATTTATTTTATTAATAAACTAGCTGACCCGGTGAACTTCGTACCACCTAACCATTATTGAATATATGGATTTTTTTAAAAGCGTATAAAGTTTATTTAGTCAAATAGTTCATTGGAATATATTTATATAGAAAACAAAAGTTAAAAAAGATAACAAAAATAAGGCGTTTCAGGTAAAAGCTGTTAAGAAAGCTATGTATTTTCGTGCATGGGATATGTTTAGGTTAATTCCCTTCAGTGCAGTACCTTGTGATACACCAAACTTTTGGTTGTGTTATTCGGCGCAAGTACAAAAAAAGCAGATGGTTTGCCCACACGTGAACATGCAACGTATATTTGGCCATGAGAAAAACATGTGTTTTCTAAGATCACAAATACTCAAGGATTGTCCTTGTGATTTGTTAATCATTGCGAATGTAAGACGAATAGGAAATTAAATTTGCTTAAACTCAAAAGGCATATCGGTTGGTATCATCGGAATTATTGGTATGAGAACTTCTTTCCCTTAAAATTTCCCTCTAAGTATAATTGCGTGAATAACATGGCATATAAGTTTTGTTATTACCAAACGCGTTCCATTGCAAAGTTTTGGTTGGTTTGAATTTCGAAGCATGATAACTACGGAGCCAACCTTCAGTTGTAAGTTGTGCGGTGGTAAGCCAGGCACATCCAAGGAGTTTAAAACTTCAGTTGGATAGTTGGTGGCTTCATCTTCATTTGTTACACAATCAATAGATTTAAAAGAATGCAGAGTACCAACGATTTTATTCTGAACTATATAGTTTAAATCATCCATTACCGATAGTCAACAATTGGTTGGAGAAATCTTGAGCTGATAAATCGTTGAGCAATATAACTCTCACGTTGTCTGTCATCTGCAGTATCTTTGGAAAACGCCACAGACTTGAGGATTTAACACAAACATTTTTTTGATTAGCTGCCGTCGATCTTGGAACGACTGGCAGTGTTTAGCGGAAATCACCAGACAGTAAAATCATTGCACCTCCAAAACATCTTGAGTCACTGCGCAGTGTGTGTTCTTTTAAGAGCTTCTATTGCGAGTTTGTGTGCCATTGTGCATTCGTCCCAGATGATTATTTTACACGCTACTAAAACTTTGGACATAGCGGAGTTTTTCGCAATGTTACATGTCGGTCGCTCCATATTTTCAAGGTTTAATGGCAACTTTAACGCTGAGTGAGGTGTGCATCATCTTTCTTACAATGTGGACGCTATTCCAGATGAAGCTTCCACTGCAGCAATGCTGGATCTCGCACGAACAGTGGCTAAAATCAATGACATGACGAATGTCTTCCCAGTTCCACCGGGGGCATCCAAAAAAAGAAACATCATTTCCATCATTAATTGCCTTCGAAATTATATCATGGACTTCCTTCTATTAGAGGTTTAAAATGGAAACATTGGTTTGAACTAATTGGCTCAACTCATGTCGATCGTATTCAAGTTCACGCTTCAATTGTCAATTTAGTAGCTCTTTCATTTCATGTTCTGGTGCCAGCAGTCCTGACTAATAAACTGCCGCAAAAAAGGTAACACATGTCTTCATTGACTTCAAGATTTAGATTTCTCGAGCAGACACGATGTAAACTGTCTTTTGACATATTGTCCTTGTATTTGTCCCGCAGGTCACTTGGATTTGACGGGAAGTATGTCGAAATGATGAAATCAAATAATGTTCGTATCTGGCTTGGATATGCAGAAATAATTGCCTCAGCGATTGTCGTATCCCAATGAGTATCATTTTCAAACAAATTGAGTTCTTGACATGCATCACAAAATGTTGGGCAGACTATACCATAAACATTACGAAATGCTGCAAATGATGTTGGACCACGAACATTCACCAGCAACAACCGCAAATAAAAACATTCATCATTCTTCGGATGAACTGTATAAATGCAACCAAGAGCATCACTTGAACGCAAATCCGGATGCCCAGGAACCATAGTGCCTTTCTTTTGACGTTAAAATTTTTTGAAGAAGCGTTCCAAGTGTAATGCCGTGGCATCTCCGAGTAAAGTAAAGTTCGTACAAACGGATCGCTTTGACAAACATCAAAGATACTTGTCAATGTTGTCGCTGGAGGTATTTCAGCACGTTGAACAATATTTGCCGCAGTGAAATATACTCGTTGGCCATTCTCCAGATGCACTGCTAAATGTGCAACAGTGGGATGAATAGGACATGAGAAATACGCCAAACCGCCTCATTGCAATTCACATATCGCCCAACTTGATAACGCGTAATTTCGTCGTTGCAGTTGGATGCTAAAAAGAGCCATATCGCTGCCTTTCGTGACATATTTGCAATGCGTCTTAAATGATTTGGAAAGAAGTGGCAGAGCCCAACTGGTGTCAATCACAAAATCGTTTCCTTTTACTTTCTTTGTAATAGTTTTACCGTTGTCATTGGGCCATCAACGCCGATACAGTGGATAACTGTCATTGCCAGTGATATTTTCCGCCGTCAACTTTCGTGGATAATGTTTGGAACACTTGCCGTCGAACATGCACGGTGATGGGGGGTTGATGGGGCCACACGGTCTATGAATCATATATGTAATTACAACATAATGTAGTTCTTGATCTGTTTCGGGATCAGGGATCTCAGCACTTATAATATCATCTTTCTGGTCTGGTCGAAATTTTTCAACTAACTAAATAAGAATGTGTGCATATATATCCAGCATTGAGTATCTCCGAACACGTATTGCCTAACAATATATATAATCAGCAAACGAATTTTTTGCCTAAACACACACAATTCACAAAATATTATCCTTAGTAGCGCGTCAATAACGTTATAAACATGTTTTGTTTGTTTCTTTGATAATTACTGAAAATTGCTGATAAAGCGTAAATAGAATAGCTGAGCCTATCGCATCTTTCATGATGGGAAGCTATTACCAAGAAAAACTTCACAAACAGTTCAGTTTATAATGGCTTCATTATTTTGTGGCCTTATCCGCCACTTGTAAATATTTTTTTTTATTTTATTAAATGTTTGTTGTGCTTACAAAACAATGTATAGAAAAAAATTGCGTTAATGATTCGCTAACTGACAGACAGATTCATCATTTCATAAACTAAATGCAAAGGGCAAGACTTCAAATATGTATTGGTTAATCTTGTAGCTTCTGAGCTAAAAAAAGATAGAACTGTTATTTTATTTACGCTCGAGAGGTTTCAAAGTTATAAATGCATTTTTTGTACTTTTTTTGAAATATTAGACCATTAGGGGAGACAGGGTAAAAACCATATTTTGAAACTGCTTATATCCATTTTGTACCTTCGGAACTGAAAAAGATAAAAAGGGGCTCAAATTATATTTTGATATTGCGTTCGACAGGTCTCGAAAAAATATGATTATAAAATTTTGATAATTTTGATCCTAAGGTGTAAAAAGGGATAAACATTTTATTGGTAATTTTTAAGTTATTTTTGTTACTTTTAAACTAATAATTTAAATTGCGTTCAACTGGTTTAGGAAAAATATGAACACGTTTTTTGAAGTTTTTTACAGTTATTGAGACTTATATAAGAAAGTATTTTTGTTGTACGGGAGATGCCATGACCATTATTCCCTTTTCTCTTAAGTATACTCACCACAATTATGTATATTTGCAAACAAAAACATCCATAGACAATTTTGAAACTCTAGCTTTAAGAATTATTGAAGAACATGTAAAAAAAATCAAATTGTACGGGAGGTGCCACACCAAAAAGTTTGGAGACCTTAGCTGTCACAGTTAATGAGATACACATATAAATATTTCCATGCTATTAGAGGTTCCACACCCATAGTTCACTTACTGCCTATACTAATCTCAGTTATGCATATAAGCATAATAAATACCCATATTAAATTTGGAGATTTCAGCTGTTACATTTATTGACATATATATGTAAGAGATTCTTTCTAGTAAAGGAGGTGGGTGCCACACCTATTGTTATCTTTACGCCCAAACTCAGCTTAATTGTAAACATCAACATTGTAAGCACCTGCACAAAATTTTGAGACTTTAACCTTACAAAGCTGAATTATGCATATTACCATTATAAACATCTTTACAAAGTTTTGAGAGTTCAACTGTTATTGTTGTAGAAATATATACAAAAAACTATTTTCGTTGTATAGGAGGTACCACGCCTATTTATTTTTTCCCGCCCATACAAAGCTCAATTATGCATATTAGCACTATTAACATCCGTACAAAGTTTGAAGACTTAAGCTGTTACAGTTGTTGAAATATATACAAAGAAATATTTTCGTTGTATGGGAGGTGCCACGCCTATTTATTTTTTCCCGCCCATAAAAAGCTCAATTATGCATATTAGCGCTATAAACATACGTACGAAGTTCGGAGACTTCAGCTGTTACAGTTGTTGAGATATATACAAAAAACTATTTTCGTTGTATGGGAGGTGCCACGCCTATTTATTTTTTCCCGCCCATAAAAAGCTCAATTATGCATATTAGCGCTATAAACATACGTACAAAGTTTGAAGACTTAAGCTGTTACAGTTGTTGAAATATATACAAAAAACTATTTTCGTTGTATGGGAGGGGCCACGCCTATTTATTTTTTCCCGCCCATAACAAGCTCAATTATGCATATTACCACTATAAACACACGTACGAAGTTCGGAGACTTTAGCTGTTACAGTTGTTGAGATATATACAAAAAACTATTTTCGTTGTATGGCAGGTGCCACGCCTATTTATTTTTTCCCGCCCATAAAAAACTTAATTATGCATATTAGCACTATAAACATACGTACCAATTTCGGAGACTTCAGCTAGTACAGTTGTTGAAATATATACAAAAAACTATTTTCGTTGTATGGGAGGTGCCACGCCTGTTTATTTTTTCCCGCCCATAAAAAACTAAATTATGCATATTAGCACTATAAACATACGTACGAAGTTCGGAGACTTCAGCTTTTACAGTTGTTGAAATATATACAAAAAACTATTTTCGTTGTATGGGAGGGGCCACGCCTATTTATTTTTTCCCGCCCATAAAAAACTAAATTATGCATATTAGCACTATAAACATACGTACGAAGTTCGGAGACTTCAGCTGTTGCAGTTGTTGATATATATACAAAAAACTATTTTCGTTGTATGGGAGGGGCCACGCCTATTTATTTTTTCCCGCCCATAAAAAGCACAATTATGCATATTAGCACTATAAACATCCGTACGAAGTTTGGAGACTTCAGCTATTACAGTTGTTGAAATATATACAAAAAACTATTTTCGTTGTATGGGAGGTGCCACGCCTATTTATTTTTTTCCGCCCATAAAAAGCTCAATTATGCATATTAGACCTATAAACATACGTACGAAGTTCGGAGACTTCAGCTTTTACAGTTGTTGAAATATTTCCAAAAAACTATTTTGGTTGTATGGGAGGTGCCACGCCTATTTATTTTTTCCCGCCCATAAAAAGCTCAATTATGCAAATTAGCACTTAAAGCAGCCGTACGAAGTTTGGAGACTTCAGCTGTTACAGTTGCTGAAATATATACAAAAAACTATTTTCCTTGTATGGGAGGTGCCACGCCCATTTATTTGTTTCCGCCCATACACAACTCAATTATGAACATCAATAAATAATTTAGTTGTACCAAATTTGGAGACTTCAGCTATAATAGGTATTGAGATATATGAAAAAAACTGTTCAATTTGTATGGGAGGTGCCACGCCCAGTCGGAATTTCCAAAAACAAATAAGCCTAAAACGCATTCCCAGATATCGGGTATGACCTTTTTTCAAGTTTCATTAAAATCGGTCCAGCCGTTCTTGAGTTATAAGCGGTGTCACTAACAAAAAAAAAATTGTTCTTTTATATATAAGATTATATATATATATATAAAATTTATGCATTAAATATCAAAAAAATATATTAAAAAACCCTATGTAAGCCTAAGGATCTTCAAGTTTGTTTCAGACAGATATATTTGTTTGCTTCAAATAAAAATATATTAGATAGGATCAACATGTTACAATGCATAAAAATGAAAAAAATATTAGTGTTATATAAAATACTTATTGAATAATCTAGCTTTAATGTCCTGAAATATCTAGTTCATTGGGGAGTAATATTACACCATTAAGGTTTTCCTGAAGTATCGATTAATCTTAATGGTATTACAGTGGTTGCAAAGAGGTTGTAATTAGTATTTTGACGTGAGCTTGAATTATTCAGCCTTATTAAGAGTGTCGTTGGCGAATTTCGACAGTTATGGTAGTCGTTGGCGTTTTAAATATTTTTCGGTACCATGTAAAATTAACGAAAACGACATTTTCGTAATAGAACAAAAAACACAGAATGTTTCAAAATTCTTACAATTTTAGTAAATTTTGTGTAACCCTGTTGTATATACTGTCAAAAAATCAACTGTTGGCGGTGATAAAAATAACAATATAAATACAAATTATTAAAAATACAAATTATTTTTTATTTAAAATGTTAAGTGTTGTAGGGAGTTACGGCAAAAGTCAAACATATTTGCCATGCCAAACTCCAAGTAAGTAAACAATTATACTTAATGTATTTTAATTAAATTTTTAATTTTTGTTAAATACTTAAGACTCAAAAAGGATGCTTTTAGGTATGTCGTTGACAAAATTGCTCCTAAATTAGAATATCAAATAAGGTTAACATGTTTGTCATATATTTTCCAGCTGAAGGTAAAAGGTGCTGGTATTAACTCAACATCTGCTTAAGCTAATCTTCTGTTAGCAGAGTGTTTAATGAATTCATTGAGTTGACCTGCAATTTCGCTCGCTCTACTCTTCTTTCACATTTACTTTATTAATTTCACTTGTATTTGTGTATATCCCTTTGTTAAATTTGATTTTTTTTTTTTTTATTTTTGGCTTTAATTTTTAAAAATAATTAAATAAAAAACATAAAAATTTGCTTTAATTATATTTTTCAGTACAGATACTACTTTTTTTTTGTGGAATCCATTTTTTTAATCATTTTTAATATATTTTTTTTAACTGTCGTTAACAAATACTTTGACGACTATTTTTTTAGTATTTGACATTTTTTTACGACACTCGTGGTACCGAAAATTGTAATAGAATCGTTAGAAAATGTTAATTTCTATCGTTTTTCGACAAACATGATACCATTCAAACAAAAAGACTGATTTTCGACACAAAAACGATTCGACAACGACACTCATAATAAGGCTGATTAAAACCTTGCTTAAATAGAGCTTGTCTACTACTACGGTCAAATCAATAACTCAAGATAAATTCTGACGAATTTAGTGCTCTATTTTCAATATGCATTACACATAAAATGACCTTTTTTTTGCGATTCTACAATTCTTGCCGCAGTATGTTGCAACAGCATTTGTAAAGTTATTTTTGCAACTTTTTTATTTACAAATATATTGCTAGGCCTACAGAGAGCTTTCACTGCCAAAAGTCTATAAAAGGGTGGAAATATGTTGTAATTTCTTTGTATCTATATTCTGCATGCGAATATTAAAGCATTGCTTTTTTGTGAAGTCGTTTTCAATAAGAAATGCAAGAGCTTCCTAGTCAGAAAGTTAAACAGGATTTTTGAAATTTTTACAGCATACCTTTCTGATTTTAGATGGACGCATTAAACTTTTAATTTTATTTTTTAAAACAGCAGCTTAATCATTTTCCCCTTTTTTCGGGCTGAGATACATGCCGCATGAATTAGTAAATCTGTCTCATTTTGCTTTAATGATGAGGGGCCTGTCGCTTCCCTTCTTTTGCTGCGCTCGGAAATTTCTGAATATGGTAAGCTTGGCCGACCAGCTCTGGAAGAACATGGGGCATCTGTTTGCACTTCATATATTTTGAAAATTACTTTAGTAAGCCACTTGCCATTTCGGGACTTAAAATATTTTAAGGAACTGTACCTTCTCTTCACTTCTGCCCCAACTTATTACAAAAAAAGCGCATTTTTTCTTGTCAGTATTTATTATACTCATCAGAAGAGTTATTTTCGCCGATTGTTATAATAATAATATTTTTTACAAGAGCTTTCTTTATTACCTCTTTTGAAGAATATTTTAAAAAGATCGGCATTTTTGATGCTAACGTTACCTAAGAAAAATTATTTTTTTTTAAGAATTGGAAAAAATTGATGAATATATTTACAGATTAATACTCTATAGTATAAGTATATATATATACAGGGTAGGGCAGTATTTCAAATACTTGTATTTGAAATACGTATTTGAAATACAAATACGTATTTTGTAGTTGAAATACCACCTTCTAATGTATTTTGTATTTGAAATACCCAATACTGAAGTATTTTGTATTTCAAATACTTATGATGTCAAAATACATTTTTCAAAATACATTTTTTTTGTTATACAAAAAGTTGTCATTAGTAAAATTTAAAAATTTTACAATTTTCAAAAAAAAAAAAATGGAAACTTTGTTTTCGTATTCATTCATGTCTTCGCCTTAGCTAGGCACGTTCTTTTCAGGTAATATCAAGAGCTCAGCGGATATTTAAAAATGTGAATGTGAAAAAAAATCAAATTTTGTATAAAAATTAAAACTTTTTTGACATTCACACTTTAAAACACAACAAGTATGGTCGCTATATTTGGCTGTGTCAAATCTTATATACCCCTCACATTGTTCTTTAAATATACCAAGCCAAGTTATTTTATACTGCAAATAATAAAATAAAAATACCTTGTGCAAGTTTTAACGTCCATAGACAACTTTATAAGATTTTATTGTTCGTATGAGTAATAAAAATACATGTAAAATGTTTAAGGTCGAGAGTTATAAAAGTTTTCGAGATTATTCGTATTAAAAGATTAATAAAAGTTGTTAATTTTTATGGGATATTCTAGTCCTCTTGCTCCCCTCCAACTTTTTTTCCAAAATGAAGGTCTTATGATGGAATTACTTTTTGTAGAAGACTAGAAGTCGATAGCTGTTATAGTTTCCGAGATAAAGCGTTGTGAAAATGTCATAAAAAATGTTTATTTGTGTGGGAGCTAGCCCATCCCCTGCCCCTACTTCAAAAATGTTTTTTTTTTAAGTGTAGGCCTTAGCATACAATTCCTTTTCGTAGAACACCAAAAGTCGATAGCTGTTATAGTTTCCGAGATAAAGCGTATCGAAAATTGCATAAAAATTGTTAATTTGTATGAGAGCTACCGCTTCTTCTGCCCCGACCCAAAAAATTTTTTCCTCCAAAGTGTAGGTCTTGTTGTCGATGGCTGTTATAGTTTCTTCGATTTAGCGCATGAAATATTTCACAAAATTTGTGCAATTGTAGAGGAAATACCACTTCCCCTGATCTGATCTGGAAAAAAATATTTACTTATTTAGGTCCCTATTTTCAGGGCATCGGGGTCAAGTTTTGTGGCAAGAATGACTATATTTACTGACATATATAGAGATATGTGCACGGATTTTGTCTTAAAAAAATGGGTTATTTTGATTTTTCGTTTATATCTCGGTCAGTAGTCCACCGATTTTGACAATTCTAAATAGCGATTGTCTCTAGGATATTTCCAATAATTTGACACCAATAACTGGTCTGTATCACTTCATTTGACTCCGAAAACTTGATTTCAACAGACTGGCATGTCTATATCAACTTCCCTATCTATAAGGATCCAGAATATATATACCTTATGAGGTCGCAAATGGATAAAAAAGAAATTAGAAACGGAATGACAAACTGATATATACCCTTATCACTATGTAAATGGTATACAAAAGAAATGCAGAGGGCGAATTTTTGAATTCGCCTTGATATTACTTTACTTTTAATTTGTTTGTTTTTCACATATAGAGAACTGTTTTCATAAAACTAAACACCAGTTTGTGGTTATCAGGACCTGTAAGAAAGATTGTTTTCTTTAAGAGGATTTATATATTCTCCAACAAGAGGCTGCTTATCTGATTTAACTTTTAAAAATCTAGTGTTCATGAAAGGAAACTCATGTTTCACCGATTGATTAATGGTTATAAATGTATTTTGTATTTTTGTATTTTGTATTTCAAATAAAAGATACTAAAATACTGTATTTTGTATTTGAAATACAAGCGGAACAAGTATTTTGTATTTCAAATACAGCAAAGCATGTATTTTGCCCAACCCTGTATATATATATAAGTATTTTCGGATATTTTGTTTCGCACCGGACAAATTCGGACATTTTTGTTAATGTTATAATTAATTTGAAAAAAACTTTTTTTAAATATTTTTTTATATGCCTTCAGAAAAAGCAAGTTTTTTTGAAATCCAGCTATTTTATTTTTAAAAGTTCTTTAGACATATTATAAATACTTACTTTCAGCTTCATAATCCATAAATATTTTAATTAAATTTTCTTTTTTTGTTTCTTAATTATTCTTCGACCAAACACTTCAAATGCACTACTCGTACTAAATTGTTCAACAATATCGAAAAGTTGTACGTTTGTCGCTGTACACATTAACAGTAAATAACGGTATATAAAAACAAAATATATTTTTTTTGATTTTAAGTGTTTATAACGTCATGAAAAACTAAAAAGTGCAAAACAAGACAATAAATATAAATACATTTTGGCCAGAAAAAATGGATTTTTGACCAATGTACATTGGTATATTGGCAAATTCAAAGTTCAATTGTTTAACATCGATTGTGCTTACTGTCCTCTTACAATTGTTAATGATACCCATCGAGTGAATTTCTTTCCATTTCTTTTTTGGTCAGACTAAATACAACAAAATTTTTTCAGCCGATGCGCAAAAACTTTTATTTGAAAAAGGAAGAGCACGAAGAGAATGACAAAAGCATAGATCACCCTAACTTAAAGCCAAGTTGAAAGAATGTACAAACCAATTGAAATATATGCTAGAAGTTTACAGAATGGCATCTCTTAAGGTATTGTAAGTTGGTCTTTCTAGAATTTGTGTATGATGCGCCTAGCCGCAGCACGTTTTAATTCTTTCTAGCACTGTTTAAGGTGCCTGGTTAGAATAGTGAGAACCACCGTGAGTTTTAACGACTGCAGTAATTCTGCCGTTATTTTCCAAAAATATCTTCTATTTATACTTTTCTTCATTTACTATATTATAAACATACTTTGAACTTTCCTATGTTCTATCTATTTACTTTAAGTTTCCCCTCTTTTCTTTGTAAATAATGCATGACTAAATATTTAAAGTGTTTTAACCCTTGTTAAATATTTTTATTAGTCACATATGCTTGTGTTTTGCATTTAATTACCAATTTTGTGTGATCTACTTAGTCAGCGTACTAATGTGCTACCATTGGTGAGCTACAATTTTGGGTTTTTATTCATAATCTTAAATCGCACATACTGCATTCATGTGTCATACATTTAGTTTACAAAAAGAAAAGAAATACAAAATTATTTATTGTTACTATTAATGTGTCATACACATTGTTTTAGGTAGTTGTAATGCGTTTCGACAAACACACTACAAAGGAACACCTCGACTCCTCAGACGAATTATTCACTATGGCGATCACCTAATTATCTTAAAAGGCCCGTTATCGCAAAACCACCACTACGTAATCTGAGAGGATCCTGGGCAAGAAATGGTAAAGAAAAATGTGGTCTGCTCGCAAGTCAAATAACAAATGTGTTTACTCCAAATACATCCACTGACATAAGTAAATTACCGCCTTTTGTTGCTAGATGTCCTATGGAAATACGTTTCAAACTTTAAGATGTCGTAAAGGCTATCAAAAATTTAAATGCTAAAAAAGCTTTTGGCTTTAATGAAATTAGCAACAAAATGCTTTTAGAGCTGCCTTGCACAGCAAAAAAAATAATTATTTTTAGTTTTTACCCCATATTACGGCTCGAACATTTCCTGCCAGTATGGGAAGTTACCTTGGTAAGCATTATTCCTAAGCCGGAAAAAGATTCTTCGAATGTGGAGTCCTACAGGCCTTTAAGTCTGTTACCAACTACATATATCCAAATTGTTCGAGAAATTGCTTAAAAACAAGCTGACTTCGATCCTACATGACAACAACTTCATTCCAAATCACCAATTTAAATTTAGAAGTCAACATGGCACCATCGAATAAGCCCACAGATTTGTACGGGTTATAAGAAAACCCTTTGAGGAAAAGAAATACTGCTCTGCGTTCTTTTTAGATGTCTCTCAAGCCTTTGATAAAGTTTGGCATGAAGCCAAGTTAAACAAGTTACAGCTGAACTTACCAGTGAATACCTTTTACCTTTTAAAAAATTATATAATTGGCCGACAATTTATGACAACAGAAGGAAACTGCTTAAGCTGTCCTAAACCAATAGGGGCAGGTGTACCTCAACGGAGTATAGTATATAAGGTCCAATTCTCTATTTGCTTTACCCAGCAGATATGCCCACAAACAATCTTACTCATACGTTGACATTTGCTGATGATACCGCCTTTTTCAGTAATCATAAAGACCTTAAGGAGGCCTCAAAACAACTTCAATATCACGTATCCCAAGTAGAAAAATGGGCAAAGTTATGGGGTATTAAAACAAATGAACAAAAATGCACCCACGTTACTTTTACTTTATGCAAGGAAACGTACCCCTCAATTCTTATTAACAACCATATGGTGCCTCAACAATTTGAGACGAAATATCTTGGTATTCCCCTGGATCGCCGCCTCACGTGGAAGTCACATATGCATACGAAGTTGACACAGATGAAACTTAAAACGGCCCAAATCCACTGGCTAATCGGTAGAAACTCTGTGCTACGTCTTGATTGTAAACTTTTACTTTACAACTCAATTTTGAAACCAATTTGGTACTACGGTATATAATTATGGGGCACTGCTTCCACCTCAAACATTTAAAAAATTCAACGCCGTCAAAATAGAAACCTAAGAATGATAACTGGTGCTTCTTGGTACATTAAAAACAGCAACATCCACGAAGAAATATAAGTTTCCCTAGTTAAATGCGAAATCCTTAATAGTATTTAAGTATTTAAACAAGCTGGAAACGCATCCAAATCCGCTCGCTCGAAACATTTTGCAACATAGTGGACATACTCGTCTGAAAGCAAGGGATACTATTTCGCTGAGATGAAACAACTGAAATTATATAGTTTTATTATGAGAACTTACATTTTAGTCTGGCACTGGCTAGACTATTATAAATTAAATAGTTTTAAGATCTAATTACCTAACCTCATCTTCGAAAGGAAATTTTTTACTTAAATATTAATAGTGTCTCACAGCCTAGACAGTTAATTTTGAGACGAGAGGCTTTAGATCAGGAGTTGACGAAAATGATCAGAGGTGTTCGAGGTAATGTAAACGAGGTAGTAGCAGAAAATGACGAATCCTATTTTGAAGACTTAAATGAAGTTTGCGAATTTAGGGAAAGACGTGGAAAAAGATATAACGACGGATGTTGTTGGAATTGCGGGAGTAGAGGTTACCAATATATGACCGTGAGGAAGAGCGCACGGTTTTTTGTTACGGGTGCGGAAAAGCTGGCGTATACAGACCGCAATGTGACCGGTGTCAGGGAAACTTACAGACGAGCGGAAACAAAACCACCAGTTTTCGCTCAAAGGAGAATTAGATCGGAGCTTGGTAAAATTTAATGTTTTGACCCAGACAGACTTCATGTATTAAGGACAACGATATTCGGCAATCTTATTCTATTTAATAAGGAACCTTACCATGTCAAACTACTGAACTACAACAAAACGAGGGAACGAATTTTTAATGAGGCATTGACAGTCACTCAGTGTAAGAAACCTAAAGTAAGGACTATACGTATGAGAAATTTTTTTTATTGAGACGAAAGGCTCGCAAAATCTGCATTAACTCTATTCAATAATTTTGTAAGGAAAATGATATTAGACCGTTTATTCAAATTGAAATTTTTGGAAAGAAAGTAGGAGCTTTACTTGATTCCGGGGCAACAATATCCTGCATAATTGGGCAAGCAGATAGAGAATTTCTTGATCGAAACATACCTTTTAAGACTTGTAATTTGCTTGTAGAAGTAGCCGGTGGTAATAAATATAAGATTTTAGGAAAATTTGTCACCGATTTCAAGTTTCGTACGGAATCCAAATTTTTGACGATGTATATAGTCCCAGACCTGAAACAAGATGTATACCTAGGTTGTGACTTTTGGAGTAGCTTTGGATTGATGAGGAACATTTTTGAAAGCTTTTCTATTTCCGAGTACGAACCAAAACCAGGCAAGCACATCTTAGAATATTACCAGCGGAATCGACTCTGTAACGTCATAGCCTTATTTCCGGACTTTCGAAGGGAAGGCCTAGGCAGAACTTCTATTTTGGAACATACTATTGAAATTGAACCAGGGTCTAGGCCAATTGAACAACGATATTTTTCAGTGTCACCGGCTATAGAGAAAAAATGGCATGAAAAGGTAGACAATATGCTTGAACTGGGCATCACTGAACTGGCCCCGCCCAATTGGAGTAGTCCAGTTACGCTGGTTCAAAAGGAAGGGAAAATCGACTTTGTCTGGACTCCAGAAAACAAAATGCTATAACGGTTCGAGATGCCTACCCCCAGCCTAAAATAAATGGCATACTTTCTCGCCTCCCGAAAGCAGAATTTTTCTCGTCCCTTGATTTGAAACATGCATTTTGGCAGGTACCGTTAGCCGAAAAATCTAAAGATATGACTGCTTTCACTATACCGAATAAACCGTTATATCGTTTTAAAGTTATGCCATTTGGCCTAACTAATGCGCCACAAACCATGTCCAGGTTGATGGACATAATGTTACCTCCCGACTTGCAAAATAGGGTATTCGTCTACCTTGACGGCCTTTTGGTAGTTAGTGAAAATGTTGATGATCATATCTTGTTGCTAGCGAAAGTATGTCAAATTCTGGGAAATGCAGGTTTGACGTTAAATATCAAAAAATGTAAATAGTGTATGCGCGAGATTCGTTACTTAGGATACATTATAGGGCATGGATGCATAAAAGCTGATCCTGAGAGGGTATCTGCTGTTGAAAATTTATCACCCCCTAACACTGTCCGGGATTTGTTGGATGGTATAGGCGCTTTTTGTCCAATTTTTTGTCACTCACGGCTCCATTGACAGACCTTACAAGAAAGTCAAATAACCCTTTTAAGTGGACAGAAAGCGCACAGATTGCATTTGAAAAATTAAAGGTTTTGTTGACCTCAGCGCCTATCCTTGTAACACCTAATTTTGACTAGCCATTCATTATTCAATGTGACGCTTCGAAAACCGGAGTAGGAGGAGTCTTGGCTCAAAAGGATGCAGATAATGTGGAACGCCCAATCGCATTTTTTGCGAAAAAATTAAACCGTGCTCAACAAAATATTCCGTAACTGAGCTTGAGTGCCTTGCGACAGTGTGGTCCATTGAAAAGTTTCGTAAATATGTTGAAGATGGTTATATTCATAAACGTACCCAGTTCAGTAAACCAGATCTTTCTGAAGCTTTTAAATGGAAGCTGTGGATTCCACAAGAACTGGTTCCTTGTGTGATGGAACGCTGCCACAGCCCACCAACTTCATCTCATGATGGTGTAGGTAAGATTTTAGAAAGATTGCGCCGTTAATTTTATTGGCCAACTATGCTTTCCGATGTAAAGAAGTTTATCTCTAATTGTGAAATTTGCAAGAGGAGCAAATCTTCAAACACACAATTAAAACCACCTATGGGAGAACAGGCAAAATCGTATAGGCCATTTTAAAGACTCTATTTGGATTTTTTAGGGCCATACTCGAGGTCAAAGAATCAACATGTTTGAATATTTTTGGTGTTAGAACACTTTAGTAAATATCCCATATTTAAGGCTGTCAAAAAATTTTCCAGTAGCATTGTCATTGACTTTTTGGAATCAAGTGTCTTTAATATATTCGGAGTTCCTGAGGTAATAATAACGGACAACGGTTCGCAATTTCGATCTCAAGGGCTTCTTGGAAAAGTTTGGCATTTCCCATGTTTTAACACCAGTGTACTCTCCACAGACGAATGCAGCAGAACGCGTAAATAGGTCACTACTAGCTGGCATTAGATCCTATATAGGGAATGACCATCGTACTTGGGATAGCAAACTTAATGAAAAAGGAGTTGCGTTACGATCAGCAGTACACGTATCAATCGGTTTTTCACCGTATTTGGCTTTATTGGGGCAACAAATGATTTTGCATGGTAGCACTTACAAGCTCCTTAGAAAATGTTGGAGGATGGGGAACCCGTATCCATAGCAATATATTTAAAAATTTGGACACTGCTTACCGAACTAATAAGCAGCAGTATGACTAAAGAAAAAAAAAACCGATCTAAAAATAGATTTGAATACGTTGTTGTTGCGTAGTAATATGCACTGCTGGGCAGAAATATGTACATAGGTTATAAGAGAATTAGCTTTTAGTAGGAATGTGGGATATTTTTTTAAATTCTTTATTCATGTTTTATTCTTTACTGTATATCTATTTAAATTACAGAAATAATTTGCAAATTTTTGGTTGCACTTTTACCGTAAGTGGTAATTTAACTTAGGACAGAATTTTTGTTTAATAAATTATAAAATTATTCGGTTAGGCGTGTAGCTGGTCTTGTGCGTCAAAGTAGAGAAAATCTAGGGGCTTGGTCGACTCAATTGGCCTGTCTACTTGGAGTAGCCTCTGGATTCATTTAATGATAATTGGACTTAAACTTTTAGTAAAACTGCCCTGTTTGTATGGTAGACAGGGAAGGGTCTTTGCCGATCCAAGTCAACTAATTTACATATCTATATTGGCCTGGATCTAAATTTTAAAACAAGAACTGCAAACTTTAATTTAAAAGAAAAGGGGAACATTTAATAGATTTTTTTAGTTTAATTATGAAATCTGTATTTATCTTTTCAAACTAAAGAAGTCTCATTTGTAGCTGATTTACATAATTTTTAATTATATACAGTACATATAGATACCGGTTATATAATTATAATGGAACGCCTAAATTTAACACCTTCTGCTAACACCTATGGGCCCACAGATCAACGTTGGAGGAAACAAAAAACAAAGAAAAAAGTAAGTTTTGGAAATTTCTATATCATTATATAAACCATTCATATCGGGTTCCTTTGAAAACAAAAGAAAAGCAACGACGTTATTTTTTTTGGTAATATTTTTTTATATTTTCTTATTGAAAATTTTAATTAAATATAACGGTTTAGTTGTTTAAAGGAAAAGTAAGATAATTCAACTTTATTTACTATACTAACTTTAAATGCACGTTACAAGCGAATTCATTATTATTAAAGTTTTGTTAGTTTATATAATTTGTCTAAGAAAGAAAAAATGAATTTATTTTTAATATTTTGTATTATTAAGGAAAATGATTATGGTCAATTAAACATTTTTTAAGTAAAGGTACCTAGTAACCAAACGGTGTTTCGGGTTATCAAGGACAATTTGATATGGTATTTAATTGATAACATGGTTGGGTTTTGGGCAATATAGGGACATCATCTTCCCCTATGAACTTCGTCAGCTGACCGATAAGGACCAATAAAACTAAGGATTTTTGCACGTAAATTTCCTGTAGTTCTTTTCCGAATATCCGAATAGTAATTTGTAAAAGATCCCTTCCCCATCCGACGAACCCTAGCCGGTTATAGACGTGCCTTCCCTATTATATTCGGACTAATACGGTGAAAAAGACACCAGCTTAACTACTCCTACAGAATTCATTACAATCTTTTGTAATAGAAAATGTTCTCTGTTGATTGTATAATACATTTTTTATGATTAATTGAGGATTCTTTTTTTTGATTTCCTTCTCTAAAACTAAATAAGCAAATAATGTGTTTGGTCGTTTGAAAAATAAAAAAAAAATTTTTAAACGTATTTAAATGAAAAAAACCTTTAAATATTTTTGAAAAAATGTTTAAACAAATAATATGATAAGATTTAAGAAAAGAATTAAATGTCATAACTAAAGATCCTTTACGATAAAATAACATAATTTAACTTTTTTATAATGCATTACTGTGAAACTTACCTAAAAAAGAAAGATATTTTTTTTTCATATATTTTATTATTGAATCTTAGCTTAAGCGAACAAACAATAAGTATTTAAATCTTAAAACTAATTAATTAATACTAGTCCAGTCAGTACCAGACTAAAATTTAAGTTCTCACAATAAGGATAACTAATAACACTTTTAAAATATTATTTAGGATTTAATCCTAATTTTCTTGTATATTTATAGGGTTTGTTGTTGGTTAAGTTTGTCTATATGTATTTTATTGGTTCTTACACCAAATCATCAGTAGACTTCAACCCAAATTCTTAAAAAGCCATAAATATTTTCTGTCTTTATATAATAACCTCACTTTGCATTCTTAATCTCGTAGTGTACGGACGTGTCTACGCGAGTGTAATATTGGTAATAGGTGTATTAGTAATAAGTGGTAAACGAATTTATTAATATACATATATATGTATATGTGTATATACACATAATAGTGAGAAAAACAAAAACAACAAATTAAATAAAAAATAAAAAAAGCGAACTGTTAATGAGTAACAGTAATCGTAGTGACAGTGGGCCTAAAAGCCGAAATGCTTACATTGTGTTAAGCTCAACAAGCGTCAGTAATGAAAATATCAGAGACCCTGAATTCAATAAAAACTATTTAGATGAGAAACCAAAAATAAATACAAGCAATTTAAGTGCAAGTGCTCCAAATTTAAATAAGTGCTTTGAACAAGGGATAAGTTTAGCCCAATCTCTTTTTAAAAATTATAAAAAAAATACCGAAGTACCATCCTCCCCGCGGTCTTCCTTATCATATTCTGGAACTAAATCTACCCTTGCTAAAGGCAGTCCCAGTGCACTTTCATCAGAAGATCCAAAGGTCCAGGTAGGGATGGACCGCTACATAACAGTTCTTAAAAGGGGTAGAACCCCGAAATCCGCAGAGGTTACAAAACCAGCGAAAATTTCAAGAGATGAAGAAAAGCCAATCTCATCGCAAAATCGTTTTGCAATTCTAGAAGAGGAGAACGACATCCCTGTCACCGAGAAGAAGACATTTAAACCTCCTCCAATTTATTTGAGAGAAAGGAACTCTAACGACCTTATTAGGGTTTTAGTCGGATTAATTGGTGAAAACAACTTCTATGTGTTTAATATTAAGCGTGGTAACATTTACGAGACAAAAAATTCAGGTAAATCACGAAAACGCTTACCGCACCGTCGTTTCAGAATTTGAAAAACTGAATAAAAACTTCTACACTTACCAACTAAAAAACGCTAAAGGCCTCCAGGTTGTTATAAAAGGTATTGACGCTAATGTCGACCCGGAAGAGATAAAGACGAGTTTGTACAGCAGAGGATTTAAAGCTAAAACTGTATCAAACATTAAAAACAGAGAAAGGTGTCCAACCCCATTATTCCGGGTAGAGCTTGAGCCTAGTGATGTAAAACTGAAGAAAGGTGAAACTTACCCAATTTATGAATTAAGATATATTTTGCACCGCAGAGTTGTTGTTGAAGCCCCACATAAACGATCTGGGCCAGTACAGTGCTTGAAAATCCAGGAATACGGCCATACCAAAGCCTATTGTAAGTTGCCTTCTGTTTGTGTTGTGTGTGGGGACCTGCATGCCACGACCAAGTGCAATAAACCTAAAGATGACCCTAGGGTGAAGAAATGCAGCAATTGCGGCGGAAACCACACGGCCAACTATAGAGGTTGCCCTGTTTTTGAATCAGTTAAGCGCTCATCTAAGCCGAAAATACTTTCTGCCCCTCCCCAGCCTTTAAATTTACCAACTACAAATATGCCTCCGTTAGCACAACCAACTACAAATCAAGTTTCTTACGCCGCTGCATTAAAGTCTAACCAGCCTAATGCACGTAAGTCTACCGAGACTACAACACAACAAGAAGTACCAACCGGAGCCAATTTTAGCCGCCTGGAAGCCGTAATTGATAATATGGTCAAACAATTTACGCAGTTTATGGCGCAAATGTCCGGCATGATGCAAGAAATGCAAAAAATGCAGTCTGCACTTGTGCAGGCCATGCTTAAAAGGCCATGAACTGCCTCAGGGTTTGTTTCTGGAACGCAAGCGGCATCCGCCAACACAAAAATGAGTTCGAACACTTTTTAATACACCAAAAAATCGATGTCATGTTGATTTCCGAAACTCATATGACATATAGAAGCACTTTCAAAATAAGTGGCTATACTTTTTATGATTCAAAAGATCCCAGAGATAGGTCATGTGGTGGTTCAGCTATATTAATTAAATCAAGAATCAAACACCAATGGATGGGTGGTCCCTCCGAAAGTTATATACAAGCAACAAACGTCTGCATCGACGAATTTTACCATAATCTCGTTATTTCGTCAGTTTATTATCCACCCAGATTCTCCATAACGAAGGATCAGTACAACAGTTTTTACAAATCTTTAGGTCCTCACTTTATAGCTGCTGGAGACTATAACGCTAAACACACATACTGGGGCTCCCGCCTAATAAGTCCCAGAGGTCGTGTCTTGTATGGTTCTGTATTGGAAATGAGACTTCACGTTATTTCAACTGGGCAACCAACATATTGGCCAACTGACCACAATAAAATACCAGACGTAATAGATTTTGGCGTAGCAAAAGGCATATCCCCTGAGCTTATTGAGGCTCAACCCTCCTTGGATTTATCTTCTGATCACTCACCCACAATTTTCACTATTTGCAGTCCTCACCAAATTGCAACTAGTGATATTTTTCTGTCAAAAAGAATAAACTGGTTAAAATACAAAAAATTTATCAGCACGCACAGTTCGGAACACCAATCTTTAAAAACTTCCGAAGAAATCGATGAGTGCCTGAGTAGCCTCAATGAAAATATTAAAAAAGCCGTTCTACCTACCGTCAGGCCAGATACAACAAAATTTACTCAACCGATGTTGAAAAGCTCTTATCTGAAAAAAGGAGAGCCCGAAGAGAATGGCAAAAGTATAGATCGCCCCTACTTAAAAATAAGCTGAAGAAATGTACAAACCGATTAAAAAGCTTGCTAGAAGTACATAGAATGTCATCAATGAAGGAATACCTAGAAGATCTAGACGCGACTCCTCAAACAAACTATTCTCTATGGCGAACAGCCAGACGTCTTAAAAGACCCGTAATCGCAAAACCACCACTGCGTTACCTGAGAGGATCCTGGGCTAGAAATGAGGAAGAAAAATGCGATCTGTTCGCAAGCCATTTAAGGAACGTCTTCACTCCCAATTCATGCACTGGCGTGAGAGAATTACCGCCTGTTGTAGCTAGACGTCCTATAGAAATACGTTTCCGATTTTCAGATGTTATAGAGGCAATCGCTAACCTAAATGACAAAAAAGCTCCTGGCGTTAATAAGATAAGCAACAAAATGCTTTGAGAGCTACCCTTCACATGTAAAAGAATTATTATTTTTGTTTTTAATGCCATAATTCGGCTTGAACACTTTCCGCCAGTATTGAAAGTTGCCTTAGTAAAGATGATTCCCTGGTAAAGATCCTTCGAAGGTTGAGTCTTACAGGCCTATAAGTTTGTTACCAACTTTGGCTAAACTATTCGAAAAGCTGCTTAAAAATAAGCTGAGTCCGATCCTGAATGACAACAACTGCATCCCAGATCAGCAATTTGGTTTTAGAAGTCAACATAGTACAATCGAACAAACTCACAGACTGGTGCAGGTTATAAGAAAAGCCTTTGAGGAAAAGAAGTACTGCTCCGCGCTTTTTATCGATGTTTCTCAAGCATTCGATAAAGTATGGCACGAAGGCCTGATAATTAAACTGAAACTCTATCTACCAGCTAATATTTCAAGCCTGCTAGAAAAATACTTAACCGGCAGACATTTTATGATCAAAGAGGGAAACCAAATAAGTTGTTCCCAACCAATAGGGACTGGTGTACCTCAAGGGAGTATACTAGGTCCAATTTTGTACTTGCTCTACACAGCAGATATGCCAACCAACTGTTTTACGCACACGTCCACATTTGCTGATGATACCGCTTTTCTCAGTATTCATAAATACCCTAAAGAGGCTTCGAGTCAACTGCAACAACACGTAAGCCAAGTTGAGAAATGGGCAAGGTTATGGGGAATATAAATAAATGAACAACAATATACTCACATAACTTTTACCTTACGCAAAGAAACGTGCCCTCCAATCACTATTAACAACCATTTGGTGCCTCAACGATCCGAGACAAAATATCTTGGTATTCACCTGGATCGCCGCCTCACATGGAAGCCTCATACAGATGCAAAGCTGACGCAAATGAAACTTAAAGCTGCACAAATCCACTGGCTAATTGGTAGAAACTCTGTGCTACGTCTTGATTGTAAGCTTCTACTCTACAACTCAATTTTAAAATCAATTTGGTGCTACGGTATACAATTATGGGGCACTATAATAACCTCATTAAACAAAATGAGAATTACTATAAGCAAACTAAAACGTTCAAGTTTTTTAAGAATCCAACAAACCAATATTCGCTATTCGCTGTTTTGATTTTATTTTTCGCCTTTACATTTGAATAACCATTGGTTATTACTAACTGTATTATAAGGGCTACCGAAAACAAAGCCTTGTTGTTTAAGTACACTTTTAAAATATTATTTAGGATTTAATCCGAATTTTCTTGTATATTTAAAGGGTTTGTTGTTGGTTAAGTTTGTCTATATGCATTTCATTGGTTCTTACACCAAAACATCAGTAGACTTCAACCCAAATTCTTAAAAAACCATGAATATTTTCTGTCTTTATATAATAACCTCAATAAACAAAATGAGAATTACTTTATCCTAGCTGCAATGGTATGCATTTAATATTAATATGCAAAATTACCCTTAAAAAATAAGAATTTAAAAATAATTATTTTTGGCAAAAATGTAGATGATTTTGGACTTTAACCTAGCCGAAATGGCATGAAAGTTATATTAATTGCAAAATTGTCCTTAAAAGTTGATAATAAAATAAATATTTTTTTGTCGATAATGTTGATGATTATGGACTTTAACCTAGCCGAAATACCATAAATTTAATTTTAACATACAAAATTACCCTCAAAGGTTATAAATAATAAAAAAAATTACGTTTGTTTATAAGGTTTTCTGTCTTTATATAATAACCTCAATAAACAAAATGAGAATTACTATAAGCAAACCAAAACGTTCAAGTTTTTTAAGAATCCAACAAACCAATATTCGCTATTCGCTGTTTTGATTTTCTTTTTCCCCTTTACATTTGAATAACCATTGGTTATTACTAAATGTATTATAAGGGCTACCGAAAACAAAACCTCGTTGTTTAACAACACTTTTAAAATATTATTAAGGATTTAGTCCCAATTTTCTTGTATATTTATAGGGTTTGTTGTTGGTTAAGTTTGTCTATATGCATTTCATTGCACGACCCCGACATAATAGAAAAGTTTTCTTTTTACTAAACTTTAAGCGAAGGTATTAAAATTGGGTCAGATAAAAATTCTAAATCTGACTTTTTAACTTGTAAACAGTTGCATGAAGACCAGACTGACTAAAGACACCTATTGAAATTTGAGAAAATAATTAGATAGTCAATTGGATAGTAGGTAGCTCGGTGCACTTTTCCATTAGAATCGAATAGAATTAGGATTTGGACAGAAATAGGATTTGTTGTAGATTTTCCTTTCCTTTTATCATTTACAAAAATATACATTTGAGAAAAATATACCAGAGTAGAATAAGAAGTTAAAATTAATAAGAAACAATAGAAGGATATGTCGAAGGACGCCAAAATACAAATTGAAACTCTTTAAGTGGTCAGAAAACGAGAATCCTTATTCTGATAAGAGCTCATTCATTCTTCTTAGTATTTTTGGAGAATCAAACCTTCATACTTTTCCAGATTGCCCTTATTTTAGAACACCAATTATTTTTACCAATAATTGAGCTTTACACCTTAAATTGCTTTGGCAATCAGTAAAGACAAATACATATGGGGGATTTCATGTCAAGTGACCCAACTTTTTTTTCGATTAGAAAGAAATTTGGACCAAAGTAAGTTCTTGCAGAAAGTAGTTTAGACACAATTTTTTAACACGATCGGTCAAGAACTCTCTGAGCTAGAGGGGTTCAAAATTTGACGTTTTCGGCAAATAGGTGTTTTTTCTCATACATGTAGTTTATTACCTTTTGCTTTTAACAAAATTCGTCCCAAATACTTACGATAGCTTTTTTTTTCAATCTTCCAGACAAAAATATTTTTAAAATTAAAAAAAATATTTTTTTAATTTTTTTTTATAAAATAATTAGAAAAAAATTTTTTTTTCCAAATATGCCCATTTTTTTTTTTTTTTTTTGCTCAAAAGAAAGCTTAGGTCTTTTGCTTGAAGAGCTTGGAAGTCGCTTAGTGGGATGCGAGTGGGATATCTATAAAAAATAATGTTTTGTAACTCAAGGCAGAGGTTTTCCAATTTTCTCGTATATTCTATTTTGATTTTTTTGCTATTTATGTAAAATTATCTTTTAAGCAAAAAAAAAAATATTTTATGCTAAGAAACAAAATAATTTAACCTTTCCGACGGTATGCAAGTACCAAATAAAGTCTCATAAACTAGACACTGTATTACCAACAAAATTGTAGGCCTCTGGAATAAAATCACTTTTATATGGCAATGCCTGAATACATTTTGTTAATATTTTCAATGCATACCGTCGGAAAGGTTAAATTATTTTGTTTCTTAGCATAAAATATTTTTTTTTTTGCTTAAGAGATAATTTTACATAAAAAGGATAAAAAATCAAAATAGAATATACGCGAAAATTGGGAAACCTCTACCTTGAGTTACAAAACATTAATTTTTATAGATATCCCACTCGCATCCCACTAAGCCACTTCCAAGCTCTTCAAGCAAAAGACCTAAGCTTTCTTTTGAGCAAAAAAAAAAAAAACAATGGGCATATTTGGAAAAAAAAATTTTTTTCTAATTATTTTATAAAAAAAAATTAAAAAAATATTTTTTTAATTTTAAAAATATTTTTTTCTGGAAGATTGAAAAAAAAGCTATCGAAAGTATTTGGGACGAATTTTGTTAAAAGCAAAAGGTAATAAACTACATGTATGAGAAAAAACACCTATTTGCCGAAAACGTCAAATTTTGAACCCCTCTAGCTCAAAAAGTTCTTGACCGATCGTGTTAAAAAATTGTGTCTAAACTACTTTCTGCAAGAACTTACTTTGGTCCAAATTTCTTTCCAATTGAAAGACATCGGTTTTAAAAGTTGGGTCACTTGACATGAAATCCCCCATATATATATTTTATTAGTCAGTTATGGAAATATTTTTCTTTTTCGACCTAAGGCTTTCCTTAAATACAATATAAACATAATTCCAAAATGGGTAGCACTGAGTCAAAAGCCGAAAACCCTTATGCAAATGTCATTAATGACATTTTATTAAAGATGGAATTCCCTACCTATTACTTAATTATCCCGTTTGTATATAAACAGAAAAATTTTGGAAATAAAATTATTTACTTTTAAGCCTTCAATCGGCCGACTTTTCATTTTTAAAGCATACATCTGCTTGTTTTTAATCCTTGGCATCCAACTGCCAGGATCTCTTTTCTTTGCCAGTGGCGTTTGTTAGCGCCGGCAACATACCGGTTTCTTTATCAATACTTACTCACTCAAACATTACAATATGGAAAAATTCATCAATGCAGGCGTTTATTGCTTGGATATAAGATTCGGATAGGCAACCCAACCATTGTTGTTTAATTCTTGATTTAATTAATATAGCACAGATCCACCACATGATCTATCCCTAGGATCCTTTGCGTCATATAGCCACTTATTTTAAATGTGCTGCTAGATGTCATACGAGTCTCGGGAATTAACATATCAATTTTTTGGTTTATTAAAAAGTATTCGAGTTCGTTTTTGTGTTGGCAGATGCCGTTAGGCTTACTTGTGTTGTCTTGGCGTTGGCATAAGAAACTTGACTCATTGTTGGGTGTGTTGGTGGGGGCATTGTAGTAGTGGTTATATTTAACTGCTAAGGAGGGGCACAAACAACTATTGGCTTTGATGAGCGCCTAACTAAATCAAAAACAGGGCAGCCTCTATAGTAAGCAGTGTGATTTCCGCCACAATTGCTGCATTTCTTCACATCATCTTTCGATTTTTCACACTTGGTCGTAGCATGCAGGTCTCCACACACAACAAAAACAGAAGGCAACTTGCAATAAGCTTTTTTTTAACATATATTTTATTATTGAATCTTCGCTTAAGCGAACTAACAATAAGTTTCAAATCTTAAAACTAAGTAATTAATACTAGTCCAGTCAGTACCAGACTAAAATTTAAGTTCTCACAATAAAGCTGGCTAATTTCAAAAATTTCATCCAAGAGCAATGGTATCCCTTCTTTTAAGGCGGGTGTGCCCACTATGTTGCAGGATGCTTCGAGCGAGCGGGTTTGGGTGTAATTCCAGCTTATTTAAATACTTGTCCACATAGTTTAGAATTTCGCTTTTTACTAGTGGAACTTCTAGATCCTTGTGTGAATAAAAACTTCTACACTTACCAACTAAAAAACGCTAAAGGCCTCCAGGTTGTTATAAAAGGTATTGACGCTAATGTCGACCCGGAAGAGATAAAGACGAGTTTGTACAGCAGAGGATTTAAAGCTAAAACTGTATCAAACATTAAAAACAGAGAAAGGTGTCCAACCCCATTATTCCGGGTAGAGCTTGAGCCTAGTGATGTAAAATTGAGGAAAGGTGAAACTTACCCAATTTATGAATTAAGATATATTTTGCACCGCAGAGTTGTTGTTGAAGCCCCACATAAACGATCTGGGCCAGTACAGTGCTTGAACTGCCAGGAATACGGCCATACCAAAGCCTATTGTAAGTTGCCTTCTGTTTGTGTTGTGTGTGGGGACCTGCATGCCCCGACCAAGTGCAATAAACCTAAAGATGACCCTAGGGTGAAGAAATGCAGCAATTGCGGCGGAAACCACACGGCCAACTATAGAGGTTGCCCTGTTTTTGAATCAGTTAAGCGCTCATCTAAGCCGAAAATACTTTCTGCCCCTCCCCAGCCTTTAAATTTACCAACTACAAATATGCCTCCGTTAGCACAACCAACTACAAATCAAGTTTCTTACGCCGCTGCATTAAAGTCTAACCAGCCTAATGCACGTAAGTCTACCGAGACTACAACACAACAAGAAGTACCAACCGGAGCCAATTTTAGCCGCCTGGAAGCCGTAATTGATAATATGGTCAAACAATTTACGCAGTTTATGGCGCAAATGTCCGGCATGATGCAATAAATGCAAAAAATGCAGTCTGCACTTGTGCAGGCCATGCTTAAAAGGCCATGAACTGCCTCAGGGTTTGTTTCTGGAACGCAAGCGGCATCCGCCAACACAAAAATGAGCTCGAACACTTTTTAATACACCAAAAAATCGATGTCATGTTGATTTCCGAAACTCATATGACATATAGAAGCACTTTCAAAATAAGTGGCTATACTTTTTATGATTCAAAAGATCCCAGAGATAGGTCATGTGGTGGTTCAGCTATATTAATTAAATCAAGAATCAAACACCAATGGATGGGTGGTCCCTCCGAAAGTTATATACAAGCAACAAACGTCTGCATCGACGAATTTTACCATAATCTCGTTATTTCGTCAGTTTATTATCCACCCAGATTCTCCATAACGAAGGATCAGTACAACAGTTTTTACAAATCTTTAGGTCCTCACTTTATAGCTGCTGGAGACTATAACGCTAAACACACATACTGGGGCTCCCGCCTAATAAGTCCCAGAGGTCGTGTCTTGTATGGTTCTGTATTGGAAATGAGACTTCACGTTATTTCAACTGGGCAACCAACATATTGGCCAACTGACCACAATAAAATACCAGACGTAATAGATTTTGGCGTAGCAAAAGGCATATCCCCTGAGCTTATTGAGGCTCAACCCTCCTTGGATTTATCTTCTGATCACTCACCCACAATTTTCACTATTTGCAGTCCTCACCAAATTGCAACTAGTGATATTTTTCTGTCAAAAAGAATAAACTGGTTAAAATACAAAAAATTTATCAGCACGCACAGTTCGGAACACCAATCTTTAAAAACTTCCGAAGAAATCGATGAGTGCCTGAGTAGCCTCAATGAAAATATTAAAAAAGCCATTCTACCTACCGTCAGGCCAGATACAACAAAATTTACTCAACCGATGTTGAAAAGCTCTTATCTAAAAAAGGAGAGCCCGAAGAGAATGGCAAAAGTATAGATCGCCCCTACTTAAAAATAAACTGAAGAAATGTACAAACCGATTAAAAAGCTTGCTAGAAGTACATAGAATGTCATCAATGAAGGAATACCTAGAAGATCTAGACGCGACTCCTCAAACAAACTATTCTCTATGGCGAACAGCCAGACGTCTTAAAAGACCCGTAATCGCAAAACCACCACTGCGTTACCTGAGAGGATCCTGGGCTAGAAATGAGGAAGAAAAATGCGATCTGTTCGCAAGCCATTTAAGGAACGTCTTCACTCCCAATTCATGCACTGGCGTGAGAGAATTACCGCCTGTTGTAGCTAGACGTCCTATAGAAATACGTTTCCGATTTTCAGATGTTATAGAGGCAATCGCTAACCTAAATGACAAAAAAGCTCCTGGCGTTGATAAGATAAGCAACAAAATGCTTTTAGAGCTACCCTTCACATGTAAAAGAATTATTATTTTTGTTTTTAATGCCATAATTCGGCTTGAACACTTTCCGCCAGTATTGAAAGTTGCCTTAGTAAAGATGATTCCCTGGTAAAGATCCTTCGAAGGTGGAGTCTTACAGGCCTATAAGTTTGTTACCAACTTTGGCTAAACTATTCGAAAAGCTGCTTAAAAACAAGCTGAGTCCGATCCTGAATGACAACAACTGCATCCCAGATCACCAATTTGGTTTTAGAAGTCAACATAGTACAAACTCACAGACTGGTGCAGGTTATAAGAAAAGCCTTTGAGGAAAAGAAGTACTGCTCCGCGCTTTTTATCGATGTCTCTCAAGCATTCGATAAAGTATGGCACGAAGGCCTGATAATTAAACTGAAACTCTATCTACCAGCTAATATTTCAAGCCTGCTAGAAAAATACTTAACCGGCAGACATTTTATGATCAACGAGGGAAACCAAATAAGTTGTTCCCAACCAATAGGGACTGGTGTACCTCAAGGGAGTATACTAGGTCCAATTTTGTACTTGCTCTACACAGCAGATATGCCAACCAACTGTTTTACGCACACGTCCACATTTGCTGATGATACCGCTTTTCTCAGTATTCATAAATACCCTAAAGAGGCTTCGAGTCAACTGCAACAACACGTAAGCCAAGTTGAGAAATGGGCAAGGTTATGGGGAATATAAATAAATGAACAACAATATACTCACATAACTTTTACCTTACGCAAAGAAACGTGCCCTCCAATCACTATTAACAACCATTTGGTGCCTCAACGATCCGAGACAAAATATCTTGGTATTCACCTGGATCGCCGCCTCACATGGAAGCCTCATATAGATGCAAAGCTGACGCAAATGAAACTTAAAGCTGCACAAATCCACTGGCTAATTGGTAGAAACTCTGTGCTACGTCTTGATTGTAAGCTTCTACTCTACAACTCAATTTAAAATCAATTTGGTGCTACGGTATACAATTATGGGGCACTATAATAACCTCATTAAACAAAATGAGAATTACTATAAGCAAACTAAAACGTTCAAGTTTTTTAAGAATCCAACAAACCAATATTCGCTATTCGCTGTTTTGATTTTCTTTTTCCCCTTTACATTTGAATAACCATTGGTTATTACTAACTGTATTATAAGGGCTACCGAAAACAAAGCCTTGTTGTTTAAGTACACTTTTAAAATATTATTTAGGATTTAATCCGAATTTTCTTGTATATTTAAAGGGTTTGTTGTTGGTTAAGTTTGTCTATATGCATTTCATTGGTTCTTACACCAAAACATCAGTAGACTTCAACCCAAATTCTTAAAAAACCATGAATATTTTCTGTCTTTATATAATAACCTCAATAAACAAAATGAGAATTACTTTATCCTAGCTGCAATGGTATGCATTTAATATTAATATGCAAAATTAGCCTTAAAAATAAGAATTTAAAAATAATTATTTTTGGCAAAAATGTAGATGGTTTTGCACTTTAACCTAGCCGAAATGGCATGAAAGTTATATTAATTGCAAAATTGTCCTTAAAAGTTGATAATAAAATAAATATTTTTTTGTCGATAATGTTGATGATTATGGACTTTAACCTAGCCGAAATACCATAAATTTAATTTTAATATACAAAATTACCCTCAAAGGTTATAAATAATAAAAAAAATTACGTTTGTTTATAAGGTTTTCTGTCTTTATATAATAACCTCAATAAACAAAATGAGAATTACTATAAGCAAACCAAAACGTTCAAGTTTTTTAAGAATCCAACAAACCAATATTCGCTATTCGCTGTTTTGATTTTCTTTTTCCCCTTTACATTTGAATAACCATTGGTTATTACTAAATGTATTATAAGGGCTACCGAAAACAAAACCTCGTTGTTTAACAACACTTTTAAAATATTATTAAGGATTTAGTCCCAATTTTCTTGTATATTTATAGGGTTTGTTGTTGGTTAAGTTTGTCTATATGCATTTCATTGCACGACCCCGACATAATAGAAAAGTTTTCTTTTTACTAAACTTTAAGCGACGGTATTAAAATTGGGTCAGATAAAAATTCTAAATCTGACTTTTTAACTTGTAAACAGTTGCATGAAGACCAGACTGACTAAAGACACCTATTGAAATTTGAGAAAATAATTAGATAGTCAATTGGATAGTAGGTAGCTCGGTGCACTTTTCCATTAGAATCGAATAGAATTAGGATTTGGACAGAAATAGGATTTGTTGTAGATTTTCCTTTCCTTTTATCATTTACAAAAATATACATTTGAGAAAAATATACCAGAGTAGAATAAGAAGTTAAAATTAATAAGAAACAATAGAAGGATATGTCGAAGGACGCCAAAATACAAATTGAAACTCTTTAAGTGGTCAGAAAACGAGAATCCTTATTCTGATAAGAGCTCATTCATTCCTCTTAGTATTTTTGGAGAATCAAACCTTCATACTTTTCCAGATTGCCCTTATTTTAGAACACCAATTATTTTTACCAATAATTGAGCTTTACACCTTAAATTGCTTTGGCAATCAGTAAAGACAAATACATATGGGGGATTTCATGTCAAGTGACCCAACTTTTTTTTTCGATAAGAAAGAAATTTGGACCAAAGTAAGTTCTTGCAGAAAGTAGTTTAGACACAATTTTTTAACACGATCGGTTAAGAACTCTCTGAGCTAGAGGGGTTCAAAATTTGACGTTTTCGGCAAATAGGTGTTTTTTCTCATACATGTAGTTTATACCTTTTGCTTTTAACAAAATTCGTCCCAAATACTTTCGATAGCTTTTTTTTCAATCTTCCAGAAAAAAATATTTTTAAAATTAAAAAAAAATATTTTTTTAATTTTTTTTATAAAATAATTAGAAAAAAATTTTTTTTTCCAAATATGCCCATTTTTTTTTTTTTTTTGCTCAAAAGAAAGCTTAGGTCTTTTGCTTGAAGAGCTTGGAAGTCGCTTAGTGGGATGCGAGTGGGATATCTATAAAAAATAATGTTTTGTAACTCAAGGCAGAGGTTTTCCAATTTTTATAGATATCCCACTCGCATCCCACTAAGCCACTTCCAAGCTCTTCAAGCAAAAGACCTAAGCTTTCTTTTGAGCAAAAAAAAAAAAAAAATGGGCATATTTGGAAAAAAAAAATTTTTTTCTAATTATTTTATAAAAAAAAATTAAAAAAATATTTTTTTTAATTTTAAAAATATTTTTTTCTGGAAGATTGAAAAAAAAGCTATCGAAAGTATTTGGGACGAATTTTGTTAAAAGCAAAAGGTAATAAACTACATGTATGAGAAAAAACACCTATTTGCCGAAAACGTCAAATTTTGAACCCCTCTAGCTCAAAAAGTTCTTGACCGATCGTGTTAAAAAATTGTGTCTAAACTACTTTCTGCAAGAACTTACTTTGGTCCAAATTTCTTTCCAATTGAAAGACATCGGTTTTAAAAGTTGGGTCACTTGACATGAAATCCCCCATATATATATTTTATTAGTCAGTTATGGAAATATTTTTCTTTTTCGACCTAAGGCTTTCCTTATATACAATATAAACATAATTCCAAAATGGGTAGCACTGAGTCAAAAGCCGAAAACCCTTATGCAAATGTCATTAATGACATTTTATTAAAGATGGAATTCCCTACCTATTACTTAATTATCCCGTTTGTATATAAACAGAAAAATTTTGGAAATAAAATTATTTACTTTTAAGCCTTCAATCGGCCGACTTTTCATTTTTAAAGCATACATCTGCTTGTTTTTAATCCTTGGCATCCAACTGCAAGGATCTCTTTTCTTTGCCAGTGGCGTTTGTTAGCGCCGGCAACATACCGGTTTCTTTATCAATACTTACTCACCCAAACATTACAATATGGAAAAATTCATCAATGCAGGCGTTTATTGCTTGGATATAAGATTCGGATAGGCAACCCAACCATTGTTGTTTAATTCTTGATTTAATTAATATAGCACAGATCCACCACATGATCTATCCCTAGGATCCTTTGCGTCATATAGCCACTTATTTTAAATGTGCTGCTAGATGTCATACGAGTCTCGGGAATTAACATATCAATTTTTTGGTTTATTAAAAAGTATTCGAGTTCGTTTTTGTGTTGGCAGATGCCGTTTGCGTTCCAAAAACAAACCCTCAGGAAGCTCATGGTCTTTTAGGCATAGCCTGCAAAAGAGCAGGCTGCATTTTTTGCATTTCCTGTATCATGCCAGCCATTTGCGCCATGATCTGAGTAAATTTCTTAACCATATTGTCAATTACGGCTTCCAGGCGGCTAAAATTTGGGACCGAAGGTTCATTTGTTGGCACCTTTTGTTGTGTTGTTGGCGGGTTAGGCTTACTTGTGTTGTCTTGACGTTGGCATAAGAAACTTGACTCATTGTTGGGTGTGTTGGTGGGGGCATTGTAGTAGTGGTTATATTTAACTGCTAAGGAGGGGCACAAACAACTATTGGCTTTGATGAGCGCCTAACTAAATCAAAAACAGGGCAGCCTCTATAGTAAGCAGTGTGATTTCCGCCACAATTGCTGCATTTCTTCACATCATCTTTCGATTTTTCACACTTGGTCGTAGCATGCAGGTCTCCACACACAACAAAAACAGAAGGCAACTTGCAATAAGCTTTTTTTTAACATATATTTTATTATTGAATCTTCGCTTAAGCGAACTAACAATAAGTTTCAAATCTTAAAACTAAGTAATTAATACTAGTCCAGTCAGTACCAGACTAAAATTTAAGTTCTCACAATAAAGCTGGCTAATTTCAAAAATTTCATCCAAGAGCAATGGTATCCCTTCTTTTAAGGCGGGTGTGCCCACTATGTTGCAGGATACTTCGAGCGAGCGGGTTTGGGTGTAATTCCAGCTTATTTAAATACTTGTCCACATAGTTTAGGATTTCGCTTTTTACTAGTGAAACTTCTAGATCCTTGTGGATGTTGCTGTTTTTAATATACCAAGGAGCACCAGTTATCATTCTCAGAATTTTGTTTTGACGACGTTGTATTTTTTCGATGTTAGAGGCGGAAGCAGTACCCCATAATTGCATACCGTAGCACCAAGTTGGTTTTAAAATCAAGTTGTAGAGTAGAAGTTTACAATCCAGACGTAGCACAGAGTTTCTACCAATTAGCCAGTGGATTTGAGCAGCTTTAAGTTTCATTTGGGTCAGCTTCGCATCTATATGAGGCTTCCATGTGAGGCGGCGATCTAGGTGAGGCACCATATAGTTGTTAATAGTGATTGGGGAGCACGGTTCTTTGCGTAAAGTAAAAGTTACGTAGGTACATTTTTGTTCATTTATTTTTATTCCCCATGTCTTTGCCCATTTTTTAACTTGGGTAACGTGTTGCTGTAGTTGGTTCGAAGCCTCTTTAGGGTCTTTATGAATATTAAGGAAAGCAGTATCATCAGCAAATGTCGACGTGTGTGTATAACTATTGGTTGGCATACCTGCTGTGTAAAGCAAGTACAGAACTGGACCTAGTATACTCCCTTGAGGTACACCAGCCCATATTGGTTGAGAAGAACTTATTTGGTTTCCCTCTTTGATCATAAATTGTCGACCGGTTATATATTTTTCTAATATGTTGAAAATATTAGCTGGAAGGTTTAGCTTTAGTTTATTTAACAGGCCTTCGTGCCATACTTTATCGAAAGCTTAAGAGACATCAGCAGTACTTTTTTTCCTCAAAGGTTTTTCTTATAACCTGCACCAGTCTGTGAGTTTGTTCGTTTGTGCTATGTTGACTTCTAAAGCCAAATTGGTGATCTAAAATGCAGTTGTTTTCATTCAGGATCGGAGTCAGCTTGTTCTTAAGCAATTTTTCGAACAATTTTGACATTGTGGGTAACAAACTTATGGGCCTATAAGACTCTACCTTTGAAGGATCTTTGCCAGGCTTAGGAATCATCTTTACTAAGGCAATTTTCCATATAGGCGGGAAATGTTCAAGCCGAATTATAGCGTTAAAAATAAAAAGAATTATTCTTTTTGCCGTAAAAGAGTATTGGAGCATTTTGTTGCTTATATTATCAACGCCAGGAGCTTTTTTTCGATGATTTCAGTTGCTCTCTTAATCTCGTAGTGTACGGACGTGTCTACGCGAGTGTATATTTGTAATAGGTGATATTTGTAATAAGTTACAAAAAAAAATATTTGTTAATATACATACCTACAAGACATAAGTGAGAATCGAAAATAAAAACAAACTAAATAAAACAAAAAAACCAAACGGTTAATGAGTAACAGTAATCGTTGTGACAGTGGGCCTAATAGCCGAAATGCTTACATTGTGTTAAGCTCAGCAAGCGTTAGCAATGAAAACATTAGAGACCCTGAATATAATAGAAACTATTTAAGTGCAAAACCGAAAACAAATACAAATAATTTAAGTGCAAGTGTGCCTAATTTGAATAAATGTACTGAACAAGGGACAAATTTAGCCCAATCTCTGTTTAAAAATTATAAAAAAAATACCGAGGTGCCATCTTCATCGCGGTCTTCTTTATCAAGTTCTGGTGTCGCACCAACAGCTGCTAAAGGCGCTACGGGCCCAATTTCTGCGTGTGCTCCTAAGATCCAGGTAGGGATGGACAGGTACGTAACAGTTCTTAAAAGGGGAAGGAGCCCTAAATCGGCAGAAGCATCTCAACCTGCAAAAATTTTAAAAGACGATGAAAGGCCAACCTCATCGCAAAATCGTTTTGCAATTTTGCAAGAGGATAATGAGGCCCATGTTAGTGAAAAAAAGTCCTTTAAGCCACCTCCCATTTATTTGAGGGAAAAAAACTCAAATGATCTCGTCAAGTTTTTAGTCGGTTTGATTGGGGAAAATAACTTTTATGTTTCAAACGTTAAACGCGGTAACATATTTGAGACAAAAATTCAAGTGAACCATGAAAACGCCTACCGCGCCACGGTTTCGGAGCTCGAAAAACTCAGAAAAAACTTCTATACCTACCAACTCAAGACCGCAAAAGGCCTTCAGGTAGTTATTAAAGGCATTGATTCTAACGTTGACCCAGAAGAGATCAAGACCAGTTTGTTAAACAAAGGGTTTATGGTTAGGACGGTATCGAATATGAGAAATAGGGAAAAACACCCCCAACCATTATTCCGAGTGGAGCTTGAGCCTGGTGATATCAAATTAAAAAAAAGTGAAACTCACCCCATCTACGATTTAAAATATATTATGCACCGACGAGTCACTGTGGAAGTGCCACATAAGCGATCTGGGCCCGTACAGTGCTTAAACTGCCAGGAATATGGCCACACTAAAACTTATTGTAAGTTGCCTACTGTTTGTGTTGTGTGTGGGGATCTGCACGATACGACCAAGTGCGACAAGCCAAAAGATGATCCTAGGATAAAGAAATGCAGCAACTGCGGGGGAAACCACACTGCCAACTATAGAGGTTGTCCTGTTTTTAATTTAGTTAAGCGATCAACTAAGCCGAACATAGTTCCTGCCCCTCCCCAGCCTTTAAATATACCAACTACAAATATGCCTCCATTGGCACAACCAGCTACAAATCAAGTTTCTTACGCCGCCGCATTAAAGTCTAACCAGCCTAATTCACGTAAGTTTACCCAGCCTACAACACAACAAGAAGTGCCAACTAGCGAACCAACCGGGCCTAATTTTAGCCGCCTGGAAGCCGTAATTGACAATATGGTCACACAATTTACGCAGATTATGGCGCAAATGGCCAACATGATGCAAGAAATGCAAAAAATGCAGTCTGCTTTTCTGCAGGCTATGCTTAAAAGACCATGAACTGCCTCAGGGTTTGTTTCTGGAACGCAAACGGCATCCGCCAACACAAAAACGAGCTCGAATATTTCTTGATGAACCAAAAAATCGATGTTATGTGTATTTCTGAGACTCATATGACATCTAGAAGCACTTTTAAAATTAGTGGTTATTCTTTTTACGATTCAAAGGATCCTAGGGATAGATCATGTGGTGGCTCGGCTATTCTAATCAAATCAAGAATTAAACACCAATGGTTGGGTGGCCTCTCGGAATGTTATATCCAAGCTACGAACGTCTGCATTGATGAATTTTTCCATAACCTTGTTATTTCATCAGTTTACTGTCCACCCAGATTCTCCATAACGAAGGATCAGTACAACAGTTTCTACAAATCATTAGGTCCCCGCTTCATAGCTGCTGGAGACTATAACGCTAAGCACACATACTGGGGCTCCCGCCTAATTAGTCCCAGAGGTCGTGTCTTGTATGGCTCAGTGTCGGAAATAGGACTTTTCGTTATTTCAACTGGACAACCAACCTATTGGCCAACGGACAATAATAAAATTCCAGACGTAATAGATTTTGGCGTGGCAAAAGGTATATCACCGGACCTTATTGAGGCTGAAGCCTCCTTCGATTTATCTTCTGACCACTCACCCACAATTATCACTATTTGCAGTCCTCACCAAATAGCAACTAGTGATTTTTTCTTATCAAAAAGAGTAAATTGGTTAAAATATAAAAAATATATCAGCTCTCACTGCTCGGAACACATACCACTAAAAACTCCCCAAGAAATCGATGATTGCCTAAATATCCTAAATGAAAACATTAAAAAAGCCGTTGAACATGCTTCTTCAACATACCGTCAGGTCAAATACAACTAAATTTTTTCTGTCGATGTTGAGGAGCTTTTATCTGAAAAAAGGAGAGCGCGAAGAGAATGGCAACAGCATAGATCGCCCCAACTTAAAACGAAGCTAAAAGAGTGTACAAATCGCTTAAAAAACTTGCTGGAGGTACACAGAATTGCATCAATTAAGAAGTATTTGGAAGGTCTAGACGCAACCCCTCAAACAAATTATTCTCTATGGCGATCAGCCAGTCGTCTCAAAAGACCCGTAATCGCAAAACCACCACTGCGCAATCTAAGAGGATCCTGGGCTAGAAATGATGAAGAAAAATGCGATCTGCTCGCAAGCCATTTAAGAAACGTGTTCACTCCTAATACATGCACTGACGTGAGGGAATTACCGCCTGTTGTTTCTAGACGTCCTATAGAAATACGTTTCCGATATTCAGATGTGGTAGAAGCTATTTCTAACCTTAATGATAAAAAAGCTCCTGGCGTTGATAAAATAAGCAACAAAATGCTCATTGAGCTACCTTTTACAGCAAAAAGAATAATTCTTTTTATTTTTAATGCCATAATACGGTTTGAACATTTTCCACCAATATGGAAAGTTGCCTTGGTAAAGATGATTCCTAAGCCTGGTAAAGATCTTTCGAAGGTGGAGTCTTATAGGCCTATAAGTTTGTTACCAACTTTGTCAAAACTGTTTAAAAAGCTGCTTTAAAACAAGCTTACTTCGATCCTGAATGAAAACAACTGCATTACAGATCACCAATTTGGCTTTAGAAGTCATCATAGCACAATAGAACAAACTCACAGACTGGTGCAGGTTATAAGAAAAACTTTCGAGGAAAAAAAGTACTGCTCCGCTCTTTTTATAGATGTCTCTCAAGCTTTCGATAAAGTATGGCACGAAGGCCTGTTAAACAAACTAAAGCTAAACCTTCCAGCTAATATTTTCAACCTACTAGAAAAGTACATAACCGGTCGACAGTTTAAAATCAAAGAGGGAAACCAAATAAGTTCTTCTCAAACAATAGGGGCTGGTGTACCTCAAGGGAGTATACTAGGTCCAGTTCTGTACTTGCTTTACACAGCAGATATGCCAACCAATAGTTTTACACATACGTCGACATTTGCTGATGATACTGTTTTTCTTAGTATTCATAAAGACCCTAAAGAGGCTTCAAACCAATTGCAGCAACACGTAACCCAAGTTGAAAAATGGGCAAAGTTATGGGGAATAAAAATAAATGAACAAAAATGTACCCACGTAACTTTTACTTTACGCAAAGAAACGTGCTCTCCAATTCTTATTAACAACCATATGGTGCCTCAACGAACCGAGACAAAATATCTTGGTATTCACCTAGACCGCCGCCTCACATGGAAGCCTCATATAGATGCGAAGTTGACGCAAATGAAACTTAAAGCTACACAAATTCATTGGCTAATCGGCAGAAACTCTGTGCTTCGTCTTGATTGTAAACTTCTACTCTACAAATCGATTTTGAAACCAATTTGGTGCTACGGTATACAATTATGGGGCACTGCTTCCGCATCCAACATAGAAAAAATTCAACGCAGGCAAAACAAAATCCTAAGAATGATAACTGGTGCTCCTTGGTATGTTAAAAACAGCAACATCCACAAGGATCTACTAGTTCCACTAGTTAAATGCGAAATCCTGAACTATGTGGACAAGTATTTAAATAAGCTGGAAGCTCACCCAAATCCGCTCGCCCGAAACATCCTGCAACATAGTGGGCACACCCGCCTGAAAAGGAGGGATACTATTGCGCTTATATGAAGCTTGATAATTAATATGAGAACTTAAATTTTAGTGTGGCACTGGCTGGACTTATATTAACTACCTAGTTTTAAGATTTGAACACTTATTGTTAGTTCGCCACAGGCGAAGATTCAATAATAAATATATGAAACAAAAAAAAAAAAAAAAGAAGGAGCTTTTTTACCATTGAGGTTAGCAATAGCCTCTACAACATCTGTAAATCGGAAACATATTTCTAAAGGACGTCTAGCAACAACTGAATTATTCCCTCACGTCTGTGCAAGTATTGGTAGTGAACAAGTCTTTGAAATGATTTGCGAACAGATCACATTTTTCTTCGTCATTCCTAGCCTAGGACCCTCTCAAATTACGCAGTGGTGGTTTTGCGATAGCGGGTCTTTTAAGACGTCTGGCTGATCGCCATAGGGAATAATTTGTCTAAGGAGTCGCGTCTAAACCTTCGAGATACTCTTTAAATCAAGCCATTCTGTGAACCTCCAGCAAGCTTCTTAATTGGTTAGTACATTCTTTCAGCTTAGTTTTAAGCAGGGGCGATCTATGCTTTTGCCATTCTCTTCGGACTTTCTTTTTTTTCAGATAAACGTTTTCCCACATCGTCAGAAAAAATTTTGCTGTACCTGGCCTGACGATAGGTAGAAGACGCATGTTCAATGGCTTTTTTAATGTTTTCATTTAGAGCGCTCAGACTATCATCTATGTCTCTCGGAGTTTTCAGCGGTTGGTTTTCCGAGCAGTGGGCACTAATATATTTTTTTTATTTTAACCAATTTATTCTCTAAGATAAGAAAAAATCACTAGTTGCTATTTGGTGAGGACTGCAAATAGTACTTATTGTGGGTGAGTGGTCAGAAGATAAATCCAAGGAGGCTACAGCCTCAATAAGGTCCGGGGATATACCTTTTGCCACGCCAAAATCTGGTATTGTCCGTTGGCCAATTGGTTGGTTGTCCAGTTGATATAACGAAAAGTCCCATTTCCAACACGGAATCATACAAGACACGACCTCTGGGACTAATCAGGCGGGAACCCCAGTATGTGTGCTTAGCGTTATAGTCTCCAGCAGCTATGAAGCGGGGACCTAATGATTTGTAGAAACTGTTGCACTGATCCTTCGTTATGGAGAATCTGGGTGGACAGTAAACTGATGAAAAAACATGGTTATGGAAAAATTCATCAATGCAGACGTTCGTAGCTTGGATATAACATTCCGAGAGGCCACCCAACCATTGGTGATTAATTCTTGATTTGATTAGAATAGCCGAGCCACCACATGATCTATCCCTAGGATCCTTTGAATCGTAAAAAGAATTGCCACTAATTTTAGAAGTGCTTCTAGATGTCATATGAGTCTCAGAACTCAAAAAACATCGATTTTTTGGGTCATCAAGAAATACTCGAGCTCATTTTTGTGTTGGCGGATGCCGTTTGCGTTCCAGAAACAAACTCTAAGGCTCTTCATGGCCTTTAAGCATAGCCTGCACAAGAGCAGACTGCATTTTTTGCATTTTTTGCATCATGCCGGCTATTTGCGCCATAACCTGCGTAAATTGTTTGACCATATTGTCAATTACGGCTTCTAGGCGGCTAAAATTAAGCCCGGTTGGTTCGCTTGTTGGCACTTCTTGTTGTGTTGTAGCCTGGGTAGACTTACGTGAACTTGGCTGGTTAGACTTTAATGCTGCGGCGTAAGAAACTTGATTAGTAGTTGGTTGTGCCAATGGAGGCATATTTGTAGTTGGTATATTTAAAAGCTGGGGAGGTGCAGGAACTATTTTTGGCTTAGTTGAGCGCTTAACTGAATTAAAAACAGGACAACCTCTACCGTTGGCAGTGTGGTTTCCCCCTCAGTTGCTGCATTTCTTCATCCTAGGATCATGTTTTGGATTGTCGCACTTCGTCGTATCGTGCAGATCCCCACACACAACACAAACAGAAGGCAACTTAATGTGGCCATATTCCTGGCAGTTCAAGCACTGTACGGGCCCAGATCGCTTATGTGGCACTTCCACAGTAACTCGTCGGTGCATAATATATTTTAAATCATAGATGGGGTGAGTTTCACTTTTTTTAAATTTGATATCACCAGGCTCAAGCTCCACTCGGAATAATGGTTGGGGGTGTTCTTCCCTGTTTCTCATATTCGATACCGTCCTAACCATAAGCCCTTTGCTAAACAAACAGGTCTTGATCTCTTCTGGGTCAACATTAGAATCAATGCCTTTAATACCTACCTGAAGGCCTTTTGTGGTCTTGAGTTGGTAGGTATAGAAGTTTTTGCTAAGTTTTTCGAGCTCCGAAACCGTAGCGCGGTAGGCGTTTTCATGGTTCATCTGAATTTTTGTCTCAAATATGTTACCGCGTTTAACGTTTGAAACATAAAAGTTATTTTCCCCAATCAAACCGACTAAAAACTTGACGAGATCATTTGAGTTTTTTTTCTTCAAATAAATGGGAGGTGGCTTAAAGGACTTTCTTTCACTAACGGGGGCCTCATTATCCTCTTGCAAAATTGCAAAACGATTTTGCGATGAGGTTGGCTTTTCATCGTCTTTTAAAATTTTTGCAGGTTGAGTTGCTTCTGCCGATTTAGGGCTTTTTCCCCTTTTAAGAACTGTCACGTAGCGGTCAATCTCTACCTGGATCTTAGGTGCCCGTGCAGAAATTAAGATTGATGCGGCTTTAGCAGCTGCAGGTTCAATTCTATAATTTGATAACGGTGACCGCGACAAAGATGGTACCTCAGATTTTTTTTATAATTATTAAATAGAGACTGGGCTAAAATAGTCCATGTTGAGTACATTTATTTAAATTAGACGCACTTGAACAAAGATTGTTTGTAATTATTTTTGGTCTTGCATTTAAAATAATTTCTATTAAATTTAGGGTCTTTTTATTCTCGTTGCTAACACTTGTGGAGCTTAACACAATGTAAGCATTTCGGCTATCAGGCCCATTGCCACCACGATTACTGTTACTCATTAACAGTTCGCTTTTTTTTTTATTTAGTTTGTTGTTTTTGTTTTTCTTTTCTCACTTTTATGTGTATATATGTATATTAATAAATTCGTTTGCTACTTATTACTAATATCACCTATTAACAATATTACACTCGCGTACCTCGTTTCGTCAAAAGCTGGTATTAACCGGTGGATGAGAATGTCTGGAGCGTCGGTGCATAAGATCTTAAGAACTAGCACGACCCCGACATAATAGAAAAGTTTTCTTTTTACTAAACTTCAAGCGACGGTATTAAAATTGGGTCAGATAAAAATTCTTAATCTGACTTTTTAACTTGTAAACAGTTGCATGAAGACCAGACTGACTAAAGACACCTATTGAAATTTAAGAAAATAATTAGATAGTCAATTGGATAGTAGGTAGCTCGGCGCACTTTCTCATTATAATCGAATACAATTAGGATTTGGACAGAAATAGGATTTGTTGTAGATTTTCCTTTCCTTTTATTATTTACAAATATATACAGTTGAGAAAAATATACCAGAGTAGAATAAGAAGTTAAAATTAATAAGAAACAATAGAAGGATATGTTGAAGGACGCCATAATACAAATTGAAACTCTTTAAGTGGTCAGAAAACGAGAATCCTTACTCTGATAAGAGCTCATTCATTCCTCTTAGAATTTTTGGTGAATCAAACCTTCATAATTATTTTTACCAATAATTGAGCTTTACACCTTAAATTGCTTTGGCAATCAGTAAAGACAAATACATATATATATTTTATTAGTCAGTTATGGAAATATTTTTCTTTTTCGACCTAAGGCTTTCCTTAAATACAATATAAACATAATTCCAAAATGGGTAGCACTGAGTCAAAAGCCGAAAACCCTTATGCAAATGTCATTAATGACATTTTATTAAAGATGGAATTCCCTACCTATTACTTAATTATCCCGTTTGTATATAAACAGAAAAATTTTGGAAATAAAATTATTTACTTTTAAGCCTTCAATCGGCCGACTTTTCATTTTTAAAGCATACATCTGCTTGTTTTTAATCCTTGGCATCCAACTGCCAGGATCTCTTTTCTTTGCCAGTGGCGTTTGTTAGCGCCGGCAACATACCGGTTTCTTTATCAATACTTACTCACCCAAACATTACACTATGGAAAAATTCATCAATGCAGGCGTTTATTGCTTGGATATAAGATTCGGATAGGCAACCCAACCATTGTTGTTTAATTCTTGATTTAATTAATATAGCACAGATCCACCACATGATCTATCCCTAGGATCCTTTGCGTCATATAGCCACTTATTTTAAATGTGCTGCTAGATGTCATACGAGTCTCGGGAATTAACATATCAATTTTTTGGTTTATTAAAAAGTATTCGAGTTCGTTTTTGTGTTGGCAGATGCCGTTTGCGTTCCAAAAACAAACCCTCAGGAAGCTCATGGTCTTTTAGGCATAGCCTGCAAAAGAGCAGGCTGCATTTTTGCATTTCCTGTATCATGCCAGCCATTTGCGCCATGATCTGAGTAAATTGCTTAACCATATTGTCAATTGCGGCTTCCAGGCGGCTAAAATTTGGGGCCGAAGATTCATTTGTTGGCACCTTTTGTTGTGTTGTTGGCGGGTTAGGCTTACTTGTGTTGTCTTGACGTTGGCATAAGAAACTTGACTCATTGTTGGGTGTGTTGGTGGGGGCATTGTAGTAGTGGTTATATTTAACTGCTAAGGAGGGGCACAAACAACTATTGGCTTTGATGAGCGCCTAACTAAATCAAAAACAGGGCAGCCTCTATAGTAAGCAGTGTGATTTCCGCCACAATTGCTGCATTTCTTCACCTGAGGATCATCTTTCGGTTTTTCACACTTGGTCGTAGCATGCAGGTCTCCACACACAACAAAAACAGAAGGCAACTTGCAAAAAGCTTTTTTTTTAACATACATATATTTTATTATTGAATCTTCGCTTAAGCGAACTAACAATAAATTTCAAATCTTAAAACTAAGTAATTAATACTAGTCCAGTCAGTACCAGACTAAAATTTAAGTTCTCACAATAAAGCTGGCTAATTTCAAAAATTTCATCTAAGAGCAATAGTATCCCTTCTTTTTAGGCGAGTGTGCCCACTATGTTGCAGGATGCTTCGAGCGAGCGGATTTGGATGTGTTTCCAGCTTATTTAAATACTTGTCCACATAGTTTAGGATTTCGCTTTTTACTAGTGGAACTTCTAGATCCTTGTGGATGTTGCTGTTTTTAATATACCAAGGAGCACTAGTTATCATTCTCAGAATTTTGTTTTGACGACGTTGTATTTTTTCGATGCTAGAGGCGGAAGCTGTACCCCATAATTGTATACCGTAGCACCAAATTGGTTTTAAAATCGAGTTGTAGAGTAGAAGTTTACAACCCAGACGTAGCACCGAGTTTCTACCAATAAGCCAGAGGATTTGAGCAGCTTTAAGTTTTATTTGAGTCAGCTTCGCATCAATGTGAGGCGGCGGTCTAGGTGAATACCAAGATATTTTGTCTCAGTTCGTTGAGGCACCATGTGGTTGTTAATAGTGATTGGAGAGCACGTTTCTTTACGTAAAGTAAAAGTTACGTGGGTACATTTTTGTTCACTTATTTTTATTCCCCATAACTTTGCCCATTTCTTAACTTGGGTTACGTGTTGCTGCAGTTGGTTCGAAGCCTCTTTAGGGTCTTTATGAATACTAAGGAAAGCAGTATCATCAGCAAATGTCGACGTGTGTGTAAAATTATTGGTTGGCATATCTGCTGTGTAAAGCAAATACAGAATTGGACCTAGTATACTCCCTTGAGGTACACCAGCCCCTATTGGTTGAGAAGAACTTATTTGGTTTCTCTCTTTGATCATGAATTGTCGACCGGTTATGTATTTTTCTAATAGATTAAAAATATTTACAGGAAGGTTGAACTTTAGTTTGTTTAACAGGCCTTCATGCCATGCTTTGTCGAAAGCTTGCGAGACATCGATAAATAGTGCGGAGCAGTATTTTTTGCCTCAAAAGCTTTTCTTATAACCTGTAACAACCTGTGAATTTGTTCGTTTGTGCTATGTTGGCTTCTAAAGCCAAACTGGTGATTTGGAATACAGTTGTTGTCCTTCACGATCGGATTTAGCTTATTTTTGAGCAATTTTTCGAACAATTTTGACATTGTGGGTAACAAACTAATAGGCCTGTAAGACTCTACTTTCGAAGGATCTTTCCCAGGCTTAGGAATCATCTTTACTAAGGCCACTTTCCATATAGGCGGGAAATGTTCAAGCCGAATTATTGCGTTAAAAATAAAAAGAATTATTTTTTTAGCTGTAAAAGGTAGCTCAAAGAGCATTTTGTTGCTGATTTTATCAACGCCAGGAACTTTTTTACTATTTAGGTTAGCGATAGCCTCTACAACATCTGTAAATCGGAAAAGTATTTCTAAAGGACGTCTGGCAACGACAGGCGGTAATTCCCTAACGTCTGTGCATGTATTAGGGGTGAACACGTTTTTTAAATGATTTGCAAACAGATCGCATTTTTCTTCGTCATTTCTAGCCCGAGATCCTCTCAGATGACGCAGTGGAGGTTTTGCAATAACAGGTCTTTTAAGACGCTTGGCTGATCGCCATAGGGAATAATATTCTGAGCAGTCGCGTCTAGACCTTCCAGGTACTCTTTCCGTGATGCTATTCTGTGAACCTCCAGCAAGCTTTTTAGTCGGGTTGTACATTCTTTCAGCTTAGTTTTAAGTTGGGGTGATCTATGCTTTTGTCAATCTCTTCGGGCTCTCCTTTTTTCAAATAAAAGCTTTCTCACATCGTCAGAAAAAATTTTTTTGTACCTAGCCTGACGGAAGGTAGAAGACGCATGTTCAACGGCTTTTTGAATGTTTTCATTTAGGACGCTCAGACAATCACCGATGTCTCCGGGAGTTTTTAGCGGTTGGTTCTCCGAGCAGTGGGCGCTAATGTATTTTTTATATTTCAACCAATTTATCCTTTTAGATGAGAAAAAATCACTAGCTGCTATTTGGTGAGGACTGCAAATAGTAATTATTGTGGGTGAGTGGTCAGACGATAAATCCAAGGAGACTTTAGCCTCAATAAACTCCGAGAAAATACCTTTAGCTACGCCAAAATCGATTACGTCTGGAATTTTATTGTGGTCCGTTGGCCAGTAGGTTGGTTGTCCAGTTGAAACAACATTAAGTCCCATTTCAGACACGGCACCATACAACACACGACCTCTGGGACTAATTAGGCGGGAGCCCCAGTACGTGTGCTTGGCGTTATAGTCTCCAGCAGCTATGAAGCGGGGACCTAAAGATTTGTAAAAAGCGTTGTACTGATCCTTCGTTATGGAGAATCTCGGTGGACAATAAATTGACGTAATTACAAGATTATGGAAAAATTCATCAATGCAGACGTTTGTTGCTTGCATGTAACATTCGGATAGGCCACCAATCCATTGGTGTTTTATTCTCGATTTGATTATTAAGCCGAGCCACCACATGATCTATCTCTGGGATCCTTCGAATCGTAAAAAGAATAACCACTTATTTTGAAAGTGCTTCTAGATGTCATATGAGTTCCGGATATTAACATTATATCAACTTTTTGGTATGTTAAAAAATATTCGAGTTCGTTTTTGTGTTGGCGGATGCCGTTTGCGTTCCAGAAACAAACCCTGAGGCAGTTCATAGCCTTTTAAGCATGGCCTGCAGAAGAGCAGACTGCATTTTTTGCATTTCTTGCATCATGCCAGCTATTTGCGCCTTGAATTGCGTAAATTGTTTGACCATATTGTCAATTGCAGCTTCCAGGCGGCTAAAATTGGGACCGATTGGTTCATTTGTTGGTAGTTCTTGAGGAGCTGTAGGCTGATTAGGCTTACTTGTGTTGGTCTGATTAGGCTTACTTGTATTGGGCTGATTAGACTTTAATGCATTTGAATAAGAAATATGACTTCTGTTGGCTAAAGGGGGCATAGTAATACTTGGTGCATTTAACTGCTGGGTAGGGGCAGAAATTATTTTAGGCTTAGATGAGCGCCTAACTAGATCAAAAACCGGGCAACCTCTGTAGTTGGCAGTGTGGTTTCCACGGCAATTGCTGCATTTTTTCACCCTAGGATCATCTTTTGGTTTCTCGCATCTGGTCGTAGCATGCAGGTCCCCACACACAACGCAAACAGAAGGCAACTTACAATAAGTTTTGGTGTGGCCATACTCTTGGCAGTTTAAACACTGTACGGGTCCAGATCTCTTATGTGGCGCTTCAACAATAATTCTACGATGCAAAATATATTTTAAATCGTAAACTGGGTGGGTTTCACCTTTCTTCAATTTTAAATCACCAGGCTCAAGCTCCACTCGGAATAATGGTTGGGGATGCCTTTCTCTGTTATAACTACCTGAAGGCCTTTTGCGTTTTTAAGTTGGTAGGTATAGAAGTTTTTCATAATTTTTTCGAATTCCGAAACGGTAAGCGTTTCGTGATTCACCTGAATTTTTGTTTCAAAAATGCTGCCACGTTTTATGTTAGACACATAAAAGCTATTGTCACCTATTAATCCAACTAAAAACCTAATAAGATCGTTGGAGTTTCTTTCTCTCAAATATATTAAAGGAGCCTTAGGTGAATTCTTCTCAACAACAGGGGTATCGTTCTCCTCTTGCAATATGGCGAAACGATTCTGCGATGAAGTAGGCTTTTCTTCATCTTTCCAAAATTTTTCTGGCTTGGTAACCTCTGCAGATTTCGGGCTTCTACCCCTTTTAAGAACTGTAATATAGCGGTCCATCCCTACCTGGACTTTTGGAGCTTCTGAAGAAAGTGGGCGGGGAACGCCTTTAACAAATTATAAGTTTGGTACCTCGGTATTTTTTTTATAATTTTTGAAAAGGGATTTGGCTTAAATTGTCCCTTGTTCAGCACACTTATTTAAATTAGGCACACTTGCACTTAAATTCTCTTTATTTATTTTTGGTTATGCGTTCAAATAGTTTTGATTATATTCAGGGTCTTTGATGTTTTCATTGCTAATGCTTGAGCTTAACACAATGTAAGCATTTCGGCTTTCAGCCCCACTGTCACTACGATTACTGTTACTCATTAACAGTTCGCTTTTTTTATTTATTATTAAGTTTGTTGTTTTTGTTTTTCTTTTCTCACTATTATGTGTATATATGTATATTAATAAATTCGTTTACCACGTATTACTAATACACCTATTACCAATAGTACACTCGCGTAGACACGTCCGTACACTACGAGATTAAGAATGCAACTTTTAAGCTTTGGTGCGACCATATTCTTGACAATTCAAGCTCTGTGTGGGCCCAGATCGCTTATGTGGCACTTACACAACAACTCTACGAATCAAAACATATTAAGGTCATATATAAGTTTTACATCACCAGGCTCAAGCTCTACTCGGAACAATGGCTGGGGATACCTTTCTCTGCTTTTAATGTTTGACACAGATTTGCCTTTGAAACCTTTGCTGCACAAAATGGCTTTAATATCTTTCGGGTCCACATTTGAATCAATACCCTTAATGACAACCTGGAGGCCTTTTACGTTCTTAAGTTGGTAGGTGTATAAGTTTTTCTTATGTTTTTCAAGCTCCGAAACTGTGGTGCGGTAAGCATTTTCGTGATCTACTTGAATTTTAGTTTTATAAATGCTACCAAGTTTTATGTTCGACACATAAAAGTTGTCTTCACCAATTAATCCAACTAAAAACTTTATGAGGTCGTTTGTATTTTCTCTCCCAAAAAATTTGGGGGAGGCTTAAATGTCTTCCTCTCAGTTAGCGGGGCATCGTTTTCCTCCAGCAGTATTGCAAACCGATTTTGTGATGAGGTTGGCTTTTCTTCGTCTTTTGACATTTTTGCTGGGCTGGTAACCTCTGCCGATTTGGTGATTTTGCCCCTTTTAAGAACTGTTATATAGCGGTCCATCCACTGTTGCCAATTTAGCTATTTTCTCGTCAAATCTAGCGATTTTTCTATACACGTTGCTATAAAATATCTGATTTAGCTATTAGCGGAAAATCTAGCGATTTTTTAAAGTCTAGTTTCAATTTTATTTAAACGTTATTGTTATAGCTTTATCCAGAGGAAGGTTAATTCACAGACAAGGTGTTTTTGTGTCTTGCTTTTTTGATATACATACATACTGAGTTTGACACTGGGAATACTTAAAGTTTTCATAGCAAATAAGCGGTATTACAAGTACATCTTTTAAATAAATTTTGCTAAGTAAAACTCGAATAGCGGTATTTTTAAACATACACTTACATATGTACGTATTCTTAAAATCAATTATGTATCTAGGTATGCATGTGCATATCAGTTTTTATTTTAAGTGGTGTAAGTGTATTTTGCAAGTAAAAATTAATGGTACCATGAAATAACTCCCAAATGAAATAACTCCTAATGAAAAAATGAAATAACTCCCAATTTTTTTCCATACAAATTGGGAGTTATTGCATAATGAAGTAACGCCCAATGCGTTGGGAGTTACAGCTTTAGGACAGGCGCGTGGACTTAAGCACCTTTTTGGTTAAATAATTTTTTTAATAAAAAAGAGTTATTTAGATAGCGGGCCTTCGGCCGGGCGCAAGGAAAAAACTCCAGTGGATTCGATCCGCCGGCTTCGCAGTAGCCTTCGGCCGGGCAATGGACTTTAAGCTCTACTGCTTTCCATATAAAGCTTCGCCAAATAAAATATGAATTTTATGACACTTAAGTTATAAAGCTGCAAATGCTTCCGAGGCGCTACAGTTTAAACTATATTCCCCGGCCAAAGGCTACTGCGAAGCCGGCGGATCGAATCCACTGGAGTTTTTTTCCTTGCGCCCGGCCTAAGGGCGGCTATATACCCACGGTTTTAAAACCCCAAAATTTTTAAATAAATGTCACCTTTTATACTAGCGTGAGTTTTCTCCCTAAGTTAACAATGCTGTTGCGCAGTGCTGTGCAGACAGATAGTTAACAAATTTAACTAAATTTTTCATGCCAAAGACTAGAAAGTCTTTTAATTTCCTTTTTTTCAAATGTGTAAAACACTGACGCCTGCATTCATAATAATTGTGATAGGTGTATTTACTTATGGCTTATTTGACAATTATTCCATAGAAATATGTCAAATTAGCCCTCAATAAACCCTTAATATTAATTTTGAATATGGGGGATAAATTATATACATAGATACATTATTTTTTTAAGTGTTTTATTTCTTTCGTGCCCTGAATTTCTTAAAAATTATTATTTTCTAATAAATAAAATTCTTTCAGATGCCACACTACTTTGTTTTTTTTTTAATATAAAACAGAGATTGAAACTGTTTCCATTGTTTAAACTATTGCAAAATAACAAGATACACCTATTTTGCAATAGTGTGGCCAGAAAGTTTGAAAAACGACCTTTTGGCTATTTATAGCTAAAAATTTTAACAATTTTTAATTTTAGCTATTTTTTAGCGTTTTTTTACTGTAATTTAGCTATATTTTTGCGAAAAAAGTTGGCAACAGTGGGTCCATCCCTACCTCGACCTTTGGAACATGTGAAGAAATTGGGCTGGGACCGCCTTTAGCAACTGTAGCTTCAATTCCAGAATTTGATGAAGAAGGCCGCGGTGAGAATGGTACCTCGGTATTTTTTTATAATTTTTAAAGAGAAATTGGACTAAGTTTGACCACTGTTCAAAGCACTTATTTAAATTGGGTGCACTTGCCCTTAAATTGTTTGTATTTATTTTTGGCTTCTCACTTAAAAAGTTTTTATTGTACTCAGGGTCTCTAATATTTTCATTGCTCACGCTTGTGGAGCTTAAAACAATGTTAGCATTTCTGCTATTAGGCCCACTGTCACTCATGTACCGTTTGCTTTTTTTATTTAGTTTGTTTTTGTTTTGTTTTTTTACTTTTTCACTTATGTGTATATGTATGTATATTGATTACTAATATGTATATTCGCTCTATTTAACACTCGCGTACACGTCCAAACACTACGAGATTAAGATCACGAATCTGCACCCTGCCTGTTGAAAAAATATCGATGTGAAGTAGGTGGCCAGGAAAGTCTGGTATTGCTGATGCACAAATAAGAGGCTGTGAGGGTTTCCTATTGTATTTTTGGTTGAAACATTTGTTTTATTTTGGGAAAGAAATATTCGGATGTGCGCGATTGTGCTCTTGATTTAACTTTTCCAGTTGATCGTCCTTGTTCGTCAAGTCTATCACAAATTTGTGTGCATGAATAAATCTAATTGAAGGAAAATGGCTAAGAATTTCATCCTGGATTTCTGATAGAGTAAAAAGCTGACTTAAAAATTGGTTAAAAGGAGCATTTATTGATTTTATCGTTCTCGAAAATAAAATCTCACTGTGAACGGTTTCTAAGGCTGTCTCCGTTAAGTTGTTCATAAATTGACGTGACAATGCGTTGGCTACGACGTTTTCCTTGCCAGACTTGTAAAAAAAACTTGAGCCATTTCTTAATTTTCGGGTTAGGATTTTTATCCCAAGTAGCGAAGGTGAGCCACTAGCCGCTCCTATATAAATATATGAATTTTCTTGATACCATATAGAAAATGCCGCAACTTCTGTAGCGACCACACAAAAGAAAGCAGTTCGCGCTTGTTCGTAGCATAGTTTTGTTCCATTTGAGTCGTTTATTATGAAAGTGGAATAAGACACTTTTTTTTAAAGTCGAGATGTTTAAAGATATGAAAAAATTCCGTTCAATAGTATTTAGTGTTGCCATTAACTCGATTTTTTTTAAAGTGACTAATGCCACTTTCATTAGAGCTATCGTCAGTTGTAAGCTCGAAAGACTTATCGAAATCAGGGTGATGAAGAACACATCTTTCGATGTTAGAATTTTCCTGACCTTATCAAAACAAACATTTGCCTCCTGGGATAAATAAATTTTTAGGTTCTTCGAAGGTTTGGAGCCAATATTTCAATTGTCCCCTCGGAGATACGTGGTTAGCGGTTTGAAGATATTAGCATAATTTTCAATAAATCGGCGGTAATAGCTGCCTAACCCAATAAAGGACCTAGCCCCCTAAGTGTTTTAGGGTTTTCGAAATTTAAAATGTCTTCAACTTTCCAGGGGATGTTCTAATTCCGTTTTGCGAAATAAGAAATACAAAAAACTCAACTTTGGGCTTAAAAAATCTTGATTTCTCCGTTGAGACTAGCATTTCAATGAACGTTAGTTTCTTCAGTATCTTATCGACATCATGAATATGGGTATTTACAACAGGAGTGCAATAAAAGAAAAAACTATAACATCGTCCGTGTAAACAAAACAAGTTTTCCCTATCTCGCCAGCCAAAAGGTCGTCAATGGCCCGCTGAAAAATCCAATTTTTTAGACCGAATGGTAGGCGGCAAAACTCATATTTACCATTATTCACTTTTTCAGTCAATGTTATCTGATGAAATCCAGATTTTAAGTCGAGGGTTGTAAAAAATTGTGATTTGCCTAAATTTGATAAAATATCCGTGTTATCTGGCAACGACTATCTATTCGGGATTGTAAAGTCATTAATTTTACGAAAGTCAATCACCTTCTTAATTTACGATTACCATTTTGATCAATTCCCTTCCTATTTCCTGGTTTATGAATTCAGATGCGGGAATGGAATACGGGTAGATACGCGAATAAATGGGTTTTTCCCGAGTTTGGTTTATTGTTGGTAACGCTCTGTTTGGGTCTGCAAATGCATTTAAACTATTTCTGATAAGGATTTTGAATTCATCTTGTAAATTAGAAGAAACGCTCGATGTAGCAATTTTTATTAAGTTTACTACTATGCCGTCAAAGGAAGTAAGAGACGGAAAAACAAAAATATTGCATTATTATTAAGTAAATTTATCTCACATTTGTGTTTTATTCGGGTAAGACCATTTATGGACCTTACATGAAACGGAGATTCTACTAATTTGACGCCCTTAAGAAAATCAAAGTTTCGAATATAATTTTTAGATGTTCCCGTATCAACTAAAATGCTAATCTCTTGACCATTCATTGATTTGTTTCACAATATATCGCAAGAGCGACTTTATAATAAAAAATTTAAGTCATCAATTGCAATACTTTTAGACTCAGAGGACGAAAAGACTTCCTTCTCGCGGATGCTCCCATTTGATTGATAGTTTTCAACGTGATTAATTCGTTGCAGTTTCTGAATAGGTGATTGTCCTGCAAACGCATTTGTAACCTTTATACCTTTCGTGATTTGGCTCCAGTTTCTGAGCCGTTGCTAAAGCAGTAGGAAAATCTGGCGGGTTGGCTGAAATGCAGATGTCAAACAAAAGCCTTCGAAGGCCAGATAATAAAATGTGTAATGCATTTGAACGTGCGCTGCCATTTAAAGATCTTATCACTTCTCCGTTTCCAGAATCAGTCAATAGGATTATACTTACAATTAGTGTTAGTTGCATATTTACTTTGTCGTAAAATCAGTAATCGTTAATTTGCGCTGTCTTAGAATACTTAGTTCGTTTTCAAGTAAATACAGTGGTCTTTTATCTGAATATGACAGATCTAAGCGTAAAATAATTGCATCTAAATTAGATATTGTGTTGAATGCACTCAATGTCGAATTTGCCTCGCCAATTATTTTATTTCTTAAAACTCCCATAGCGACATAACTTTTAAGATAATAGTCCATAGCAAATTTAACTGCTCCAACGCTGATACTCTATCGAGTCTCCGCCAAACTGAGGAAGAGATTTAATACGGTCTAAATTTGTATTACCGTTGCCAACATCGGTATTAAAGGCTCCATTTGACTTGGCTGCAATTGTTGCACAGCGTTTGTCAAAATTTGAATTTGATCCAAACTTTCTGATTAAGATACGTCTACCGCTGCCTGAACAAGGCTTAAAACATCACTTCTATTCATTTTGTTTTTACTTGTGTTGTTTATTAGTTTTTAAATGGTATAAGGTAGGATTTTCTTTTATTTTTTAATCTAGTTTTGAAGTTTTTCAATATTTAGGAGGTATATATTAATATGTTTTAATAATTTTTTTTAGTAATAATTTTAATAAATTTTTCTATAATCAATTCAATGTTTATCAGGTATAGTGTATATACCAAAAACAAATGTACGGTTTTAATAATTATAATTTTTTAATTAAATTGAAATTGAAAATGTCAAAAAATTTGGAAAAGTATGGTTAAAAAGCAAATAACTTAAAGATAATAATAGGAAAAAAAATAAAATAATAATAATGATCCCGTTTTTGCACGTCTGTTATGTGTTGTTTCGTTGAACTAAATATTCCACTTACCTTTCTCCCTCTGCACTTTTTTGTTTTGCAACCAACGTTAGCTTTAACTAATTGTATTGGTTTCTTAATTTGAAGTTTGTTCGTTGTTTTTTGTTTTGTTACAAAAGAACTTATTTTTTAATAACGGTTCTTTTTTCTTCTGTTTCGCACTTTTCGTGTTTGCATGAAAAATTATGCAATTTTTCTTTGAGCTAGTTTTTTCTAAAAATGTTTGTTTTTGTAATTCTGCAAGCACATGTTTAAAAATTTAATTTAAAGGATATATGTTTTCTTTTAAAAAGAATCAAATATATCACATTTTTAATTTAATAAAAACTAATTTTTGTCACTTTTTAACAAGATATTTTTCATATTTAAATTTACATAAATTTTGATGACAACGTTTTGAGTTTTTTGTGCCTATCTTTAGATAGACTAAAAAACTCATTTTGATAAAAACTTTCCGAGTTTTCATGTGAAATATATGTTTTTTGAAAGTTACTTTTGATAAACCAAAATAAATATGGTTTTTTACAAGTTTAAATAATTTAATTTTTTTTAAAAGCCGAGTATAAGATTTTTATTAAAGAGGCACAACGATATACGGGTTCTATGTAACCAAACACTTGGTGTTGTAAATTAAGCGATGTACATATATATTTCGGTGTCAAGATGTGACTGACTTTTTTATTACTCTTTCTTTTAAATTTCTTGTTTGGCGTTGCCAGACAATATTAATAATATTTTTTTTGTCTTTCTTTTACATTTCTTATTGGCGATGGCAGACAATGTGAATATTTACAATAATAGAGTTTAGCATGACATGTGAATGGGGTGCTAGCTTATATATTAATATTGACGAATTTTTTTAGAACCTCGTTACTACGTCACTTTACTGTCCAGTCAGATTTATATGATTCCGTGCCTAAAATACACAACTAGCCTACTGTCTTACTAATCATAATAAAACTCCAGACGTTATAGATTTTGGCGTAGCAAAAGGTACCTCCCTTAAACTTTTTGAAGCTCAAGCTTCGTTGGATCTATCTTCAGAACACTCACCTAAAACAAGGACTATTTGCAGTCCTCGTCAAATCGAAACTAGTGATTTTATTTATCAAAAAGAGTGAAATTGGTTAAAACATTAATAAACATATCAGCACCCAAGCTAGAAAAATTATCCGTTCGAAATTCCGGAAAACATTGATGATTTTATTAGTAGCCTTAATAAACATATTGAAAAATCCGCTACCTACCGCCAAACTAAACCCAAGATAATTTTTTTGGCCGATGTTCAATAGCTTTTATATCAAAAACGAAGAGGCGGAAGGGAATGGCAGAAGCAAAGATTATGCTAACTTAAAACTAAGCTGAACACAAAGAAGATCTAGACTCGACACCTCAGAAATATTCTTATCTATGGCGACCAGCTAAATGTCTTAGAAAATCTGCTGTCACAAAACCACAACTGCGTTATCTGAGAGGATCCTGGGCAAGATGTGATGAAGATGTGATCTGATGTAATTAGCTCGCAAGTCATTTAAAGAAGGTTCATTCCCAATACATGTAATAATATGAGTCAGTTATCTCCTGCTGTTGCAAGACATCCTATAAAAACACGTTTCTAGTTTCTAGATATTGTGGCGGCTTTCAAAAATTAAAATGCTAAAAAAGATCCTGTCTTTGATAAAATAAGCAACAAAATACTTCCAGAGCTACCTTGTACAGCTAAAAGGATAATTCTTTTTTTAACGTCATCCTACGGCTTGAGCATTTCATGCCAGTCTGAAAACTCGCCTTAGTAAATATTATTCTTAAGCCTGAAAAGATCTTTCGAAGATGGCGCCTAGCATCTCTACAAGTCGGTTACCAGCTATGTCGAAATTGATCAAGAATCAACTAAATGTTAATTTTTTTCTTAATTTGTAACTTATAGGAGTGAGTTTGCCCATATTGGTCATTAATTCAGATTTAATAAACTGAGAAGCAGGGCAAGTTAAAAATGGCACGAAATTTTAGGATTAGGTATGCAAAATGGCACGAAAAAACGTTGAAAATGGCAAAAAAGGCATACAGTAAATAAAATATGCAAAATGGCACCAAGTATCGTTGAAAATGGCCAAAAAGCAATATTTAATATTTTAACATTTTAGAAGTTTTATTTAATTAAATTTTTTTGTTTTTATATATTTATTTACTGGGGTTGTTGCTTGTTAAGTTTGTCTATATGCATTTTATTGGTTCTTACACCAAATCATCAGTAGACTTCAACCAAATTCTTAAAAAACCTCATGAATAATTTTTGCCTTTATATAAAAACCTCAACAAACTTATTGAAAATAACTATAAACAAGCTAAACGTTCAAGAGTTTCTTAAGAACCCAACAAGCCGTTTGTCGCTATGAGCTGTTTTGATTATCTTTTTTCCTTTTACATTTGAATAACCATTGGCTATTACTAAATGTATTATAAGGGTTACTGAAAAACAAAACCTTGTTGATCTAGTTTATTAAGATTTCAAGCCGAAAGTATTTTTAAAAAAGGAAGTTTAGAAGTTCTTCTTATGTGACAAACAGTTTTTAAAATGCCAACAAAAAAGACTTTAGCAATAAGTTTACCGAAGGTTTTAAGCGAAATACAGGGTTTAAAACATTGACCAAAATTAAAAATAACATCTATCCTAAAAGACATGTCATATCTCATGTCAAATTTTCTATGTATTAAACTGTTTTATGTGACAAAAGAATATAGTTCCTTTTAAAATATATATATACATATATATATATATATATATAAACAAGAATTTTCAAAGGTTATTTAGGGTTTGATCCCAATTTTCTTTGTTTATTTATAGGGTTTGTTGTTGGTTAAGTTTGTCTATATGCATTTCATTGGTTCTTACACCAAATCATCAGTAGACTTCAACCAAATTCTCAAAAAACCTCATGAATATTTTTGCCTTTATATAATAACCTCAACAAACTTATTGAGAATTACTGTAAACAAGCTAAGCGTTCAAGAGTTTTTTTTAAGAACCCAACAAACCATTTGTCGCTATGAGCTGTTTTGATTTTTCCCCCTTTTTACATTTGAATAACCATTGGTTATTACTATTATAATGTATTATAAGGGCTACTGAAAAACAAAACCTTGTTGTATTTGAAATCGATAGCTTTTGTAGTTTCCTAGATATAGAGTATCGAAAATTTTATAAAAATTGTTTTTATGGGGGCTTGCCCCCCCCCCCCCCCCCCCTGCTCCCGTACAAAAAACTTTTTCCCAAAATGTAGGCATTATACCACTACTCCTTGTAGAACATTTAAAGTCGATAGCTGTTACAGTTTCTGAGAAATAGCGTATCGAAAATTTTATACAAATTGTTTATTTTTATGGGGACTACCCCTTTTTCGACCTCTATCCAAAAAAATTTTTTTCAAACTGTAGGTAGGTCTTATTGTCCAATTACTTTTTGTATAGCATTTGAAGCCGATAGCTGTTATAGTGTCCGAGATAAAGGATATAAAAAACTTCAAAGGAATTGTTATTTGTATTGGTGCTACCCTTCCCCTTCTGCTACCCAAAAATTTTTTTTCAAGATGTTGTCCAATTACTTTTTGTAGAACATTTGAAGTCGAAAGCTGTTTTAGTTTTTGAGATATAGCGTATCAAAAATTTTATAAAAATTGTTGACTTGTATGGGGGCTACCCCCAAGCCGGCTCCTGCCCAAAAATTTTTTTTCCAAAATTTAGGTCTTGTTGTCCAATTACTTTTTGTAAAACATTTGAAGTCGATATCTGTTATGGTTTCTAAGATTCAGCGCATGACAAAAATTGTTCTTTAATTTAGGTCCTTATTCTTAGAGTATCCGTGCCAAGATATATAGGGTTATATGCACGGATTTTTTCCTAAAAATGAGCTCTCGCTTATATCTCGGTCAAAAGTGAACCGATTTTTCTGACTTTAAATAGCGTTTTTCAGGGATATTTCTGGTTGTTTGATACCAAAACGTTTTCTGCGCGACTGTATTTGGCTCTGAAAACTTAGCTTCAACAGACACATAGACAGACGGACATTGCCATATCGACTCCCCAATCTATAAACATCCAGAATACATTTACTTTGTTTGGTCGCAAGTGAATATTGTAGAAATTACAAACTGATATATAATTTTATCACTTTATGAAGGGTATAAAAAAAACACAGCACAACAGAGCAATTCCAATGTTTTTTGTTGTGGAATTTAACAGCGTGGGAGCTGTTACAAGCATGCATGTTGCAAGTAGCAATAGTAGAGTTTGATATTTGATATTTTGATATTTTTGTAACCAAAGTCCATCATATCAACAATTTCAAAAAATAATTTACTATCAACTTCTTGCTGAAGCAGAAATTGAGTCAGTACGAAAATTTAGGAACTGTACTACATTTGAACTTATTAGGAAAAGGCGACTCAAGTGATAATAGCTTTCCTCTGTTGCAAATGGCAACTAGGTAAAAAGCTAAAAAGCAAATAAGGAACAAGTAAGTGGAAATGAGTTGGTTTACCGGATTACCAAAGAAGAGAATGGAATCGGCCTGAGTTTCTAAACATAAACATGTCTCCTGTAGAATGGTTCGAATTATTTTACGGCGCACAGTGGCTGAAAATCGTTTTTCATTGGCCAAAAGTCAAAATTTTTTTGTCTCCGATTTTTAAAATTTTTACGCCTTTTTGGAGCTAATATATCCATATTAAGGTAGGCTAAAAGTTAGGTTAAACTATTGATAACTGTGGGCGTGGCATGCTGTCAAACTCAACTGTTTTTTAATTTTATAAAAAAGGTGTTTTTATTTGTTTTTTTGTCAAAAATAAATGGTTACTACTCGCAAGCTATCATCAATAATGGCGGTAGGATTATAGTCTTAAGTTACTGTAAGTGGTTACCGCTCTAGCGTTTAATATTAGGGTTGTTATGAAATATTTATGAAACTACTATATTTTTCTTAAATTTAAACTTTAATGGAATAGAACATCTAGGGCACAAAAGGGAATAAAAAACGTATACCACCCGAAGAAAGATGAAAGTGTCTTCTTTAACACTATACATACTTTTGCACCCGCCACGACCCGCCGGTAGAACACTTTTTTCATTTTAATGAAATAAGTCTAAAAAAATTCAAATTACGATCATTTAAACAGCCCTATAATTACTCGTATACAATGGTGTATTCAATTTTCACCTTTTCGCCTAAAGGTTTATATTTTTTACTTTAGACCACGTTAAACTAAAAGAATTAAATATAATACCTGTGAAAGGGTTTTATTGCTTTGTTTTGATCAGCAAAAAAAAATTTTTTTTTTCATATATTTTATTGTTGGATCTTCGCTTAAGCGAACTAACAATAAGTATTCAAATCTTAAGACTAAGTAATTAATATTAGCCCAGCCAGTGCCAGACTAAAATTTAAGTTCTCATAATAAAATAGTTATCTTCATCTAAGCGCAATAGTATCCCTCTTTTTCAGACGGGAGTGTCTACTATGTTGCAAGATACTTCGAGCGAGCGGATTTGGATGCGTTTCCAGCTTATTTAAATACTTGTCCACATATTTCAGGATTTCGCTTTTAACTAGTGGAACTTCTAGATCCTTATGGATGTTGCTGTTTTTCACATACCACGGAGCACCAGTTATCATTCTTAGGATTTTATTTTGACGGCGTTGTATTTTTTCGATGTTAGAGGCGGAAGCAGTGCCCCATAATTGTCTGGAATTTTATTGCGGTCTGTTGGCCAGTAGGTTGGTTGTCCAGTTGAAATAACGAAAATCCCATTTCCGACACGGAGTCATACAAGACACGACCTCTGGGACTAATTAGGCGGGAGCCCCAGTATGTGTGCTTAGCGTTATAGTCTCCAGCAGCTATGAAGCGGGGACCTAATGATTTGTAGAAACTGTTGTACTGATCTTTCGTTATGGAGAATCTGGGTGGACAGTAAACTGATGAAATAACAAGGTTATGGCAAAATTCATCAATGCAGACGTTTGTTGCTTGCATATACCATTCAGATAGGCCACCCAACCATTGATGCTTAATTCTTGATTTGATCAAAATAGCAGAGCCATCCCTGGGATCTTTTGAATCATAAAAATTGTATCCACTAATTTTAAAAGTGCTTCTAGATGTCATATGAGTTTTGGAAATCAACATGACATCGATTTTTTGGTGTGTTAAAAAGTAATCGAGCTCGTTTTTGTGTTGGCGGATGCCGTTTGCGTTCCAGAAACAAACCCTGAGGCAGTTCATGGTCTTTTAAGCATGGCCTGCAGAAGAGCAGACTGCATTTTCTGCATCTCCTGCATCATGCTAGCCATTTGCGCCATTATATGCGTAAATTGTTTGACCATATTGTCAATTACGGCTTCCAGACGGCTAAAATTGAGACCAGTTGGTTCACTTGTTGTTGTGTGGTTGGTTGGTTTGGCCTTTGTGCATTGGACTGGTTTGACTTTAGTGCGTTGGCGTAAGAAATTTGACTTGTAGTTGGTTGTGATAACTGGGGAATGTTTGTTGTTGGTATATTTAACGGCTGGGGAGGGGCAGGAACTACCTTCGGCTTAGATGAGCGCATAACTAAATCAAAGACAGGACAACCTCTGTAGTTGGCAGTGTGGTTTCCACCGCAATTGCTGCACTTCTTCACCCTAGGGTCATCTTTTGGTTTGTCGCATTTGGTTGTAACATGCAGATCCCCACATACAACACAAACAGAAGGCAACTTACAGTAAGTTTTTGTGTGGCCATATTCCTGACAATTTAAGCACTGTACAGGTCCAGATCGCTTATGCGGGACTTCCACTGTAACTCTACGGTGCATAATATATCTTAAACCATAAATGGGGTGAGTTTCGTTTTTCTTTAATTTGGCATCACCAGGCTAAAGTTCAACTCGAAACAATGGTTGAGGGTATTTTTTTCCCTGTTTCTAATATTTGTCACAGTCCTTACCTTAAATCCTTCGCTGCACAAACTGGTCTTTATCTCCTCCGGGTCAACATTTGAGTCAATTCCTTTTATGACTACCTGGAGGCTTTTTGCGTTTTTTAGCTGGTAAGTGTAAAAGTTCTTTTTTAATTTCTCGAATTCCGACACCGTGGCGCGGTAAGCGTTCTCGTGACTTACTTGAATTTTGGTCTTATATATATTACCACGTTTTATGTTCGACACATAAAAGTTCTTTTCGCCTATTAATGCAACTAAAAATTTAATGAGGTCGTTCGAGTTTTTTTCTCTTAAATAAATTGGAGGAGGCTTAAAATTTTTTTCCGTAACGGGGCTATCATTATCATCTGTTTGCAGAATGTCAAAGCGATTTTGCGATGTGGTTGGCCTTTCATCGTATTTTAAAAAAATTTGCAGGTTGACTTACTTCTGCCGACTTCGAACTTCTCCCCCTTTGAGGTGCGACACCAGAACTTGATAAAGAAGACCGCGATGAAGATGGCACCTCGGTGTTTTTTTTATAATTTTTAAACAGAGATTGGGCTAAATTTGTCCCTTGTTCAGTACATTTATTTAAATTAGGCACACTTGCACTTAAACTGTTTGTATTTGTTTTCGGTTTTGCACTTAAATAGTTTCTATTATATTCAGGGTCTCTAATGTTTTCACTGCTAACGCTTTCTGAGCTAAGCACAATGTAAGCATTTCGGCTATTAGGCCCACTGTCACTACGATTACTGTTACTCATTAACCGTTTGGTTTTTTTATTTTGTTTAGTTTGTTTTTATTTTCGATTCTCGCTTATGTCTTTTAGGTATGTATATTAACGAATTTTTTTTGTAACTTATTACAAATATCACCTATTACAAATATACACTCGCGTAGGCACGTCCGTACACTACAAGATTAAGAGGGCAACTGACAGTTGCAAAAAATAAGTCTTAAAAATATCACAATAGCTTCTACAGTAAACATATGATCTCGTTCTAATATACCTGTAATCAACTGTTAGAGTCAACCAAAGTCATAAACAATTTTATAATAATAATCGCGACATTAAACCACTAAAGATAAAAAACAGCCCAATATTGACAAGATACTAATTAGTTTTACCTGATGTTAAGGTCTGGATAAAAAGTGCAGTTTTGTTATATTTAAGTACCACCTGCTATGAAATTGAAGGTCAATGTGTGAACATGCATCTAAAAATATATAAAACTACGGATTCGATAAGGGATTAATCAATAGTATGTAAATCCTCTACGTGCACGGACGTATATTTGCAAGTGATAAAACATAAAAGACACAAATATTCAGAAAAATATGGAGAGCTTTAGTTATAAAGAACTGGCCGAAGAGTATTTTAGAAATAAAAACTAGGAAGATGTTCTCAGTTACGTTAAAATAAAAATTAACTTAAATTCGTGTAGCACCGAAATACAAAAGCAATTATCTAATTTTGTAAAAATACTAAAAGAAAAGGTACAAAAATTAGCTACAGTAAACAAAAGTTATATATAAAAAGTGAAAAGTTGTTAGAAGTCCAACTTTCTGTCGCTGCAGAAACAGCAAAGCAAGATAAGGTTGGAAGACCACACAAATCATTGGAAAACTTCAGCGATAGATCTAAGAGGCGGAAACTTAAAGATGTTAACGATGCAATTGGTTGTATAAATATAAAAGAATCTTTCCTACGTTAATTACGATCACAGAACCAATTAACAAAAGTGGATAGCATTGAGAAAGTTATTAAAGCTAGTCCAGTGAGAACAAAACGAATCCTTAAAAGTATACCAACACCGAACGATGCTAAACAATATACAAATGAGGAGGCATTTGCCCTATTTCTAGATTTGAAATTGACAAAACAGCAATATATTAAGCTCAAATGTGCGATTGAAAAGGGCTCAAACATCCAGCATATCATCACATAACCGCTGCTAAAATGGACTGTTTGCCATCAAAGGACACTATTACAATCACACCAGAGGTATAACTACAATCTCTTCTTAATCACACAGCCGAATGCTTGCTACAATCAATACCAGGAAATGCGTTAAAGAAATATGGAAACACAAAGCTAATTCTTTTTTGCAAATGGGGATGTGATGGATCTTCGGGACAAAAACAATACAAACAAGTTGTATGTGAAAATATTTCGGACTCAGATATGTTCATGGTAACATTTGTACCATTGCGATTGAAAAGATTTTGGAAGATTCAGAGCCTTCGACTAGTACAACTAGGGGTGCCAGACATACTTTTTTAAAGAGTACATGTACTCTTTTTTTTAGAAATGTACTCTTTAACCAAGAAGGTCCAAAAAAGCACATAAAAGTACTCTTTTTCATCGTAGTACTCTTTTTGTATTCTTTTTTCGTTTTTCATAAAAAATTCAATGTTAACTGAAGAAATCTGTGAAAAACTATAATTGCTAACATCTTAAAAGAAGTGATAAATTTATTTAACCTAGTAAATAAAACTTTTTTTATTGTTCTTATTATGTGATATACATATATACTTATGTATAAGTATAAGAATTGTTTCTGTCACATTAAAATTGGAATTGTTTTGTTTAGTTTTTTCATTGTTATGTATACACATGCATATGTATAAGAGTTATGTTTATAAATTTTTTTATGTTGAATTGAACTTTGTAAATAAAACTATAACAACACATATTTGGATTAAGTGTTTTTCTTTGGTTTGAAAAAATTTACTCTTTTGTACTCTTTCTTTTTAAACAAATGTGCTCTTTTTGCCTCTCCAAAATCTGGCACCCTTAAGTACAACGCAAACAATGGATATTTGGAAAAATGAGACACCATCTTCTACGAAATACTGCAGGCCAATCAAATTTAAATTCAAAAAAGAAACTCGTGATGCCATTAACAAAGATATAAGGCCCAAATTGACACACTACAGCCATTACAATATTACAATTACAGTAAGATGGGCAGCAAGCTGAAGTAAGATACCAATTAGTCCTTATAATGATAGATGGGAAAGTAGGTCAAGCTTTGACTAACACGAAGGCTGCATCCAGCTGCATTCTTTGCCAAGCAACATCAACCCAATTATACCAAGTTCCAACAATATCATTAGATAATACCGATTCATATGAATTATCACCACTACATGCAAGAATACGACTTACGGGACATATACTAAAAATCAGTTATGATTTGGATTTCGGGTCTCCAGGATTCATAAGAAACAATGAAACCAACAAAGAGCTAAGAAGTTCAAAAAAGAAAACAGATTTAAAATAATCCTAATATTATGGAGAAGATATCATTAGATATCAATTGGTGCCACTTGGAGATCTATCAGAGGAGGCTCAGGAAAAAAGGAACAAGGATTACAGATTTTATAGAGAGCACAATAAATTATTTTCCTAGTTTTAATATTATTATGCAGCACATGATTTTAGTACAAAAAGGCGAAAAATCCAAAATATACTCAGAAAAAGTTATTTGTGGCAAACTATTCCACAGTGAAGAAGGCCAACGGAGAAATTTTCGATTCAAATCAAAATGCAGAATAGGGGTGATTATTATTTCTAGTGCAGCCCAAATACGCCGTGGAAAATGCCAAAAAAAAAAAACAAAAAAAAAAATGCCAGAAATGTGTTGTCGGCTGCCACACTAATTGTTTTGAAGCATTTCACACCTAAATCGTGTTTTGTTTATAATATGATATATATTCATATACTTAAAAAAAAATAATTTTTATGTTATGCTCTAAAATATTAATTGTACTATACACTTTAAAAAATCGGTATTTAGAAATTTTTGTCGTGTATCATTAGGGGTGCTCAGCGCCCCAAAATTGGGGCGTCAAAAATTTTCCACATATATTTTTTTTATTTTACTTTCAGAATATATTTACACCATTAAGACTTACAAAACTTAAAAAATTTCCAAAGTTTCAAGAATAAAATTGAGCACATAAGGGTTAAGAGACTCAATTTTTCTTAAATTTTCTACATTTTATGTAAAGAAAATCCACATTTAACTATCGATTTTTACCAAAGAAGGCTTACATAATTTTAAGTGGACATAATTTTGTTATCGAGTAATAAAATTGTAGAGGTTTTTCCACTCTTTTTAGTTTTAAGATTTTACCACTTATCGTTAATTCAGAAAGGTGAATATTTAATAATAAATGTGCCAAAAAAGTTATTAAGGAATTACGATGTAAAAGGCAAACTACATACCTTCACCTAAACGAGTAAAATACATTTTCGAAAGCAGACATGGATTTTTTTAATCAACACTTTTTGGCTATGGTTAGCTTTTAATTTTAACTAACATATATCCCAGTGTTGAAAAAGTTGATACGATCGTAATTTTTTTGATACTATTGGATGGTGGAAAATACCGTGTTACTCCTCTGGCTAATTTGATACCCTCTTTTGCTTTTTCTAATTGTTATTTTAAATGGTTTAGTTTTGCCTCTTGCCAACTATCTTTTTCTTTCCATGTGCTTGAGTACATAAATATGCTCCCTTTTCCGAAAAGCTATATATATTATTTTTTTGCAATCAAAGGTTTCGAATAGTAAAGGATCCAAAGGTAAAAAAAACGTAACTTTTAGATTAACTTTAAAAAGACATGGCTTTTTCTCAAACATTTTTAAAAAATTGTAAGTACAGTTAACATGGAAGTGCAATCAGAAGACCCATATATCATTAATTATGCACGAGATAATTTGCCATTTTTTAAAAATTCGAAAAAAAAAAAAGATTGGATAATTAGATTAGAAGGGCCACAATTGTTTCAAAAAGTCTTTAAATGTAAATTACGTACAATATTATTACCAATGCAATAGGTTAAGGGGTATATTTATAAACAATTTTTAAATTTGAAATAGATTTTAAATATTAATTTTGTATGAAAAGTTCGCTTAAAAAACCTATTTCAAATAAAAAAAAAAATTAATTTAAAAAGTGCAAAAAGATGGCATTTACAGAAAATAGAGATTTGAGAATTTCCTCCATTAAAAAAAGATGTTTTTACATTAGTCAATGGGGATTTAACCATAACTACCACAAATATTCAATACTTAGGTAACAAAGTAATCAGTGGTCGTCATTTGTAGTATTTTTTTTAAAGCATAAAATATTAACTTATGGGTAGTTGCCTTGTTAAATGTTTTTAATATACACATGTCTTTGGCATAGCGTATAAAAAAAAGTTGTAAATAAACTTTTGAGCTTGATGCTTGGTAACTAAAGGCGGGCAAAAAACATATTTCATAGAGATATAATGAGAGAAATTCGACAAGTCAATGAAGAAAAAAATTTAAATTAAATTTTTTCAAGCGGCTAACGTCAATTTTTCGAAAATAAAGTTCAATTTTCCCAAATAAGTTTTTACAATAGCACTGGATGATATTAACGGACTTAAACCAAAATTCAAAAAATATATACAGTTCAGCTTCGGTTCACTGTTGAACAAACTAAAAACACTTAAAATTTCGTAATAATTTTTGTGGATTTAAGTGAAACAGAGACAAAAATATTTTGATAGTATTGCCGTTAAAAAAGTACCCTCGAAACCTTTTTTTAATACCCAAATGAAATTCACATTTTTCATCACTAATATATCCAGAAGAAGCAAACGGCAGCCACACATTTGAGTAAGATCAAAATTTCCTATTTTTTTTAAATAACCTTTTTCTTGTATCGCTTTATACTAATTGTACTTTTATTTTGAATAATTACACAGAAATCAGCAGAACTTAACATATTTCAGTACAACATTCCAGTAGTGTGATTCAGTAACACTAAACGATTCGACGTTCGTAGTATTTATCGACAGTAATTGTCGTTTGCTGCTACGATTAAGTGAATTTTTTAACGATAGTTATAAAATAGATTTTACCAAAGCGAACAGCATAAATATAGTAAAAACATAATATAAAAAATAACTTTATGTCGATAAAACTAACAACACAAAAATTTTTGTCGTTAAATTAACAAGTATAACGATTGTAAAAATCGTTAAAAAGTTTTGCTGTTTACTTAACAATTTAACGTTAGCGAATATCGCTAAAAAACTTAACTGAATCGCAAAATCGTTATATTTATTGTTGCCTTTTTAACGATGCGATCAACGTTAAAATAAGTTACTAAATCGCACTACAAAAAGGTTTTTCAGTTTTGCCAGTAAAATTTACCTTATACTGTTAAGTCCCTTGTTTTTATAAAGACCTTTTTTCAATTTCGTATAAGCGGGTGCTTAGCTGAAGAAAATTTTTGTCTTTATGATACTAAAAGTAATTGTAGGTAGTTAAGTTTTAAATTTGTTTAGCCAATTAAAAAAACTTTTTACTTATACTTACTGCGCCAATGCTAACAACGCGATCGAAGTGATGTATATAAATCAGTGGTCTTCACCCATATTACCCAGCTAACGAAGATTTTCGGGTTTTTACTTACTCTCTTCGTGAATAATACAACCAGGGTTTTCCAAAATAAATTATTTTCCTACCAAAATGTTTCTTAAAATATGCCAACAGCAACTGAATAACTAATCCTGATTAAGTTGTATTTTAAAATAAATATCGTATTTTGTTAACTGATATTGCTTTTATAATTCATGGCGAGCTATTTTTATTTTATTTTTCGATCGTAAACTTAAGAAAACATAATAAATTATTAACATTACACAATCTTTCATAAATAAACAATCCATACGCTTTGTTTTCATCATTGCAAACGATAATCATAATCAAAACAACAAACATATGAAAAATAAAAAATTTCAATTAGTAGCTTGTTAGCTTTCAAACAGAGTAGGTGTATGTCGCATGTTTTTATTTTTCAGAGAGAGCTAAAAATGTTTTTTCTGCACTGCAGCGTTGCCAATTAGTGTGTAAATATCCAAAAATAATTTGAAGCTCTTTATGTGTGCAATATAGGTAGAGCTAAAATTTTTTTGATTTTGATAAGTACAGTACAGCTACATAAATTTATGCAATTTGATAACTTTTTCATAATTCAGGTGAAAACCTACGGACATACATATAGATTTTTTTACAGCATTTTAGAAAAAAATATTTATAATAATTATGTGGGATATTAAGTGGGAAAATCTTTTTTGTTTTCTTTAAACATATTCAAAGAAGCTGAGTGCCTTGTATGCAACCAGTTACTAAAGAATATGCTTGCATTGCATCACACCTTAAGCGGCATACAATGCATATTGAGTTTCATTCAGGAAAGGAGAGAAATCAATTAATAAAAAAACTAAAAGAGGATTTTCGAATCAAAAATCTTTGTATCCAAAATAGATGCTCAAATAACTCTACCAATACAGATAGCCAATCAAATTAGCTAAAAAATATAGTTATAATAAAACAAAATATTAATTATTTTATATTTTGCCTTGAAATAAAAAAAAAACATAAGCTTACAAAGCACTGATAACCAAAAACATATATAGTAAAAACAATACTTTAATTTTTTTATAAAAATGAATTATTTTGGTTTTTTTTACATTTTTCAGTTAGTACTGTATTACTGAATGAGCGCGATATGTTGTGCTATGTTTTTATTTTTTTTATATATAATTTGTTATGTTCTGTTTTTTCACTTAAAATGCAGATTTGTTTTTTCCAAATTTGCAGTTCTTATAAAAAAAAATAATGGCAACGCTGACAATAATACTCTCATTTTAAGTGCGCTTCTCTTTGTGAAGACCACTGATATAAATATACGTGCACAAACACTCTAAATAACCGAGTCAAAATTTTTCTACATAGACTAGGAAATATTTTAGGGAAAGGTACATCTAAAACGATAACACAATAAATATTGTATGATTTTTGAATAACTTAATAGTTGTAATTAGTATTGCTATGTTTGAATGCAAAGAAAAAATAAAGAAACGAAATAAAAATTTTTCTTGTATAAAGTTTGATAAACCGTTAACCATTTAATATGAAACTCAACCGAACTTTCTTGAACGCTGACCAAACTGTTCATGGTTTTGTTGTTTTTAAGGTTACTCGGTACGCTGAACCCAAAAGTTTTTTTTGTCATTGTTTTATTATTGAATCTTCGCTTAAGCGAACTAAAAATAAATATTCAAATCCTAAAACTAAGTGTGTTTCATATTAGTTCAGTCAGTACCAGGCTAAAATTTAAGTTCTCACAATAAAATTAATTAATTTAAAAGGTTTCATGTAAGCGCAGTAGCATCTCTCCTTACTTTGTTGCAAGATGCTTCGAGCGAGCGAATTTGAATGTGTTTCCAGCTTATTTAAATACTTGTCCACATAGTTTATGATTTCGAATTTTACTAGTGGAACTTCAAGATCCTTCTGGATGTTGCTGTTTTTAGTATACCAAGGAGCACCAGTTATCATTCTCAGAATTTTGTAGAGGCGGAATCAGTGCCCCATAATTGTATACCGTAGTACCAAATTGGTTTTAAAATCCAGTTGTAGAGTAGAAGTTTACAATCCAGACGTAGCACAGAGTTTCTTCCAATTAGCCGGCGAATTTAAGCAGCTTTAAGTTTCATTTGAGTCAGCCTCGTATCTATATGAGGCTTTTTTGTGAGGCGACGATCTAGGTGATCACCAAGATATTTTGTTTCGTTTCGTTGAGGCACCATATGGTTGTTAATAGTTATTGGGAAGCACGTTTTTTTGCGTTAAGTAAAAGTTACGTGGGTACATTTTTGTTCATTTATTTTTATTCCCCATAACTATGCCCATTTTCAACTTGGGTGACGTGTTGTTGCAGTTGGTTCGAAGCCTTTTTATAGTCTTTATGAATACTAAGGAAAGCAGTATCATCAGCAAATACCGACGTGTGTGACAAAATATTGGTTGGCATACCTGCTGTGTAAAGCAAGTACAGAACTGGACATAGTATAATCCCTTGAGGTACACCAGCCCCTATTGGTTGAGTAAAACTTATTTGGTTTCCCTCTTTGATCATAAATTGTCGACCGGTTATGTATTTTTGTTTAACAGGCCTTCATGCCATATTTTGTCGAAAGCTTGTGAAACATCGATAAATAGCGCGGAGCAGTACTTTTTTCCTTAATGGCTTTTCTTATAACCTGTACCAACCTGTAAGTTTGTTCGATGGTACTTTGTTGACTTCTAAGGCCGAAATGGTGATTTGGAATGCAGTTGTTGTCATTCAAGATCGTATTCAGCTTGTTTTTAAGCAATTTTTCAAAAAATTTTGACATTGTGGGTAACAAACTTATTACTAAGGCTACTTTCAATATAGACGGGAAATGTTCAAGCTAAATTATCGCGTTAAAAATAAAAAGAGTTATTTTTTTATCTGTAAAAGGTAGCTCAAAGAGCATTTTGTTGCTTATTTTATCAACGCAAGGAGTTTTTTACCATTTAGGTTATCAATAGCCTCTACAACATCTGTAAGTCGGAAACCTATTTTTAAAGAACGTCTGGCAACAACAGGTGGTAATTCCATCACGTCTGTGTATATATAGGGGAGGGAGAACACGATTTTTAAATTATTTGCAAACAGATCGCATTTTTCTTCGTCATTTCTAGCCCAGAATGCAGTTGCTCTCTTAATCTCGTAGTGTACGGACGTATCTACGGGAGTGTAATATTGGTAATAGGTGATATTAGTAATAAGTGGCAAACGAATTTAATAATATACATACATACACATACCAGTGAGAAAATAAAAACAATACAACAAACTAAATAAAAATAAAACGAACGGTTAATGAGTAACAGTAATCGTTGTGACAGTGGGCCTAATAGCCGAAATGCTTACATTGTGTTAAGCTCCACAAGTGTTAGCAATGAGAACATCAGAGACCATAATTTAAATAATTGTACTTAACCAGGTTCTAACTTAGCCCAATCTATTTTTAAAAATTATAAAAAAGGTTTTGAGGTACCGTCTTTGTCGCGGTCACAGTTATCAAGTTCTGGAGTTGAACCTGCAGCTGCTAAAGTCGCATCAAGCTTAATTTCTGCATCTGCACCTAAAATTCAGGTACGGATGAACCGCTACGTAACAGTTCTTAAAAGGGAAAGAAGCCCGAAGTCAGCAGAAGCAACTCATCCTGCAAAAATTTTCAGTCGAAAAAGTTGCCATTTCCTCCTTGTTGCGTAAAACGTTTATTTGGATATCTTAAGGTGTTGCGTTTTTTTCCGTCAGCTCTGTTGTGTGTTTTTATGAAAACCGACGTTAAAAACAAAACAACCAATCCTTTTATTTGGATATATTTTATTGCCTTCGAATAATATACAACCCGTCGGGTAAACTCATACTAGACAAAGCTGTTTATTGTTTGAAGGCAAAAAGCTAACTGATTTTATTCAGGCAATTGGTGCTGCTTATATACTATTATAATTACATAGTTGCAACAATTAGGAAATAAATATAAATAGAAACAGAGTTATATAAAAATTGGAACAATGAAAATTTAAAATGGTGTATTAACTTCATTCATTCAAAAGTGTCAGTTAAATATTTAATAAGAAATAATAAAATGAAGTGTTATAGAATTAAATAATACAAAAGTAAATAATGAACTGCTTCAAGATAACTATTTCTATTATGAGAACTTAAATTTTGGCCTGGTACAGACTGAACTAATATTAAGCACACTTAGTTTTAAGATTTAAATACTTATTGTTTGTTCGCTTAAGCGAAGATTCAATAATAAAAATATGAAAAAAAAATTCTAGCCCAGGATCCTCTCAGATTACACAGTGGTGGTTTTGCGATAATTGGTCTTTTAAGACGCCTGGCTGATCGCCATAGAAAATACTTTGTCTGAGGAGTCGCGTCTAGACCTTCCAGGTACTCTTTCAGTGATGCCATTCTGTGAACCTCCAGCAAGCTTTTAAGTTGGGTTGTACATTCTTTCATCTAAGTTTTAAGTTGGGCCGATTTATGTTTTTGCCATTCCATGCGGGCTTTCATTTTTTCAGATACAAGCTTTTTCACATCGCCAGAGAAAATTTTGTTGTACCTCGCCTTCCGGTAGGTAGAAGACGCTTGTTCAACGGATTTTTGAATGTTTTCATATAGGACGCTCAGACAATCATCTATGTATCCGGGAGTTTTTAGCGGTTGGTTCTCCGAGCAGTGGGAACTAAAATATTTCTTATATTTTACCAACTTACTTTTTTAAAAAGAAAAAATCACTAGTTGCTATTTGTTGATGACTGCAAATAGTGGTTATTGTGGGTGAGCGGTCAAAAGATAAATCCAAGGAGGCCTGAGCCTCAATAACCTCCAGGGATATACCTTCTGTTACGCCAAAATCGATTACGTCTGGAATTTTACTGTGGTCCGTTGTCCAGTAGGTTTGTTGTCCAGTTAAAATAACGTAAAGCGCCATTTCAGACCCGGCATCATACAAGACACGACCTCTGGGGTTAATTAAACGGGCGCCCCAGTAAGTGTGCTTACCGTTTTAGTCTCCAGCAGGTATTAAGCGGGTACCTAAGGATTTGTAAAAACTGTTGTACTGATCCCTTATTATGGAGAATCTAGGCGGACAATAAACTGAAGAAATAACTAGGTTATGGAAAAATTCGTCAATGCAGACGTTTGTTGCTTGCATATAACATTCGGATAGGTCACCTAACCATTGGCGCTTAATTCTTTATTTGATTAATATAGAAGAGCAACCACAGGGTCTATCCCTGGGATCCTTTAAATCATAAAAATTATATCCACTCCTAGATGTCATATAAGTCTCAGATATCAACATGACATCAATTTTTTGGTGCACTACAAAATAATTGAGCTCGTTTTTGTGTTGGCGGATGCCGTTAGCGTTCCAGAAACACACCCTGAGGCAGTTCATGGCCTTTTAAGAATGGACTGCAAAAGTGCAGACTGCAGTTTTTGCATTTCTTGCATCATGCCGGCCATTTGCGCCATAATTTGCGTAAATTGTTTGACATTATTGTCAATTACGGCTTCCAGGCGGCTAAAATTGGGTCCGGTTGGTTCGCTTGTTGGCACTTCTTGTTGTGTTGTAGGCCGGGTAGACTTACGTAAATAAGGCTGGTAAGACTTTAATGCGGCAGCGTAAGAAACTTGATTTGTAGTTGGTTGTGCTAATGGAGGCATATTTGTAGATGGTATATTTAAAGGCTGGGGAGGGGCAGGAACTATTTTCGGCTTAGTTGAGCGCTTAACTGAATCAAAAACAGGGCAACCTGTTGTTGTTGTTGCCGTGTTGTTTTCACCGCAATTGCTGTATTTCTTTACCCTAGGATCATTTTTTTGGTTTGTCACACTTGGTTGTATCATGCTGATCACCTCACACAACACAAACAGAAGGCAACTTACAATAAGTTTTGGTGTGGCCATATTCCTGGCAGTTCAAACACTGTACGGGCCCAGATCGCTTATGTGGCGCTTCCACTACCACTCTACGATGCAAAATGTATTTCAAATCATAAATCAGGTGAGTCTCATTTTTCCTTAATTTGACATCAGCAGGCTCGAGCTCCATTCGTAATAGTGGTTGAGAGTATTTTTCTCTGATTCTTATGTTTGATACATATTTGACTCTAAATCCCTTAATGCACAAACAGGTTTTAATTTCCCCCGGGTCAACATTTGAGTCAATACCTTTAATCACTACTTGGACGCCTTTTGCATTTTTTATTTGATACGTGTAAAAATTTTTGTTTTTCAAGTTCCGTTACCGTGGTGCGGTAAGAATTTTCTTGATTTACTTGGATTTTGGTCTTATATGTTACCACATTTTATGCTTGTCACGTAAAAATTATTAATTAATTAATTTAACTAGAAACTTAATCAGGTCATTTGAGTTTTTCTCTCTCAGATAAATAGGAGGTGGTCTTAAAGTATTTATTTTAGTAGCAGCGGCCTCATTATCCTCTTGCAAAATTGCAAAACGATTTTGTGAAGAGGTTGGCCTTTCATCGTCTTTTAAAATTTTTGCAGGATGAGATGCTTCTGTCGATTTCGGGCTACTTTCCCTTTTAAAAACTGATACGTAGCGGTCCATCCCTACCTAAAACTTAGGTGCAGATGCAGAAATTAAGCTTGATGCTACTTTAGCAGCTGCAGGTTTTAACTCCAGAACTTGATAACGATGACCGCGACAAAGATGGTACCTCAGAACTTTTTTCATAATTTTTAAAAAGAGATTGGGCTAAGTTAGTCCCTGGTTCAGTACAATTATTTAAATTAGGCGCACTTGAACTTAGATTGTTTGTAATTATTTTTTGTCTTGCATTTAAATAGTTTTTATCATATTCAGGGTGTCTAATATTCTCATTGCTAACACTTGTGGAGCTTAACACAATGTAAGCATTACGCCTATGAGGCCCACTGTCACAACGATTACAATCACTCATTAACCGTTCGCTTTATTTTTATTTAGTTTGTATATATTTATGTAGGGTGCCTAGCTCAGTCGAATGGACCAACATTGACAGAAAGAGAATGGAAGACAAAAGGGACACTTCAAACTAAAGCGACAAAACAGACTAAAACATAAAAAGTAATCAGTGGTCGTCATTTGTAGTATTTTTTTAAAGCATAAAATATTAACTTATCGGTAGTTGCCTTGTTAAATGTTTTTAATATACACAGTTCTTTGGCATAGCGTATAAAAAAAAGTTGTAAATAAACTTTTGAGCTTGATGCTTGGTAACTAAAGGCGGGCAAAAAACATATTTCATAGAGATGTAATAAGAGAAATTCGACAAGTCAATGAAGAAAAAAATTTAAATTAAATTTTTTCAAGCGGCTAACGTCAATTTTTCGAAAATAAAGTTCAATTTTCCCAAATAAGTTTTTACAATAGCACTGGATGATATTAACGGACTTAAACCAAAATTCAAAAAATATATACAGTTCAGCTTCGGTTCACTGTTGAACAAACTAAAAACACTTAAAATTTCGTAATAACTTTTTGTGGATTTAAGTGAAACAGAGACAAAAAATATTTTGATAGTATTGCCGTTAAAAAAGTACCCTCGAAACCTTTTTTTAATACCCAAAAGAAATTCTCATTTTTCATCACTAATATATCCAGAAGAAGCAAACGGCAGCCACACATTTGAGTAAGATCAAAATTTCCTATTTTTTTTTAAATAACCTTTTTCTTGTATCGCTTTATACTAATTGTACTTTTATTTTGAATAATTACACAGAAATCAGCAGAATTTAACATATTTCAGTACAACATTCCAGTATTCAGTAACACTAGACGATTCGACGATCGTAGTATTTATCGACAGTAATTGTCGTTTGCTGCTACGACTAGGTGACTCACTAAGAATTTTTTAACTATAGTTATAAAATAAATTTTACCAAAGCGAACAGCATAAATATAGTAAAAACATAATATAAAAAACAACTTTATGTCGATAAAACTAACAACACAACAATTTTTGTCGTTAAATTAACAAGTACAACGATTGTAAAAATCGTTAAAAAGTTTTGCTGTTTACTTAACAATTTAACGTTAGCGAATATCGTTAAAAAACTTAACTGAATCGCAAAATCGTTATATTTATTTTTACCTTTTTAACGATGCGATCAACGTTAAAATAAGTTACTAAATCGCACTACAAAAAGGTTTTTCAGTTTTGCCAGTAAAATTTACCTTATACTTAAAAAAACAAGAAATAATTTAACACTCAACCGTTAATAGAATCTCCATAGCCGATGCAACCAAATATGTAAACACAACTTATTCCTCGGACTACTTTACTAAACACATTCCCATTGAACATTTACCAACAACTACTGAGACAATCAATACACAAACAATAAAAACAAAAGAAACCGAAGGAAAAGAAATAACAAACAAATCACGACGAATTTAATAAAACACAAATTCACAAACACCCTCTCTATTTACCAACAACTTCAACTCTTATCAATTCCAACTCTTTAGAACAACAAAGCTTAAATACAGCAGCATTAACTTACAAGCAGAGCTGCAAGCTGTTCTGCATAAGGCAAAACTGAACAACGGCATCGATATGGATCTGTAAAAGAAAATAAATAAATAAAAAAAAAAAAAAATCGAATTAAAAAACAATCCCCTGCAGTAATATATAATTAGCCAATAATTTTTTTTTTTCGCATGAAGATTCTACAGTGGAACATAAACGGCCACAAACATAATTACTCAAACCTACAAGTACTTAATAAAAAACATGATTTTGATATTATCGTACTGCAGGAAACTCATATCAGAGCCAATGCAATAGAAAAATCTTTAAAAAACTACAAGTGTTATTACCATAACACACAAATTTCAAATAAACAGGGTACGGCTTTCCTCGTTAGAAATAACATTTCACACAAATACGTATCAGCAAATGCAGCAGGTAATTTTCAAGTGTCGGCACTTGAAGTAGAACTAAATACCAAGCTTTTGATACAGAATGCTTACTTTCCACCTAGTGAAAATCTTACACCAACACTATTGGAAAATAGCATTAACATTTCAGCTTCCAACAACTTAATACTCGGAGATTTCAACGGCTGGAGTCCGTTGTGGGGGTCAACCAAAACAAATAATAAAGGAAAGGTCATAGAAAACTTCATATGCAACCATAACCTCTGTATCCTTAACACAGGAGAAAACACCCATTTCTCCACACATCACACTTTCACAGCAGTGGATATTGCGTTTTGCAGCCCTAACTTATTTGCAAAACTCTCCTGGAAAATAATCGACGACCAACATGGCAGCGACCACAATCCAATTATAATTCAATTTGAAAGGGTAAATCATGCACCGATTTTTACTCCAAAATTTAAGACAGACAAAGCTAACTGGCCTTTTTTTTCACAAAAACTGGACGAAGAATCTTTAAATAGGCAAGCATCGTCTAACACCAACAAGGAGGCCGCACTAATAACAAAATCAATGATCTCAGCCGCAAACAAAAGCATACCGGTTAGTCAGCCACACAAAAAAACACACAACACCTTTTGGTGGAATAAAGATTTAAACGACCTACGGGGGAAAAAATGAAACTTTGGAAAGCCATCAGGGTTTATCCCCTTTTAGCCAATATAATTAGATATAAAAAAATGCACTCTTTCAAAAATAAAACAAAAGAAGCAAAAACTCAAGCTTATTAAGAGTTCACTTTAAATATATCTCCAACAACCCCAATACAACGAATATGGCGTACGGTACGTGCATTTTCGGACAAACCATCAAATTAACAACATATCAAAACCTTAAAAAGGCCTGATGGGTCACTCGCAACTGATGCCCAAGATATCGTCAACCTGCTAGCAGAAAATTTTGCTTCCACATCATCAAATGCTAATTTTGACACAAGTTTTTTGAATGGCAAAAATCTTTCAGTAAATTCTGAATATTATCAAACACGTATCACAAAACCCGTTAGAGAGCTGGAAAAACCTTTTACCAAATTTGAACTCGAACTAACACCTAAAAACACAAAAGACAATAGTCCCGGTGCTAATAAAGTAACCTACTCCATGATTCAACACTCATCAGACCTGTTTAAATCACGTATTTTAAAACTTTTTAATCAAATATTTTCAAACGGCGTTGTACCCCAAAATTGGAAAAAGGCAGATGTTATCTGCATACCTAAGCCAAACAAAAACAAGAACGAATGCGATTCCTATCGACCAATATCTTTATTATCATGCCTAAGTAAACTACCGGAAAAAATGATAGCAAAGAGACTATCCTGGCTTATTTTTCAAAATAATTTTACAAACATCAAACAAACAGGGTTTAAACCAAATAGCAGCACAACAGATGCATTCATTCATCTAGAATACAACTTAGCGAAATTTTTATCTACTCGTAATCACTGTTCTATAATTAGTATAGATTTTGAGAAAGCTTACGACAAAATTGGTATCCACTCCATTTTAAACCAACTCACAGAATGGAATATTGGTAACAACATTTACCGATATGTGAAGTCTTTTCAATCAAACAGGGTTTTTACAGTTAAAAATAACGGCTATAAATCTAACGATACCAGATTTGATAATGGCATCCCACAAGGATCACCACTGTCTGTAATATTGTTCCTTATAGCTTTTGAAAAAATGAACAAGATCATATCAAAACACAAGCAGTTCTCTCACTGCCTATATGCGGATGATCTCTATTTATTCGCAAAAATCGATCACACTCACACAATACAAAATAAACTCGATAGTCTAACAGCGGATTTAAACAGTTGGTGTCTTACATCAGGAGCAAGCATATCCAAACCAAAATCAAGGCATCTGCATGTTTGTCGTAAAAACAACTGTCTCACACCAACTTTCAAAATAAACGATTGCACCTTACAGAATGTATCAGAACTCAAAATTCTCGGCTTGGTATTTAATAAAAGGCTTAACTGGAGTAATCATATAAAAAACATATCTGCGGATCTTTCCAAACGGCTAAACATCTTAAGATGTCTTAGTGGCACTTCAAGTGAAAGTCATGTTATTACACTTAAACATATCCTAGAAGCAATTATTTTGAGCAAGATTGACTACGGACTTGTCATATACGGAAAAGCAGCAAAGTCAAATCTATCGCCAATAAAAAAATATTATCATGCTGCCCTCAGATCGATTACACAAGCTTTTTACACAACCCCAATTAACAATATATTAAATGAATTTGATATGCCGTCAATCGAAGATCGCTACAGGAAACTCTTAAGTAATCAGATCACCAAAGCCTCGCAAAACAAGTCTAACATCATTTTTAAAGATTTCCAAACTTACCTTAAACTCAAAAGAAAGCCAAAAATTAAAACAACTATATCTTGCATTCAAGATTCTGCCAACGAATTTTCAATATATCTAAACAGGCCAGTACCATTCCACAAAACTCAACCATCATGGATTGATATCTCTAACTCTTTTATAAAAACAAATTATCCTTCGAAAGATCTTAGTAATATGATTATATTAAAACAACGCTATCTTGAAATTAAAAACGTATGGAAACAAAATGAGTGGATCTTCTGGTATTGCGACGGTTCAAAATCAGACATGGGAAATGGGTTCGCAATTATAGACGACAACAACGTGACTATTAGGAAAGGATTACTACCAGACTACACGTCAATCTTCACACTAAATTACTTTACACTCCAGGCCATATAGGCATTTTAGGTAATGAAATAGCCGACAAAAGTGCCAAAAAAGCAGTTCTATCGCCGACCATAATGCACAACAACTATACCAAAAAAGACATAAAAAAACATGTATGCAAACAAATAAAAGTACAGAGCCAAACAGTAGATGTATCCTCCCCAAATGCGTATTATAAAATTATTAATCATACCTACAAACAGACAAACTACGCTACAAAAATGAAAAAGCATCAACAAAAAATTATAACGCGTCTCAGACTCGGCCACAGTAAACTTACACATCGACATCTCTTAAAAAAAGAAGGTTCGCCCATATGCCCAAAGTGCCAAAACCAACTTACGATGACCCATCTGCTAACCTGTTTCAACAACACAACTTTTCCACAAAACCTACTAGAATCAATAAGAAATTTAAATTTTGAATCTATTAAAAAACATATGCCTTATGAAGTCCTTAAAAACATACGAAAAATGTATATTTTTATGTATATAACTTTAGTAATTCAATGTAATAATAAGAATTCCTTTTGTTTACACCAAAATAAGTAAGGACGAAGGCCATTGCAGCCAGTTCCTATATTTTTTTATTATTATCTGTAAATTTATTTACATTTAATAAATTATAAATAAATAAATAAATAAACTCCTTTTTTCAATTTCGTATAAGCGGGTGCTTAGCTGAAGAAAATTTTTGTCTTTATGATACTAAAAGTAATTGTAGGTAGTTAAGTTTTAAATTTGTTTAGCCAATTAAAAAAACTTTTTACTTATACTTACTGCGCCAATGCTAACAACGCGATCGAAGTGATGTATATATACGTGCACAAACACTCTAAATAACCGAGTCAAAATTTTTCTACATAGACTAGGAAATATTTTAGGGAAAGGTACATCTAAAATGATAACAAAATAAATATTGTATGATTTTTGAATAACTTAATAGTTGTAATTAGTATTGCTATGTTTGAATGCAAAGAAAAAATAAAGAAACGAAATAAAAATTTTTCTTGTATAAAGTTTAATAAAACGTTAACTATTTAATATGAAACTCAACCGAACTTTCTTGAACGCTGACCAAACTGTTGTTTTGTTGTTTTTAAGGTTACTCGGTACGCTGAACCCAAAAGTTTTTTTTGTCATTGTTTTATTATTGAATCTTCGCTTAAGCGAACTAAAAATAAATATTCAAATCCTAAAACTAAGTGTGTTTCATATTAGTTCAGTCAGTACCAGGCTAAAATTTAAGTTCTCACAATAAAATTAATTAATTTAAAAGGTTTCATGTAAGCGCAGTAGCATCTCTCCTTACTTTGTTGCAAGATGCTTCGAGCGAGCGAATTTGAATGTGTTTCCAGCTTATTTAAATACTTGTCCACATAGTTTATGATTTCGAATTTTACTAGTGGAACTTCAAGATCCTTCTGGATGTTGCTGTTTTTAGTATACCAAGGAGCACCAGTTATCATTCTCAGAATTTTGTAGAGGCGGAATCAGTGCCCCATAATTGTATACCGTAGTACCAAATTGGTTTAAAAATCCAGTTGTAGAGTAGAAGTTTACAATCCAGACGTAGCACAGAGTTTCTTCCAATTAGCCGGCGAATTTAAGCAGCTTTAAGTTTCATTTGAGTCAGCCTCGTATCTTCTTTGTGAGGCGGCGATCTAGGTGATCACCAAGATATTTTGTTTCGTTTCGTTGAGCCACCATATGGTTGTTAATAGTGATTGGGGAGCACGTTTCTTTGCGTTAAGTAAAAGCTACGTGGGTACATTTTTGTTCATTTATTTTTATTCCCCATAACTATGCCCATTTTTCAACTTTTGTGACGTGTTGTTGCAGTTGGTTCGAAGCCTTTTTATAGTCTTTATGAATACTAAGGAAAGCAGTATCATCAGCAAATACAGACGTGTGTGACAAACTATTGGTTGGCATACCTGCTGTGTAAAGCAAGTACAGAACTGGACATAGTATAATCCCTTGAGGTACACCAGCCCCTATTGGTTGAGAAGAACTTATTTGGTTTCCCTCTTTGATCATAAATTGTCGACCGGTTATGTATTTTTGTTTAACAGGCCTTCATGCCATACTTTGTCAAAAGCTTGTGAAACATCGATAAATAGCGCGGAGCAGTACTTTTTTCCTTAATGGCTTTTCTTATAACCTGTACCAACCTGTAAGTTTGTTCGATGGTACTATGTTGACTTCTAAGGCCGAAATTGTGATTTGGAATGCAGTTGTTGTCATTCAAGATCGTATTCAGCTTGTTTTTAAGCAATTTTTCAAAAAATTTTGACATTGTGGGTAACAAACTTATTACTAAGGCTACTTTCAATATAGACGGGAAATGTTCAAGCTAAATTATCGCGTTAAAAAAAGAGTTATTTTTTTTATCTGTAAAAGGTAGCTCAAAGAGCATTTTGTTGCTTATTTTATCAACGCAAGGAGTTTTTTACCATTTAGGTTATCAATAGCCTTTACAACATCTGTAAGTCGGAAACCTATTTTTTAAAGAACGTCTGGCAACAACAGATGGTAATTCCATCACGTCTGTGTATATATAGGGTAGGGAGAACACGATTTTTAAATGATTTGGAAACAGATCGCATTTTTCTTCGTCATTTCTAGCCCAGAACGCAGTTGCTCTCTTAATCTCGTAGTGTACGGACGTATCTACGCGAGTGTAATATTGGTAATAGGTGATATTAGTAATAAGTGGCAAACGAATTTAATAATATACATACATACACATACCAGTGAGAAAATAAAAACAATACAACAAACTAAATAAAAATAAAACGAACGGTTAATGAGTAACAGTAATCGTTGTGACAGTGGGCCTAATAGCCGAAATGCTTACATTGTGTTAAGCTCCACAAGTGTTAGCAATGAGAACATCAGAGACCATAATTTAAATAATTGTACTTAACCAGGTTCTAACTTAGCCCAATCTATTTTTAAAAATTATAAAAAAGGTTTTGAGGTACCGTCTTTGTCGCGGTCACAGTTATCAAGTTCTGGAGTTGAACCTGCAGCTGCTAAAGTCGCATCAAGCTTAATTTCTGCATCTGCACCTAAAATTCAGGTACGGATGAACCGCTACGTAACAGTTCTTAAAAGGGAAAGAAGCCCGAAGTCAGCAGAAGCAACTCATCCTGCAAAAATTTTCAGTCGAAAAAGTTGCCATTTCCTCCTTGTTGCGTAAAACGTTTATTTGGATATCTTAAGGTGTTGCGTTTTTTTCCGTCAGCTCTGTTGTGTGTTTTTATGAAAACCGACGTTAAAAACAAAACAACCAATCCTTTTATTTGGATATATTTTATTGCCTTCGAATAATATACAACCCGTCGGGTAAACTCATACTAGACAAAGCTGTTTATTGTTTGAAGGCAAAAAGCTAACTGATTTTATTCAGGCAATTGGTGCTGCTTATATACTATTATAATTACATAGTTGCAACAATTAGGAAATAAATATAAATAGAAACAGAGTTATATAAAAATTGGAACAATGAAAATTTAAAATGGTGTATTAACTTCATTCATTCAAAAGTGTCAGTTAAATATTTAATAAGAAATAATAAAATGAAGTGTTATAGAATTAAATAATACAAAAGTAAATAATGAACTGCTTCAAGATAACTATTTCTATTATGAGAACTTAAATTTTGGCCTGGTACAGACTGAACTAATATTAAACACACTTAGTTTTAAGATTTAAATACTTATTGTTTGTTCGCTTAAGCGAAGATTCAATAATAAAAATATGAAAAAAAAAATTCTAGCCCAGGATCCTCTCAGATTACACAGTGGTGGTTTTGCGATAATTGGTCTTTTAAGACGCCTGGCTGATCGCCATAGAAAATACCTTGTCTGAGGAGTCGCGTCTAGACCTTCCAGGTACTCTTTCAGTGATGCCATTCTGTGAACCTCCAGCAAGCTTTTAAGTTGGGTTGTACATTCTTTCATCTAAGTTTTAAGTTGGGCCGATTTATGTTTTTGCCATTCCATGCGGGCTTTCATTTTTTCAGATACAAGCTTTTTCACATCGCCAGAGAAAATTTTGTTGTACCTCGCCTTCCGGTAGGTAGAAGACGCTTGTTCAACGGATTTTTGAATGTTTTCATATAGGACGCTCAGACAATCATCTATGTATCCGGGAGTTTTTAGCGGTTGGTTCTCCGAGCAGTGGGAACTAAAATATTTCTTATATTTTACCAACTTACTTTTTTAAAAAGAAAAAATCACTAGTTGCTATTTGTTGATGACTGCAAATAGTGGTTATTGTGGGTGAGCGGTCAAAAGATAAATCCAAGGAGGCCTGAGCCTCAATAACCTCCAGGGATATACCTTCTGTTACGCCAAAATCGATTACGTCTGGAATTTTACTGTGGTCCGTTGTCCAGTAGGTTTGTTGTCCAGTTAAAATAACGTAAAGCGCCATTTCAGACCCGGCATCATACAAGACACGACCTCTGGGGTTAATTTAACGGGCGCCCCAGTAAGTGTGCTTACCGTTTTAGTCTCCAGCAGGTATTAAGCGGGTACCTAAGGATTTGTAAAAACTGTTGTACTGATCCCTTATTATGGAGAATCTAGGCGGACAATAAACTGAAGAAATAACTAGGTTATGGAAAAATTCGTCAATGCAGACGTTTGTTGCTTGCATATAACATTCGGATAGGTCACCTAACCATTGGCGCTTAATTCTTTATTTGATTAATATAGAAGAGCAACCACAGGGTCTATCCCTGGGATCCTTTAAATCATAAAAATTATATCCACTCCTAGATGTCATATAAGTCTCAGATATCAACATGACATCAATTTTTTGGTGCACTACAAAATAATTGAGCTCGTTTTTGTGTTGGCGGATGCCGTTAGCGTTCCAGAAACACACCCTGAGGCAGTTCATGGCCTTTTAAGAATGGACTGCAAAAGTGCAGACTGCAGTTTTTGCATTTCTTGCATCATGCCGGCCATTTGCGCCATAATTTGCGTAAATTGTTTGACATTATTATCAATTACGGCTTCCAAGCGGCTAAAATTGGGTCCGGTTGGTTCGCTTGTTGGCACTTCTTGTTGTGTTGTAGGCCGGGTAGACTTACGTAAATAAGGCTGGTAAGACTTTAATGCGGCAGCGTAAGAAACTTGATTTGTAGTTGGTTGTGCTAATGGAGGCATATTTGTAGATGGTATATTTAAAGGCTGGGGAGGGGCAGGAACTATTTTCGGCTTAGTTGAGCGCTTAACTGAATCAAAAACAGGGCAACCTGTTGTTGTTGTTGCCGTGTTGTTTTCACCGCAATTGCTGTATTTCTTTACCCTAGGATCATTTTTTTGGTTTGTCACACTTGGTTGTATCATGCTGATCACCTCACACAACACAAACAGAAGGCAACTTACAATAAGTTTTGGTGTGGCCATATTCCTGGCAGTTCAAACACTGTACGGGCCCAGATCGCTTATGTGGCGCTTCCACTACCACTCTACGATGCAAAATGTATTTCAAATCATAAATCAGGTGAGTCTCATTTTTCCTTAATTTGACATCAGCAGGCTCGAGCTCCATTCGTAATAGTGGTTGAGAGTATTTTTCTCTGATTCTTATGTTTGATACATATTTGACTCTAAATCCCTTAATGCACAAACAGGTTTTAATTTCCCCCGGGTCAACATTTGAGTCAATACCTTTAATCACTACTTGGACGCCTTTTGCATTTTTTATTTGATACGTGTAAAAATTTTTGTTTTTCAAGTTCCGTTACCGTGGTGCGGTAAGAATTTTCTTGATTTACTTGGATTTTGGTCTTATATGTTACCACATTTTATGCTTGTCACGTAAAAATTATTAATTAATTAATTTAACTAGAAACTTAATCAGGTCATTTGAGTTTTTCTCTCTCAGATAAATAGGAGGTGGTCTTAAAGTATTTATTTTAGTAGCAGCGGCCTCATTATCCTCTTGCAAAATTGCAAAACGATTTTGTGAAGAGGTTGGCCTTTCATCGTCTTTTAAAATTTTTGCAGGATGAGATGCTTCTGTCGATTTCGGGCTACTTTCCCTTTTAAAAACTGATACGTAGCGGTCCATCCCTACCTAAAACTTAGGTGCAGATGCAGAAATTAAGCTTGATGCTACTTTAGCAGCTGCAGGTTTTAACTCCAGAACTTGATAACGATGACCGCGACAAAGATGGTACCTCAGAACTTTTTTCATAATTTTTAAAAAGAGATTGGGCTAAGTTAGTCCCTGGTTCAGTACAATTATTTAAATTAGGCGCACTTGAACTTAGATTGTTTGTAATTATTTTTTGTCTTGCATTTAAATAGTTTTTATTATATTCAGGGTCTCTAATATTCTCATTGCTAACACTTGTGGAGCTTAACACAATGTAAGCATTACGCCTATGAGGCCCACTGTCACAACGTTTTGTTTGTTGTTTTTTTTCTCAGTGATATGTGTATATATTTATGTAGGGTGCCTAGCTCAGTCGAACTGACCAACATTGACAGAAAAAGAATGAAAGACAAAAGGGACACTTACAAACTAAAGCGACAAAACAGACTAAAACATAAAAAGCGAGAGGAGAACGAAAAAGTAGTAGTTGACGAGAAGCGGACGAGTTGAGTGGTGTGCGGACAAAAATAAAATCAAACAAGTGAAGTGAAAAAGTCGCGGTGCAGAGTAAAATAAAAAGCTTTTAGAAAACTATTACTAATTTGAATTTATTTAAAGATAAAAACTATAATTAAACCTAGTTGATCTAAAACTAAAAACTGTAATTAAATTAAACTGATTTAAAGCTATAATTAAACTAAGTTGATTCAAAACTAATAATTACCACTAACTACTTAATTAAAAATACCAGTTACTTAAGAATAAATCGATTTAAAACTAAAATAAATTGAATTTAATTAAACAAGCTGAAAGACTTATTTCATCAGAAAAGGAGCTCTTTTTCTATTTCTACATGGGGGCTCAACCAAAATTTTTTTAAAAGTATGCTGGTTAATATGCAAGTTAAAATTTCAAACAAGTGGTTTGTGCAGAATATATAAATTGTAACAGAAACAAAAATTTGAAGAAAAAGCAACAATAAAAAGAAAAGAAATTACAGTGAATAGTCTAGAGAAATAACAGTAAAAAGAACAGTAAAGCATTGGCAAGAATTTGTACATTGTCAAAAAGTTGCTTTTAAGTAAGAACAAAGAACTTAGCAGCTTAACATAACAACAATTTCATGCAAAAACAAGAGCGAAAAAAAACCCACCACCAAATAAAAACTGAACAAATCATGTGTCGCGTATATAAAAAAGAGAAAAGCAGGTAAAACCACAACCGTCGATTAGTTTTGCATGGTGTGAGAAGCTGCGTTGCTATGGTGGGTTTGAAACTGCACCGTTGCTGTGTTTGCTGTTGCCGCGTGTCGTGAAACAGAAGCAGCAGTTGTGAGATATTGCCAGCAGAGGTAGAATAACTTGGTGTTCAAGGAGGGCAGGTATTGAATGACAGTACATTGGGGCATATCAGGGTAAAGTAAAGTAGATTTTTTTTTCTCCACTAAGAATAAAAATTTATAACTAAAGATGAAAGAAGTAAAGATGAAAATTTAAAATAAAGATGAAAGAAGTAAAGATGAAACTTTAAAATAAAGATGAAAGAAGTAAAGATAAAAATTTAAAATAAAGATGAAAGTTGATAAATAAAGATGAAAATTTAAAATAAAGATGAAAGAAGTAAAGATGAAAATTTAAAATAAAGATGAAGAAGTAAAGATGAAAATTTGAAAAAAAATTAAGAAAGAAGTAAAGATGAAAGTTTATAAGTAAAGGTGAAAATTTGAAACATTTTTGAGAAAAGTAAAGATGAAAAATTTGTAAAATTTAAGAAAGAAGTAAAGATGAAAGTTTATAACTAAAGATGGAAATTTAAAATATTTTTGAGAATGAAAATAAAGACGAAATTTTGAAAAATTGAAGAAAGAAAATTGATAATTCCCTACCCTTTTATAGCTTTTATAATTTTCACTATACATCGTGTTAAACTATGTTATTGAAATAATTATATTTTTGTATCATTTGTAATATTGTATTTTTACCATTATACCACTTTGTAATATTTCAGCGGTTATATTTATTTTTTGACTGCGACTTTTTCAGAGTAGCCCATTTGAATTTGTTCGCGGAATTACTATAGTTTTGGGGTGTGGATCGTAAGGATATTTTGGGGATGGGTGTCAGTGCCTTAAGGGCAAAGTTGGGCGAGTTGGGTCTGGGATCACAGGGACTTAAAGAGGAGTTACAGAAAAGACTGTTGTTGCATTACGAGTTAGATGTTACAGACGGGGAGGAGGAAGGGGAGTATGGTGTTGAAACAGTCGGTTCTCCTGGGACAGGAAACGGCGGGAACAATGACGAGTTTTTCACTCAGAAGAGTATGTACACCCTCAGCTCGTCGCAGTTTTCGGCCACTAGTACACCTGACATTATTCAGTGGCTTGCCGAATTTGAGGAAATGGCTACCATCTTGAGGTGGTCGTCACTACAAATGTACGTCTACGGGAAACAATTACTGGTAGGTGCCGCAAGGATGTTTATCAAAAGCCAGAGAGGTATACGTGATTGGTGTTCCCTAAAGGACGCCCTTAAGAGTGAGTTTGGTACGCGGTTCTCAGCAGCGGAAATTATCCGTCAACTTAGGGCTAGACGTTTAAACAAAAACGAGTCACTGACCGAATACTTATATAGTATAATGGAGATCGGAGGTCAAATCGACCTGGACGAAAAGAGTATTATTGAACACTTCATAGAAGGCATCCCCGACTCAAGGGTCAATAAAACCGTATTATACCAGGCCGACAGCATTAACGAGTTGAAAAAGCAGATGAAAGTGTACGAGAGGACAAAACTCTACTAACGATCGTCATCCAAAGGGAACGAGACTGCGACCGGGGATAAAAAGCCAATTACCCCTAAGGCCGAACCGTCCGAAAAGGAAAGGTGTTATAGGTGCGGCGGGAAAATGCATATCGCAAAGGACTGCCCTAAAAAGCAGACAAATGTTTTAAATGCCAACAATTTGGACATCGTTCTTTTGAGTGTCCCGCTAAGGAGACTGGAAGGAGACATGTTAAAGAGGATCAGGCAAATAAGGTTCGCAAAGGACCGGGCCTGATATTTAAGGATGTCGTGATACGGGACAAAACTTTGTCTGCATTGGTCGATACTGGATGCGACATATGTCTGCTGCGGTTCGATATGTTGTTTGTGTTAGGTGAGGTTAATTTCATACCGGAGAGGGTAAAATTGTACGGAATCGGTGACAGCGAAATCGTTTCAACGAGCTTGTGCGTATCGACGATTCGGATTTCAAGGTAACTTTTTACGTGGTTGGCGAACAAGACATCCTTCACTCGGTTATGTTGGGTAACAGTTTGTTACGAAGGGATTACCATTACTGAGGGAGAAGTTGTTTTTAGGAAACCGGCTGAGAGAAATATATTGTGGGAAAAATTTTCGTGCCTTTGCATAAACGCAGGGCGGGAAGTGCCGGACATTCAAGTCGACCTCGAGCACCTGGAGGAATCCACTAAGAGCCAGGTGGCGAAAGTTATCAAGGAATAATATCCCAACAGGAGTGTAGAGAGTCCGGTGAAGATAAAGATCGTTTTGAGGGATGAAGTACCAGTTTATCAGCTATAATAGCTGACCAACCGATAATGGACAAGCAGGTTTCCGAATGGCTGAAGGAGAAGATAGTACAACCCATCACCTCAGAGTATGCGTCTTCAGTTGTCCTATCCGCGAAAAAGGACGGATCAAAACGGTTGTGCTGCGACTATCGAAAGCTGAATCAGAAAATCGTCCGCGATCAATTCCCTATGCCTTTAATGGACTAAGTGCTGGATAAGTTGCAAAGCGCTAGTTTCTACTAAAGACGTGCATACATATATCTGTTTACACCAGTTTGTGTGTTTTTCAGCTTTTAGTGTGTATTGATAAGTAGCTTTGTGTTTTTGTTATAAGTGTGTATTGGTGTTTTCTCTAACTAAATATGGTGTGGTTTGGTAAAATGAGAGCAAGAATAACAAATTTGTTTTTCTATGTTTCGTTGAAACAGTTACATACAAATAATGATGTTTAACCATAAGTACTTTTGGTGTGTTTTCTTATTCTGGCTTCATGAGCCAGTTTTTCTATTTTTTAAATTTTATTTAAATAAATTAAACAAATTTAGCTAAAATAAAATTAAAACTGCATCGTAACTATATATATTAAAGTCAAATTTAAAATTAAAATTTAAATTATTAAAAAATACAAAATATATATATATTATTTTATCTTAATTTTTGAGCTTGAGATAAAAAAATACTTTTTTTAATATATTTTATTCATTTTTAAACACTATAGCTACAATAAACTTTAAAAATCAAATTTTTGTTTCATTCACAACCTTTTATATAAACGATCTTGTGTATTTGTTATACCAATAGTTATAAGAAAACATTTATGTTACCATTGTTATTCAGCACAAAAAAAAAACAAATACATTCCACACTCAATGCAAAACCATAAACAACAATATATAGAGTAAATGCGCAATAGCAAAACCATACAATATCATTTACACTTATTCACACCCTTACACCAAAAAGAACTGGTATGTACATGGATGTACAAGGTATATCTGCTTTTGCAATACTTATTTGTTCTATTTGTGCACGTGTATAGTTTCTACACGACGTTGGACCTACGTAACAAATTTTTTCATGTGCCGCTGGAGGAAGCCTCTAGAAAATACACCTATTTTGTCATTCACAACGGGCAATTCGAGTTTCTGTTTGTGCCTTTTGGTATAAGTAATTCGCCGGCCGTATTAACTCGGTTTATATCAGCGGTTTTGAGGGATTTCATTCGGGATGGTACGGTAATAGTGTACATGGACGACATCATCATTCCCTCTAAGGATGTGATGGAGGGCCTTGAGAAGTTTAAGACGGTTTTAGGTGTAGCTGCTTCAAACGGTTTGATAATCAAAAGGGAGAAATGCCAGATTTTGCAGAGGGCGGTTAATTTCCTGGGATATATCATTCAAAATAGTTCAATAAGGCCAGCAGAAGGGAAGATAAAAGCTGTAAGGGATTTTCCAATCCCCATCGATCGGAAGTCAGTCCAGCAATTCCTAGGGCTAACTTCGTATTTTAGGAGATTTATAGAGCTATGCGATAATGGCTAAACCCTTGACTGATCTACTGCGGAAGAATGTTAAGTTCCGAATTACCACCGAAGTTTTGTTAGCATGCCAGCAGTTGAAAGATGCCTTTGTCAGTGCTCCGGTTTTGAGGCTGTATGACCCAGACGCTATCACGGAGGTACATGCAGACGCCAGCAAGTTCGGCTATGGTGCGGTACTCTTGCAGAAAAGCCTGGATGATTTGGAGGTGCATCCGGTCCAGTACATGAGTCGGCGGACAAAGCCATATGAGGAGAATTACCACCCCTACGAGTTAGAAGTTCTTGCGATTGTGGAGTCCCTGAAAAAGTGGAAGGTGTATCTACTGGGCATTCCATTCAAAATCGTAACAGATTGCAAAGCGTTCCGTATGACCATGAACAAAGATGATGTGCCGGCGAGAATATGGACACATATACACATATACGTATATAGGTACATTCATAAGTAACGTGAATTAATATGTAAAGAATACCCTTAATTTGATTTTTTGTAATTATAGAATTAGTATATGTTTCTTTTAATAATTATGAGCCCCTAGCTTGAACTTTTTATTACTATTGTACTCTGTATATTTGTAATCACATAGATAGCAACATCAGTACTTGATCTGGCACAATCTTTTTGGCTTACATTTGTACATACATTTAATGTAACGTAACGTAAGCAGCAACAATTGGGTACAATCAATTTTATTTTGTTGCTAAGCAAAAATTCATTATCGTAAATAATCAGTTATGTATGTCTACTTTTTTATATACAGTTAGTGTATATTTAAATAAGTGGACTACGATCATGAATTTGAAGGTATTACATTGTTGTCAAGTGCATCATGATTCTGCATGGCCAATTTCGATTATCACATAAAGCATGCACAATCATGATCACACACATATGTACATTGGTAAATGTACATTCAACTTAAAATCAATAAAAAGTCAGTCTTGAACTTATCGTGAAACAAAACGCAACGCAAATGCAACACACGTAGAAACAAATGTATTATTCTACATATTAAAACGAAGAATAAATTTAATTATACAATTCAAAATAATACAAATGTGTTTTATTATTCAAAGACGTTATTGACAATTACATAAATTTAATAATAAAATTGGCGCAGTCGGTAGGATTCCCGGGTATCCTTAAAAAATATTATGAAGTGGATGATACTTAACATTTTAATGTTCTAACGGGAAAAAAACACAACTTTTTTTACCAAAACTATTTGTCTACTTTTGTTTAAAAAAACATTATAATTGTTTTATGCAAACTTAAATTAACACATTTTCTTAAAACATATAGAATAAATTTCTGTAAAACAAAAACTTTTTTTTTAAAAAAAGCAAAACAAATTGTGCTAAAATTAAAAACTAAGTAACGCTAAAAAAATATTTTTTTTGGCTCGTAATCTTAAAAAGTAATATACAGTGAACTCGCGGAAACGTGAATATCCAGAATCGTGAACATCCACAAACGTGAACACTTTTTATTTACCATTAACTACTCTAAAACGTGAACAAACATTGAAAGCTTTAAAACGTGAACAGTTTTTTTTTTGTTTAAATTAATTTTATTTGCCAGTTCCCGAATTATGCAATGAAAGGATCTACAAGCGATATACATAGTTTTATTTGCAAAAGGTTAATTTTTGTGGTCGGATTAATGAGACAATTATGTATTACCCAAAAAACTAGATTTTAAAATTTTTAAATTAGACTTTTCGGGTTAAAGCGTTGTTAAGTTTTGACTAGATTTGGATGTTTTTGAACTAGTAACAATAAATTGATAAAAAAAATTAAATTCGTTAGAAAATAATTAAAAAATATCCAATCAGAAACGTGAACAAAATCGAAAACATGAACACCCTTGGTATAAATTAGTTCACGTTTCCGCGAGTTCACTGTATATACTTAAAACTTTTTAAAACTTAAACGTCAAAATATTTTGTATGCGTAGAAAAAAAAAACACTAGAACCATTTGTGCTAAAGCAACATTCTTAAAAGCAAATATAAAAGAAAAAAAAAACAATTACATGTTATAAAAAGTAAATACTTCGAACCCTTGTCTATAAATAAAACTTTAAAAAAAAGAAAAAAAATCATATATGTTTATATGCGTAATAAATAAAAAAAAATTCTTGGAAAAAGAAAACGTTTTGAAAAATCTAGAGCCGCTGACACGAGGAGTCCTGAACAGCCATTTTGAAGGGGGCGTAAAAAAACAAGCTACCAACAGTTTTGAAGAAGCCATTTTGCTAAAAATTTCGATTTACATCATAAATGCAATTTTCTAGCAGTAAATTTTACTCCTTATACATATACATAAGTAATATATATATATATACACATATACATATTTTTAACTAATATAAATACAAAAACCAATTTTGTTTGGTAACCTATGTGCATACACTGAAAAAAAAGCATACAAATTTTGTTAAATATCTCGTACTTTAATAACAGTTTTAAAAAATTATGATTCAAAACTAAAACCCGAAAATTTTCTTTCCTCTCACTTTTTCTTAAAATGAAAAAAAAAATAGTTTGTCTTACCAACTAAGAAATACAAATAATAATATAAAAAAAAATTTTATTGTTTTACTTTTCCTTAAATATTTTTTTTTTATTTAAAATTAAAGAAAAAAGCTTTTTTTCGATTTACAATGGCAACTACAATGTTGTAAAAAATCAAATATTTAAATAGTTTCCTTGGTATAAATTTATATTTTCATATAAAATTTTTAACTATTTCAACAAAATTAAAGTAGTACATAAACATATACATACATACATTACTCGATATCTTAAACGAAAAAAAAATATTTCATAAATTATTACATAAATATTAAATAGTTTTTCTTCTTTTCTAAAATGGCTCAGGAAAATAATGACCAACAAACTTTAACTTTAGATCCACTTAAATTTTTTGAAAGATTTTTGGAGACAGGCAAGAATTATATGCGCTTATTTCACCTGTTGATAGAATCAATCCAGTTCTTATTTGATATGATGAACTTCCACAGCTTTTATTTTTTGACCTTATAAAGAGCATACTGAAGGGTCAAGCCAAAGAGACAATAGAAATTAATTCTCTTGCCAAGTCTTGGGCAGAAATCAGAACGATTCTGTCAAATAACTTTGGTGAAAAATATAGCTCTGAAGAATTATATGACAGGCTTAGATCCGTTATTTTTAGGACCAATGCTATTGACTTCTATAACGATATTAAAGATAGACTTCGAAGCCTTAATAATAAAACGTCTACTGACTTGGGTATAAATATAAGCAGTGAGATAATCGCGAAGAACAACATGAAATCCGCCCTTAGCATTTTTAAGGAAAAATTACCGATCCCATGAGAACGAAATTAGCTTGTAGAAATCCTAATAGCCTCGAAAATGCTATGGATATACTTTTTGCCTCAGGGTATGCTAATTACGAACTTACGGAAAAAATAACCATTTTAATAACTTTGATAACACAGATACAAAGGACAAGCTCTATGAAAATAACAATAAACATTTCCAAGCAAACGGAAATAATAGAAAAGGCCAGGGTTTTACTAGAAATAGAAAATTTAACAATAGATGGGATTCGCAAAACCATCAAAGCTTTGTTAGTAGACCAAATTCAAATGACCAGGACTATGTTAGTAGACCAAATTATGACAACAGATACCAACACAACGATAACCACTTTAATAATACTAATAATCAGCATAGTTTTTACCATGGTAATAATAACGGACAACACTTAAGAAATAATATCCCAAGTTTTCAAACTCGTCAAACTTTTCCAGAACCTATGGACATCAATATAATGCAGAACTCTAATAACGTACCTTTACCACAATGTTACTTTCACTATAATAATTCAAATATGGTACCTATCCAAACCCCTAACCATCCAATACAAAATCGTAATGAAACAGTACAAAATTTTCCTTTTCAAGCCTCTCCGGAGAATTACCACATATAGTTACAAAAAATCGTCTCAAATTTATTGTGGATACTGGAGCCACCCATTCAATAGTAAATCCTGGAATATGTGATCCAAAATGGAAGATAGCTTCACATACTCTTACCTTGAAAACATTACAAAATACGATTAAAACCAATTGAGCTTATGAAGTCCCAATGTTCAGAGAACTAGGGGATACTATTGACAAAATACATTTAATTGAATGTAAATTTCACAGTGACTACGATGGTATCATTGGAAATGATATTCTGCAAAAGTATTAGGCTATTTTAGATTTTAGTAGTAAGCAACTAAGAATTAACAATAGAAATATCCCTTTATTAAATTTAAATCAGCTCAAAAAAGTTAAATTTATTTCAAGCGTTGAATGTGGGTTAATTCATATAAAAGAGCACATAAATTTTGAGAGTGAAACTCTCATCAATGAAGGTATTTACGATTCAAATAACTTTTAAGTAGAAGTAGAAACAACCGCTAAATGCCCAGAATTAATACACCTTACCCAAGGTAGTTATTGGCCCGTTTCTCCTGAAAACTACTATTTAGTTGATGAAAACTTATTACAAAGTAGTGCAAATCGTCAATCATATTTAGAGCAAATAAGAACTAATCATTTAAATGATGAAGAAAAGTACAATTTGTTAAAAGTTTTAGAAAACTATGGTGGGTTATTTTATGGTACGAACTCAAACTTAACGTTTACGAGTGCGATAAAGCACCGTATAATTACCAAGGACGATATACCTGTATTTTCCAAGACATACAGATATCCGTATGTACATAGGGAGGAAGTCAGGAGACAGATACAAGAGATGCTCGATTGCAAAATATTTAAGCCATCAAATTCACCTTATTCTGCTCCGATATGGATTGTTCTTAAAAAGAATGATGCCAGTGGATTAGAAAAATGGCGAATCGTAGTGGACTATAGAAAGCTAAACGAAAAGACTGTGGATGACCGTTTCCCAATCCCGAATATAGAGGAAATTTTGGATAAGCTTGGCAGATGTATGTATTTCACTACCTTGGACTTGGCTAAAAGATTTCACCAAGGGGAAATTGATAAAAGGGACACTCATAAGACCGCATTTTCCGTTGAGGGTGGTCACTATGAATTCATAAGAATGCCTTTTGGACTTAAAACGGCTCCCGCAACATTTCAAAGGCTTATGAACAATATTTTGGGTAATTTGGTCAATAAAGTATGTTTAGTTTATTTGGATGACATAATTATTTATTCCACTTCACTCCAGGAGCATATAAACTCGTTACGCCTTGCTTTAGATAGACTTGATAGCGCAAACCCTAAGATTCAGATTGACAAATGTGAGTTTTTTAAACGGGAAACTCAGTTTTTGGGACATGTCGTTACACATCAGGGTATAAAACCAAATCCTAAAAAGGTTGAATGTGTTTTTAGTTATCCTCTTCCAAAAACGCCAAAAGAAATAAATCAATTCTTGGGGCTTAGTGGATATTATCGCAAATTGATCAAGGACTATTCAAGGATTGCTAAACCAATGACAAAGTATTTAAAAAAGGATACTAAAATAAATATTAATGATCCTGAATATGTCGAAAGTTTTAACACACTTAAGACGCTTCTAGTAAATGATCCAATACTAGCTTACCCAAATTTTGTTTTAAATACTGACGCAAGTAATTTTGCTTTGGGCGCCGTCCTATCGCAAGACAACCATCCTATATGTTACGCTAGCAGAACGCTCAATGAACATGAGATAAACTATAGCACAGTAGAAAAGGAGTTACTAGCGGTAGTTTGGGCTGTTAAATATTTTCGTCCTTATCTTTTTGGTAGAAAGTTTATTATTCAAACTGACCACCAGCCCTTGCAATGGCTATTTTCCATTAAGGAACCAAATTCTAAATTAATACGATGGCGATTACAGTTGGAGGAATATAATAACGATATTGTTTATAAGCGTGGGGTTAAAAATGGAAACGCAGATGCGCTTTCTCGAATAGAGCCACAAGTAAATTTAGTTGTTCCTCCAAATCACAATTTAATACTTCAAAAGGATACTCCACTAAACGTTTATAGGAATCAATTTATTTTGGAAAAAAATTCAAATTCCTTTAAAGTTGTTAAAACCAAAGTTTTTAGTAATACCAGAACGTTAATAACAACAAATAATTTTACTGAAAACGATATGTTGAACGTTGTTAAAAATTATTTTCATCCAACCAAAACAAACTCAGTCTACATAAACGACAAAAGCCTTTACAAATTATTTCACACTACTTTTGTAAAATATTTTCAAAATTCAAAGTTAAGGATTGTAAGATGTAATAAACTTTTGAACGACGTTTTAGATGAAAACGATCTCGCAGATTTAATTAAAAACGAACATCAAAGAAATAATCATCGCGGTATCAGTGAAAACTTTGAGCAACTGAAATCTAATATATACCACCCAAAATTAAAGTTAAGAATACAGCAATTTATTAACAATTGTCACATCTGTAATGTTGAAAAATATGACAGAAAACCAATTAGACATATTTTTAAGGTTTCCGAAACGTCTGACAGACCAAGACAGATCGTACACATTGATGTTTTCTATAGTTTGCAAAAAACTTTTGTTTTTCACTATAATTGACAAGTTCTCTAAGCATGCACAAGCAATCAAAATTCAAAATAGGTCGTGGATTGAGTTTAAAAAAGCTATTAGTCAATACTTAAGTAATATAGGTAATATTGAAAAGATTGTGACCGATAATGAGTTAGGATTTAAGGCACTACCTCTTATGGAGTTCTAAAGGGAAAGGAATATTGAAATTCACTTTAGATCTAACAATAACCATACCTCAAATGCGGATGTAGAGCGTCTCCATAATACCATGAACGATCATATTCGACAGACACGGTAGAAGAAAAAATTTATAAGGTAATAATGTTTTACAATAATTTGATTCACTCTACCACAGGCTACAAACTCATTGATTTTTATAACGGTCTTTTGACCATAGAGGATTATGCAAAAATTAAGGAAAGAATTTGAAATTAAAGGAAAAATCTGTATCCAAATTAAATCAAAACCGCGAAAACTGTGAACTTCAAAGTGGACAAGTATATTTAAAGCACGAAAGGGGTGGGAAAAATCATGCAAGGTTTAGAAAAGTCGAAGTAGAAAGGCTAGATGACGATCATGTTAAAACTAAAACACGGCATATATATTATAAGCCACATATTAAAAGAAAAAAAATTTTTAAATCAATGATTAATTTTTCTAAAAAATAAAAAAAAAAAAATAAAAAGAAATAATAAAAATAGATTTAAGAATAATATTTCAATTTCAAAATACAGCAAAAATTGTTGTTGCAACATTTTTAAAAAAAAAAGTTTTAATATACATATATAGACATTACAGCTACAATACTTAAAGAAGTATTTACAAAACAAAAATAAAAAAAAAATTTAATAATTATAACAATAAATAAAAACCTAAAAAACAAGCGTATATGTGTATAAAATATACTTATATATAAATAGACTTACAGAAAATATATACATATGTACATATTTATTTCACTCTGTAAATTTCATGTATTATGTTTTTTTTAAATCAAAAATATATGGTACCATGAAATAACTCCCAATGAAAAAATGAAATAACTCCCAATTTTTTTCCATACAAATTGGGAGTTATTTCATAATGAAATAACTCCCAAATGAAATAACTCCTAATGAAATTTTGTTGGGAGTTATTTCATTTTTTCGAAGTGTTGGGAGTTATTTCATTTTTGTTGGGAGTTATTTCATTTTCTATCATTGGGAGTTATTTCATTTTTGTTGGGAGTTATTTCATTTTTATTGGGAGTTATTTCTTTTTACTAAAAGCAAGTGTATATACCAGAGCATTTAAAAAAATTTAATCTCGCTTGTATAAAAGGTGACATTTATTTAAAAATTTTGGGGTTTTAAAACCGTGGGTACATAGCCGGCCTTCGGCCGGGCGCAAGGAAAAAAAACTCCAGTGGATTCGATCCACAGGCTTCGCAGTAGCCTTCGGCCGGGGAATATACTTTAAACTGTAGTGCATCGGAAGTATTTGCAGCTTCATAACTAAAGTGTCATAAAATTCATGTTTTATTTGGCGAAGCTTTATATGGAAAGCAGTAGAGCTTAAGGTCTATTGCCCGGCCGAAGGCTGCTGCGAAGCCGGCTATCTAAATAACTCATTTTTATTAAGCTGTAACGAAGCCGGCGGTTCGATCCACGAGAGATAACTTATCCTGTGTCCAGACGGAGGCCGGCAGTCATTTGGTTTGTTTGTTTAGAAAATAATTTTACGTTAGTGACATCTAATTTATGGATACAAAAGGTGACAATGAATTTAAAATTTTGGGTTTAAAAAAAAGTGGCATATATAGCGGGCCTTCGGCCGGGGGCAAGGAAAAAAACTCCAGTGGATTCGATCCGCCGGCTTCGCAGTAGCCTTCGGCCGGGCAATATACTTTAAAATCTACTATTGTAAACTGTATATTTTTAATCACATAGATAGCAACATCAGCACCTGATCTGGCACAATCTTGTTGGCTTAAATTTGTACATACATTTAATGTAACGTAACGTAAGCAGCAACAATTGGGTACGATCAATTTTGTTTTGTTGCTAAGCAAAAATTCATTATCGTAAATAATCAATTATGTATGTCTACTTTTTTATATACAGTTAGTGTATATTTAAATAAGTGGACTACGATCATGAATTTGAAGGTATTACATTGTTGTCAAGTGCATCATGATTCTGCATGCCCAATTTCGATTATCACATAAAGCATGCACAATCATGATCACATACATATGTACATTCAACTTAAAATCAATAAAAAGTCAGTCTTGAACTTATTGTGAAACAAAACGCAACGCAAATGCAACACACGTAGAAACAAATGTATTATTCTACATATTAAAACTAAGAATAAATTTAATTATACAATTCAAAATAATACAAATGTGTTTTTTTTTATTCATAGACGTTATTGACAATTACATAAATTTAATAATAAAATTCATAGATCCGGTACGCGCATGAAACATGTAGATGCCCTAAGTAGAATGGCTTGTCTAATGGGAGAAGGCAGTTTCACTCACCGTATAAGACGCGCCCAGGAAGATGATGATTATACTAAGGCTATTAGAGCTGTTATAGAGCATGGAGAATATGAGAACTTTTTCATGCAAAACGGTGTATTGTATACGGATCCCACGATGGACCTCATAGTTATACCAGCCCAGATGGAGGACGAGATAATTAGGATGGGTCACTACTACATACCTAAGTTGACCGTAAAAGTACCGAAAGTGGTAAAGAGTTGCGTCGAGTGCATTATCACCGAAGCAAAGACCGGTAAGAAGGAGGGGTATTTGAACCCGATAGATAAGGGTGACCGACCTCTGGTGACCTATCACGTCGATCATGTTGGCCCGATGGAGGTCACCAAGAAGGCCTACAATTATCTGTTTGTAGTGGTTGATGGCTTCATTAAATTCGTGTGGCTCTACCCCACGAAGTCGACGGATGCAAAAGCTGTTATTGAATGCTTGGAGAGGCAAATCGTCTATTTTTGGTAACCCACAGAGAATTGTAACCGATCGTGGGGCGGCCTTCACCTCACAAAGTTTTAAGGAATATTGCACCGAGGAGAATATACAGCACTTGCTGATAGCTACGGGTGTTCCCCGTGGGAACGGCCAAGTGGAGCGTATTCACAGAGTAATCCTACCTGACGAAGTTGTGTGTTGACACGCCTCATCACTGGTATAGGCACGTCCGGCGTGTTCAGATGATAATGAACTCCACTCCTCCCAGAAGCACTCGGATGTCTCCGTTTAAGTTGTTGACCGGCGTGGAAATGAAGTTGGTCGACTGTCCGGATCTCCGTGAGATGCTGGCCATTGAGGCCGTTCACGCGTTCGAAGACGAGCGGGACGATGTCAGAGCCGACGCTAGAGCGAACATATCCAGGATCCAAGAAGAGAATTGCAGGAATTATGATCACAACCGGAGGCCCGAAACTGAGTATGAAGTAAACGAATTCGTCGCCGTCAAGCGCACCCAATTCGGCAGCGGCTTGAAATTGAAAGGCAAGTATCTGGGCCCCTATAAAATTGTGAAAAGGTTACCCCATGGGAGGTACGAGGTTGAGAAGATCGGCCACCATGAGGGCACTAATAGGACCACCACGTTGGCTGAGTTCATGAAACCATGGCAATCCGAAAACTGTGAACTTCAAACTGGACAAGTATATTTAAAGCACGAAAGGGGTGGGAAAAATCATGCAAGGTTTAGAAAAGTCGAAGTAGAAAGGCTAGATGACGATCATGTTATAACTAAAACACGGCATATATATTATAAGCCACATATTAAAAGAAAAAAAATTTTCAAATCAATGATTAATTTTTCTAAAAAATAAAAAAAAAATAAAAAGAAATAATAAAAATAGATTAAAGAATAATATTACAATTTCAAAATACGGCAAAAATTGTTGTTGCAACATTTTAAAAAAAAAAGTTTTAATATACATATATAGACATTTAGCTACAATACTTAAAGAAGTATTTACAAAACAAAAATAAAAAAAAAATTTAATAATTATAACAATAAATAAAAACCTAAAAAACAAGCGTATATGTGTATAAAACATAGGTTGTCAAAAATTCATTTTTAGTGCACAATTGTGCTACAAAAACAATAAAAACAAACTCACACCGACGCTTGTTCTCTTTTATTTCAGTTTGATTTCAGTCGTTAATTGAGTGTTAACGAGTGCACATGGGCGGATGCTTACTGTTTTTTTTTCAGCTTTGTTGTTTTTTCAGCTTTGATTTAATTTCAAAATAAACCAGCAAACAAAATAGTATAATGGAAGACAAAAATTTTTGTTTTGTCATTAAAAATGCTTTTGGTAACATGCAATGCATTTTATGTTACCAAACATTTAAAACAAAGAAAACATTTTCAATTAAAAGGCATTATGACCTTTTTCACAAAGAAATAAATAAATTAAAGGAGGAAAAGAGGAAAATGTTTTATATTAAGCAAAAAAACCTTTATATTAAAAAAATTAAAGAATGGGTTCTTCAAGAAGAGCGAAATGAGGGAATTTTGCAAAATAAAAAATTAAAAATGGAGATTTCAAGCCAAATATGCTTAGAAATCGCTCTTAAAGGCAGACATTCACGGATGGAGTGCTAGCAAAAAATATTTTACAAAAAACTTTCAAAACGTTAAATTATAGAACAGATTTCATAAAGTCAATTCCCTTGTCAGTCAAAACTGTGGCTAGGCGTATTGCCCAAATAGGAAATTCGGTGGAGTCTTCTATTAAAGAAAAATTGATAAACTGTAAATTTCTTTCGTTTTGTTTAGATGAAAGTACAGATATCAATGATCTTTGTCAACTGGTTATCTGTGTGAGATGCATTGATAAAAATTTTAATGTTTTTGAATCAATGTTGACATTAGAAACCTTTTATGGACATGTAACTGGAAAACTTTTGATGGAAGTTGTAAGTAATAAACTTTTTCCTATTGTTGATGTAAACAAAATTGTCGGTGTCTGCACAGACGGAGCAAATGTAATGGTAGGAAAAAACACAGGTTTAATAGGTTACATAAAAAATAGTGAAATGGCAATGCAAAACTTTCACTGCATTATCCATCAAGCCGCGCTTGCATCTAAATTTATTACTCAAGACTCTACTATGAAGACCGCAGAGCGCATAATAAATAAAATAAGAGGAGGACACAATGCCCGCACTCATCGAAAATTTGTAAAATTTTTAAAATCTAAAAACGCAGCTTTTAATGATCTTAAAATGTTCACTGAGGTACGTTGGCTCAGTCGTGGCGACTGTCTTAACCGGCTATATGATTTAAAAGAGGAAGTCTTAGAGTTTTTAGAAAAAGAAAATATCGATGAGTCAGCAAAAAATTTTTTAAAAGATACACAATTTATATCAGACCTAGCTTTCCTAGCTGATACAACTTCTTTGCTTAATGATTTCAACTTAGAGCTTCAAGGAAAAGATAATAATATATCTGATATTTGTAAAATTTTATTTAATTTTAAAACAAAACTTTTTCTTATACTTTGCCAAATTGAGTCAGATGACTTTTCCAGTTTTAAAAAAACATCTTTATTGCGCGAATCGCTGTGCGATGCTGCGAAAACCAAGCGAGTTGAGATTTTTAATACTCTGCTCAACAATTTTAAAGACAGGTTTGCAGATTTTAAGTGTATTCAACTGCAATTGGATTTATTGAATAACCCTTATAACTGTGATGTTACTCAATATGAGTTCAATATACAATCACAACTTATATTTCTTCGAACCGAAGTCCAAGCTCCAAAAAAAATGGGAATAGAATTTTGGAAAAATCTAAATGATTTCGATTTTCCAGAGTTAAAAAGAAATGCTTTGAAGTTGTTATCCCTTTTTCCCTCTACATATTGCTGCGAACAAATTTTTTCCAACTTAAAATTTATTTGTTCCAAGCAGAGAAATAAATTAACTTCTTCAAATTTAAAACATATTTTGTTAATAAGAAATTGTTACAAAATCTTGAATTTGGAAAACTTAATTTATAATACCTAAATACACTTAATTTTTTAAGTTTTAACTGTAAATTGAACTCGCCCAATGGAATATGTGTGAAAAAAAATTGTCTAATTCTGTAATAACTGAGGCATATTTTTTATTTAATTTTAATAACTTTTTTTAAGTTCATTTCCATTTTGCTTTAAAAAGTAAAATTCATCACATTTGCAATGCTTAGTTTTTTGTTTGCTGGGCAATTTTCTCTTATCCAATACAGACGCATTTCATTAAATGAGAATTTTGACAACCCCTGGTATAAAATATACTTATATATAAATAGACTTCCAGAAAATATATACATATGTACATATTTATTTCACTCTGTAAATTTCATGTATTATGTTTTTTTTAAATCAAAAATATATGGTACCATGAAATAACTCCCAATGAAAAAATGAAATAACTCCCAATTTTTTTCCATACAAATTGGGAGTTATTTCATAATGAAATAACTCCCAAATGAAATAACTCCTAATGAAATTTTGTTGGGAGTTATTTCATTTTTTCGAAGTGTTGGGAGTTATTTCATTTTTGTTGGGAGTTATTTCATTTTCTATCATTGGGAGTTATTTCATTTTTGTTGGGACTTTTTTCATTTTTATTGGGAGTTATTTCATTTTACTAAAAGCAAGTGTATATACCAGACCATTTAAAAAAATTTAATCTCGCTTGTATAAAAGGTGACATTTATTTAAAAATTTTGGGGTTTTAAAACCGTGGGTAAATAGCCGGCCTTCGGCCGGGCGCAAGGAAAAAAAACTCCAGTGGATTCGATCCACAGGCTTCGCAGTAGCCTTCGGCCGGGGAATATACTTTAAACTGTAGTGCATCGGAAGTATTTGCAGCTTCATAACTAAAGTGTCATAAAATTCATGTTTTATTTGGCGAAGCTTTATATGGAAAGCAGTAGAGCTTAAGGTCTATTGCCCGGCCGAAGGCTGCTGCGAAGCCGGCTATCTAAATAACTCATTTTTATTAAAAAAATTATTTAACCAAAAAGGTGCTTAAAGTCCACGAGCCTGTTTTTAAGCTGTAACGAAGCCGGCGGTTCGATCCACGAGAGATAACTTATCCTGCGTCCAGACGGAGGCCGGCAGTCATTTGGTTTGTTTGTTTAGAAAACAATTTTACGTTAGTGACATCTAATTTATGGATACAAAAGGTGACAATGAATTTAAATTTTTGGGTTTAAAAAAAGTGGCAAATATAGCGGGCCTTCGGCCGGGGGCAAGGAAAAAAACTCCAGTGGATTCGATCCGCCGGCTTCGCAGTAGCCTTCGGCCGGGGAATATACTTTAAACTGTAGTGCATCGGAAGTATTTGCAGCTTCATAACTAAAGTGTCATAAAATTCACGTTTTATTTGGCGAAGCTTTGTATGGGAAGCAGTAAAACTTAAAGTCTATTGCCCGGCCGAAGGCTACTGCGAAGCCGGCGGATCGAATCCACTGGAGTTTTTTTTCCGTGCGCCCGGCCGAAGGCCTGCTATCTAAATAGCTCTTTTTTTATAAAAAAAATTATTTAACCAAAGAGTTAATTCAAGTCCTCGCGCCTGTCCTAAAGCTGTAACGAAGCCGGCGGTTCGATTCACGAGAGTTAATTTGTCCTGCGTCCAGACGGAGGCCGGCAGTCATTTGGTTTGTTTGTTTAGAAAATAATTTTACGTTAGTAACATCTAATTTGTGGATACAAAAGGTTTTCGCGTTATATATATTTTAATTGGGAGCTATTTCATTTTCGTTGGGAGTTATTCCATTTTCGTTGGGAGTTATTTCATTATTGTTGGGAGCTATTTCATTTCCGTTGGGACTTATTTCATAAAACAATTATTTTTTTTGTAATTGGGGGTTATTCCATTTTTGTTGGGAGTTATTTCATTTGGGAGTTATTTTTATTTTTTTGTGACTTTTATGAAATAACTCCCAAACATTGGGAGTTATTTCATTTTTACCGTTGGGAGTTATTTCATTTTTTTCGATTAGGAGTTATTTCATTTTCGTTGGGAGTTATTTCATTTGGGAGTTATTTCATTTTTTCCATTGGGAGTTATTTCATTTGGGAGTTATTTCACGGTACTAAAATATATGTATGTATAAGATTTTCGCGGAGCGTTAATCAAACGATGGGGGAGTTATATGTACATATATCTATGTATATGTATATGTATATGGAAACATATACGTATAAAGGTACATTCATAAGTAACGTGAGTTAACGTGAAATTTGTAATTATAAAATTAGTATATGTTTCTTTTAATAATTATGAGCCCCTGGCTTGAACTTTTTATTACTATTGGAAACTGTATATTTTTAATCACATAGATAGCAACATCAGCACTTGATCTGGCACAATCTTGTTGGCTTACATTTGTACATACATTTATTGTAACGTAACGTAAGCAGCAACAACTGGGTACGATCAATTTTTTTTTGTTGCTAAGCAAAAATTCATTATCGTAAATAATCAATTATGTATGTCTACTTTTTTATATACAGTTAGTGTATATTTAAATAAGTGGACTACGATCATGAATTTGAAGGTATTACATTGTTGTCAAGTGCATCATGATTCTGCATGCCCAATTTCGATTATCACATAAAGCATGCACAATCATGATCACATACATATGTACATTCAACTTAAAATCAATAAAAAGTCAGTCTTGAACTTATTGTGAAACAAAACGCAACGCAAATGCAACACACGTAGAAACAAATGTATTATTCTACATATTAAAACTAAGAATAAATTTAATTATACAATTCAAAATAATACAAATGTGTTTTTTTTTTATTCATAGACGTTATTGACAATTACATAAATTTAATAATAAAATTCATAGATCCGGTACGCGCATGAAACATGTAGATGCCCTAAGTAGAATGGCTTGTCTAATGGGAGAAGGCAGTTTCACTCACCGTATAAGACGCGCCCAGGAAGATGATGATTATACTAAGGCTATTAGAGCTGTTATAGAGCATGGAGAATATGAGAACTTTTTCATGCAAAACGGTGTATTGTAAACGGATCCCACGATGGACCTCATAGTTATACCAGCCCAGATGGAGGACGAGATAATTAGGATGGGTCACTACTACATACCTAAGTTGACCGTAAAAGTACCGAAAGTGGTAAAGAGTTGCGTCGAGTGCATTATCACCGAAGCAAAGACCGGTAAGAAGGAGGGGTATTTGAACCCGATAGATAAGGGTGACCGACCTCTGGTGACCTATCACGTCGATCATGTTGGCCCGATGGAGGTCACCAAGAAGGCCTACAATTATCTGTTTGTAGTGGTTGATGGCTTCATTAAATTCGTGTGGCTCTACCCCACGAAGTCGACGGATGCAAAAGCTGTTATTGAATGCTTTTTGGTAACCCACAGAGAATTGTAACCGATCGTGGGGCGGCCTTCACCTCACAAAGTTTTAAGGAATATTGCACCGAGGAGAATATACAGCACTTGCTGATAGCTACGGGTGTTCCCCGTGGGAACGGCCAAGTGGAGCGTATTCACAGAGTAATCCTACCTGACGAAGTTGTGTGTTGACACGCCTCATCACTGGTATAGGCACGTCCGGCGTGTTCAGATGATAATGAACTTCACTCCTCCCAGAAGCACTCGGATGTCTCCGTTTAAGTTGTTGACCGGCGTAGAAATGAAGTTGCTCGACTGTCCGGATCTCCGTGAGATGCTGGCCATTGAGTCCGTTCACGCGTTCGAAGACGAGCGGGACGATGTCAGAGCCGACGCTAGAGCGAACATATCCAGGATCCAAGAAGAGAATTGCAGGAATTATGATCACAACCGGAGGCCCGAAACTGAGTATGAAGTAAACGAATTCGTCGCCGTCAAGCGCACCCAATTCGGCAGCGGCTTGAAATTGAAAGGCAAGTATCTGGGCCCCTATAAAATTGTGAAAAGGTTACCCCATGGGAGGTACGAGGTTGAGAAGATCGGCCACCATGAGGGCACTAATAGGACCACCACGTTGGCTGAGTTCATGAAACCATGGCAATCCGAAAACTGTGAACTTCAAACTGGACAAGTATATTTAAAGCACGAAAGGGGTGGGAAAAATCATGCAAGGTTTAGAAAAGTCGAAGTAGAAAGGCTAGATGACGATCATGTTATAACTAAAACACGGCATATATATTATAAGCCACATATTAAAAGAAAAAAAATTTCAAATCAATGATTAATTTTTCTAAAAAATAAAAAAAAAAATAAAAAGAAATAATAAAAATAGATTTAAGAATAATATTACAATTTCAAAATACGGCAAAAATTGTTGTTGCAACATTTTTAAAAAAAAAGTTTTAATATACATATATAGACATTACAGCTACAATACTTAAAGAAGTATTTACAAAACAAAAATAAAAAAAAAATTAATAATTATAACAATAAATAAAAACCTAAAAAACAAGCGTATATGTGTATAAAATATACTTATATATAAATAGACTTCCAGAAAATATATACATATGTACATATTTATTTCACTCTGTAAATTTCATGTATTATGTTTTTTTTAAATCAAAAATATATGGTACCATGAAATAACTCCCAATGAAAAAATGAAATAACTCCCAATTTTTTTCCATACAAATTGGGAGTTATTTCATAATGAAGAGGAGTGAAGACGTTTATTTCATAATGAAATAACTCCCAAATGAAATAACTCCTAATGAAATTTAGTTGGGAGTTATTTCATTTTTTCGAAGTGTTGGGAGTTATTTCATTTTTGTTGGGAGTTATTTCATTTTCTATCATTGGGAGTTATTTCATTTTTGTTGGGAGTTATTTCATTTTTATTGGGAGTTATTTCATTTTACTAAAAGCAAGTGTATATACCAGACCATTTAAAAAAATTTAATCTCGCTTGTATAAAAGGCATTAAAAACAAAAAGAATAATTCTTTTACCTGTGAAGGGTAGCTCTAAAAGCATTTTGTTGCTTATCTTATCAACGCCAGGAGCTTTTTTGTCATTTAGGTTAGCGATTGTCTCTATAACATCTAAAAATCGGAAACGTATTTCTATAGGACGTCTAGCTACAACAGGCGGTAATTCTCTCACGTCAGTGCATGAATTGGGAGTGAAGACGTTCCTTACATGGCTTGCGAACAGATCGCATTTTTCTTCGTCATTTCTAGCCCAGGATCCTCTCAGGTTACGCAGTGGTGGTTTTGCGATTACGGGTCTTTTAAGACGTCTGGCTGTTCGCCATAGAGAATAGTTTGTTTGAGGAGTCGCGTCTAGACCTTCCAGGTATTCCTTCATTGATGACATTCTATGTACTTCTAGCAAGTTTTTTAACGCTTTGTACATTCCTTCAGCTTATTTTTAAGTAGGGGCGATCTATACTTTTGCCATTCTCTTCGGGCTCTCCTTTTTTCAGATAAGAGCTTTTCAACATCGGTTGAGTAAATTTTGTTGTATCTGGCCTGACGGTAGGTAGAAGAAGCATTTCAACGGCTTTTTTAATATTTTCATTGAGGCTACTCAGGCACTCATCGATTTCTTCGGAAGTTTTTAAAGATTGGTGTTCCGAACAGTGCGTGCTGATAAATTTTTTGTATTTTAACCAGTTTATTCTTTTTGACAGAAAAATATCACTAGTTGCAATTTGGTGAGGACTGCAAATAGTAATTATTGTGGGTGAGTGGTCAGAAGATAAATCCAAGGAGGCTTGAGCCTCAATAAGCTCAGGGGATATACCTTTTGCTACGCCAAAATCTATTACGTCGGGTATTTTATTGTGGTCAGTTGGCCAATATGTTGGTTGCCCAGTTGAAATAACGTGAAGTAGGATAATAAATGGAACAGATAAATGAATTTCATATTGAGTTAGAGAAATTAGAAAAACAAATATCAAAAGAAATATTGAAATTAAAGTACGTGCAATTTTTGATAATTTGGAAGAAAAAGAAGAACAAAAGTCAGTTGTTTTTAAGTTCAGAAGTCTATGTAAAAGGGTATTTATTCTCTTTGGTTGAGAGTTTAGCTGTCAAAAAACATAGGAAAAAAGAATCTACGATGGCGACATTCGACATATCAGTAGTAGGCAAAAACTTACAGGTGTTTAAAGGTTTATATTAGGCGTTGGAAGATTTTTTGGTGCAGACTGAAATATTACACGATATGTTAAGATCTGAAGACAGGGAGATGTTCGTCAAGTACATCTATAACTTTAAACTTACGGCGCAAGTTTGCAGTGTTGTGGGGCGTGCGAATAGGCCATCTATTTTTGATGAGTTCAAGAGATTATTAACAACAGCGTTTCCCAATCTTAAAACCTTGCAACAGGTTTTGACGATATTTGGCACCATAAGACAAGGTACTTTGGGCATAGTTGCATTAAGAGAGAAAGTTGCTGTTCTTTCTGAACAATTAAGTGTATTTAAGATCAAGGCCTTAGATAATCCTACGCAAGAAGCGAAAGACGCAGTGTATAAAATGAGTGAAAGCATGACACTACATGTCTTTATGAAGGGAATTAATACAGAATATCGGAACGTTTTGGTTGCAAGTACACCAAAAACATTAAGTGAGGCCGTAGAGAAATGCATGACTGTCGAGAGAAATATGCAGGAAAACGACAGAAGTATTTTTAGGGTTGAGAGAAGGGAAAATGAGCTTTGTTATAACGCACGAAGGAGTAATGAAAATACAAAAAATTATCAAAATGATAATTATCAAACCAATAATTATCGAGGCAATAATTATCGGAATAATAATAACCGAAACAACAATTACCAGAACAATAATTATCGAAACCATAATTATCAAAACACTAATTATGGGAACAATGGTTATCAAAATAATGGTAACCACAACAATCGTAACAACAATGCCAATAATGTAACAGAGGTTACAACAATGATCACAATGTTGCCAATAACAATAATAATAGACACAATAACAGCGGCAATCATTCTGGTGGATATAGAGAAACCAATAATGATTCACAAAGAGGAAATTATAGAGGTTATAGCCAGGGAAACAAGAAGGGCCGGATAACAAGAATTGTTATCCAACGCCGAAATTTTTCAGACTTTCAATAAACACGGAAAATTCTATCACAATTAGATGTAAGTGTGAAAAAGGGGAGCGTAGCTTTTTAATAGACACAGGAGCAGATATATCGATATGCAAATTAGGAGATATGGAAAATATTGATAAGGGAAATGTTTCGTCACTTAGAGGCATTACCTCAGAAACAATTGAAAGCATTGGTACATCACATCTTAATTTGTATTTTGAAGGTGGCCATATAAACCACAAATTTCATATAGTTGGAGATGATTTTCCAATTCCAACGGATGGAATACTTGGACGAAATATTTAAGCAAAATATAAATGCAAGATAGATATCGATACATATTCGGTGTCCTTATATATAATTGGCGAAGAATTTGTTTTGCCAATGTCCATCAAATGTGTCTGTCAAACGGATATCTGTGTACCAGCTCCTTCCGAATCCATTGTTCCTATCAATATAAGTATAGAAAAAGATAGTGTAGTGTTAAACAGAGAAATATCTCCAGGTGTATTTTTGGAAATAGTATTATACCGCAGTAGGTGTGCAACATATAAGGGTAATGTATAGCCACGCGCTTAAAGCAATGATTCTCACGGGAAATGAACAGAACGCAGAGAAGGTTCTGGCTATTACACGGAGTATGAGAAAAAACTCGAATATACATGGAAGAGACGATAACGAAAATGGAAGTTCCACGGAAAAGCCTAATCAACTTTTCATATGGGAGTGTACGTCGATTTCAGATGTAAAAAACATGAAAAAACTCCGATTCCAAATAGAGGCTAAAAAACGAAAACCTCAAGTTAAAGTCAGCGGCGGTGATATAAAAATTAAGTGCAGTGATAACCCAATAGACACCCAGATGTCCTTTAAAAAGCTGTTTCCGAAAATGATATCCCTCGGCATAAAAGAAGTCGCGCTAAAAGAAAACGATGACATATTCCAAATAGTGTCAATCGAAGATTTTAAAAATATGTTTAAATTGCCAAGAAGAGAAAACGAAATTACATGAATATTAATATTTAAAGAACCAACTCGAATAACTGACAAAACTCTACAGAACAACCTTATTGCTGATTATCACAATTCGACTCATGAAGGACATTTAGGTATTAGAAAAACCGCTCTAAAACTAAAGCAAAGGTATATATGGAAGAACATGGGTAAAATGTTAAAACACATGTTTTTAAATTGCGAAGAATGTAAGCTTAACAAACAAACAAAACATACAAGAGAAAAACTTACGATGACTGTTACACCAGGAACTAGTTTTGAGGCCATATCAATAGACACGGTATGTCCACGGTAGGCTGTATCCCTTATTTTTGCTTTGCGTACAATACAACACCACATATAGACACCAACAGTTTGTCATTCCGTTTGTAATTTCTTTATTATCCACTTGCAACCCCATAAAGTATATATATTCTGGATGCTTGTAGATAGGGAAGTTGATATAGCCATGTCCATCTGTCCGTCTGTTGAAATCAAGTTTCCGGAGTCAAATATAAAGATACAGACCAGGTATTGGTGTCAAACTGTTAGAAATATTCCGCAGACAATCAGATATAAGCGACAACCCCAGAAACGGACAAAATCCGTGCATATATCCCTATATATCTCAGTAAGTATAGTCATTCTTGCCACAAAACTTAGCACGGATACTTTTAAAGTAAGGACCTAAATAATTGAAAAAAATTTTTTAGATAGGATCAGAGGAAGTGGTAGTTTTCCTACAATTGCCCAAATTTGATGAAACATTTTATGCGCTATATCTCAGAAACTATATTAGCTATCGACTTCAAATGTAATTGTACTTAAAGACCTTCGCTTTAAAAAAAATTTTTTGGATGGGGCAGAAAAAGGGGTAGCTCCCATACAAATTAATAATTTTTATGAAATTTTCGATACGCTTTATCTCGAAAACTGTAAAAGATATCGAAATTAAATATTCAACAAAATGTAATTGGACAACAAAACCTACGCTTTGAAGAAAATATTTTTTGGGTGGGGGGTGAATATGGGGTAGCTCCCATACAACCTACATATTTGGTAAAATTTTCGATACGCTATGTCTCGGAAATTGTAACCGATATCAAAATCAATTTTTTTTTTCATATAATTTATTATTGAATCTTCGCTTAAGCGAACTAACAATGAGTATTCAAATCTTAAAACTAAGTAATTAATACTAGTCCAGTCAGTACCAGACTAAAATTTAAGTTCTCACAATAAGGATAACTAATTTTTTTAAGTTTCATCTAAGAGCAATAGTATCCCTTCTTTTCAGGCGGATGTGTCCTCTATGTTGCAGGATGCTTCGAGCAAGCGGATTTGGATGTGTTTCCAACTTATTTAAATACTTGTCCACATAGTTTAGGATTTCGCTTTTTACTAGTGGAACTTCTAGATCCTTGTGGATGTTGCTGTTTTTAATATACCAAGGAGCACCAGTTATCATTCTCAGAATTTTGTTTTGACGACGTTGTATTTTTTCTATGTTAGAGGAGGAAGCAGTGCCCCATAATTGTATACCGTAGCACCAAATTGGTTTTAAAATCGAGTTGTAGAGCAGAATTTTACAATCCAGACGTAGCACAGAGTTTCCACCAATTAGCCAGTGGATTTGAGCAGCTTTAAAATTCATTTGAGTCAGCTTCGCATCTATATGAGGCTACCATGTGAGGCGGCGATCTAGGTGAACACCAAGATATTTTGTCTCGGTTCGTTGAAGCACCACATAGTTGTTAATAGTGATTGGGGAGAACGTTTCTTTGCGTAAAGTAAAAGTAACGTGGGTACATTTTTGTTCAATTATTTTTATTCCCCATAACTTTGCCTATTTTTCAACTTGGGTTACGTGTTGCTGCAGTTGGTTCGAAGCCTCTTTAGGGTCTTTATGAATACTAAGGAAAGCAGTATCATCAGCAAATGTCGACGTGTGTGTAAAACTATTGGTTGGCATATCTGCTGTGTAAAGCAAGTACAGAACTGGACCTAGTATACTCCCTTGAGAAGAACTTATTTGGTTTCCCTCTTTGATCATAAATTGTCGACCGGTTATGTATTTTTCTAATAGGTTGAAAATATTAGCTGGAAGGTTTAGCTTTAGTTTGTTTAACAGGCCATCGTGCCATACTTTATCGAAAGTTTGAGAGACATCAATGAAAAGCGCGGAGCAGTACTTCTTTTCCTCAAAGGTTTTTCTTATAACCTGCACCAGTCTGTGAGTTTGTTCGATTGTGCTATGTTGACTTCTAAAGCCAAATTGGTGATATAGAATGCAGTTGTTTTTATTCAGGATCGGAGTCAGCTTGTTCTTAAGCAATTTTTCGAACAGTTTTGACATTGTGGGTAACAATCTTATAGGCCTATAAGACTCTACCTTTGAAGGATCTTTGCCTGGCTCAGGAATCATCTTTACTAACGCAATTTTCCATATAGGCGGGAAATGTTCAAGTCGAATTATTGCGTTAAAAATAAAAAGAATTATTCTTTTTGCCTTAAAAGGTAGCTCTAAGAGCATTTTGTTGCTTATATTATCAACGCCAGGAGCTTTTTTACCATTAAGGTTAGCAATAGCCTCTACAACATCTGTACGTTCCCACGACAATTGGATCTACGCTCCGGAACGACCCGAGTATCACTCGGCCAAAGATTGTCAACTCAGCGACAGCTGTATCAGACGGAGGTTTTTTCCTCAGGTGAGCAAAATATACCGGCAGTTTTGCTCAAAATTCTTTTGATAATGGCCGGCATTGAACAAAATCCAGGGCCCCGTATCTGGATCTGTTCTGTTTGTCACGAACGTATCTCCACCAATGTCACCTCGGTTAAATGTACTGCCTGTAATGACTGGTGCCACTTGAGGAGTTGCTCAGGTCTCGCCAGCTACCGCGACTGGTCACCCAGCTTCGTAGCGAGTTGTTGTAGCTCCCAACCGGGAGGTAATGGCACGACCCCTCCGGCTACCGCCGCACAGACCCAAGCCCAGAGTGCAGCCACAGGACACAGTATGGCCCCAGCTGCTCAATATTCCTGTTCGGTCTGTCATAGTGTAATCCGGAGGAATATCATCTCGGTCAAGTGTAATGGCTGTGGCAATTGGTGCCACATGAGGCGCTGTAACAACCTGAGCTCGCATAGGGATTGGAGTGATGGCTTCATAGCCTCCTGTTGCCCCGATAATCCACCCGCAACAGTAATCACGTCGCATGGATTTGCTCGGAGTCCATCCCCGAGCGGCAGTGTGCCTGCGCCACAGTATGCGCCTCAACTACAACAACCATCAGCACAGACAGGAACGCCACCCCAACTGTCTAACACAGCAGTCCTGAATCCCCAGAGACACCATCTTATGCGGCCTCAGCACTCTGGTGAATACAACCAATCCTTTAAGATCATGCAATTAAACTGTAATGGTCTTAGGAATAAGGTCGTTGAAATCACCAATTACATGCATGACAACAACATACTTATTGCCGCGATTCAGGAGACGAAGCTGCCCAGGGACTGTAGACTCTCATCTTCCAGTAACTTCAACATAATACGGAGGGATAGGGAGAGGGATAATGGAGGAGGTCTCGCGTTTATCATCAGGCGAGACGTTAACTACACATTAACCACCCCACCCCCCTCTCCTTCACCCGACCCAGTTCTGGAAGTTCTGAGCATTTCAGTGGACACTGGGGACACTGAACTGGAGCTCGTCAATGTTTACATCCCACCCGTTAACAGCATTGGGTATCGTTATCACCCCAACATATCCCACCTCCTGCGAGGAGATAACAGGATGTTACTTGGCGATTTTAATGCTCACCACGAGAACTGGTATTCTCAATTACCGAATGATCCCCGCGGCAATCTCATTGCGGACCAGATAGACGAATCCGACTTCGCTGCAATAAATGAATGCTTCCATACTAGAATAACTGCTAGGTGCTCGAGCTCTCCTGACATTTCCATTGTCTCCCAGTCGCTCCCAGCCTATACCACCTGGCAAGCCCAACCAGCACTTAGTTCTGACCACATTCCCATTGTGATCACTGTGGAGAAGCCTAGCGACTTTGTTGAGCCTGATAAGCGTACGTTTGTGAACTACAACAAGGCCAACTGGCAAGGTTTCACAAACCTCATAGACGAAACGCTTCGTCACTTGCCGCCTCCCACGTGCGCCAATAGGGGCGAGAAGGTCTTTAGGGACGCTATTCTCAAGGCGGCACGACGCTTTATCCCCGCAGGAAGAATTCCGAATGCAAGACCAGGTTATCCATCAAATGCAGCACGTTTAGCCCAGCAGCGCGATTTGCTACGTGCTAGCAACCCGGCTGATGAGCGTATCGAGCAACTGACGGCGGAGATCTCAGATCTCGTGAACGAACACCGTCGCAGTAAATGGTTGGCCCATCTTGACCAGTGCTCAACTAGCTCTAAAAAGCTTTGGTCTACCATTAAGAGTCTATCGGGAACAAAGAGCAACGATAACCTTGCTGCTGTTGCGTTTGAAGGCGCACAGCACACCAATGCCAAGAAATGCGCAACACAGTTTTGCAGGCAGTTCATTGAACACCCTACCATCCAGAACCGGACCAAGCGAGCGGTCATGCGTGGGATTAAGGGGCTCACACGTGACTCGGCACCCATCTCCTTCGCCCCCAGCGAAGTTGAGATCATAATCGCCAGATCGAAACCCTCGAAGGCGCTAGGTCCGGATGGCATCTCGATGCTTATGCTTAAGAAACTTGGCCCAGCAGGATTGGAGTATCTCACGCAACTTTTAAATAGCTCGATTCGCCAACTGGTGATTCCAGATGTCTGGAAGGTGGCAAGAGTTATTCCCATACTAAAACCTGGTAAACCCGCTACACTTGGAGAGTCGTATAGACCGATCTCCTTACTTTCACCCATAGCAAAGGTTTTGGAATCCCTGCTACTACCCTCCCTGAAAGAGCATTTTCAACTCGCTCCACACCAGCATGGTTTCAGGGAAGCGCATAGCACCACAACGGCTCTAAACATGATAACCAGCCATATTACAGACGGCCTTAATCAGCAAAGACCCTGTCAGCGCACGATCGTGGCCGCTTTAGACTTATCTAAAGCCTTTGACACGGTTGACCACTCCCTGCTGATTAGTGACATCGCGGACTCCTCTCTTCCCAACGATGTCAAACGCTGGATTGCCAATTACCTATCGGGCAGACAAGCGTTTGTTGAGTTCAGAGGCCAGAAATCAAGATACCGTAAGATAAAAATGGGCGTGCCTCAAGGAGGAGTGTTGTCGCCAATGCTATTCAACATATATCTTACGAAGATTCCCACCCCACCCCAGGATGTCTCATTGGTGTCATATGCTGATGATTGCACCATTATATCATCAGGTGTGAGCATAGATGACACAAGTGACAAGGTATCGCATTACCTGGCCACCATCAATGACTTCTTCCGGGAGCGGAGGCTAAGGTTATCAGCCCCAAAATCAACAGTGTCCCTTTTCACCTCTTGGACAAAGGAAGTGAGGATGACCCTTGACATCTCGGTCGACGGCAGACTTATCCCCACTGTGCAGAACCCGAAGATACTGGGGGTAGTCTTTGATAATCTCCTCCACTTCTCATCGCACGCCACTTATATCAACCAAAAGGTGATAAGTAGGAACAAGGTCCTTAAGGCTCTTGCTGGCACCTCTTGGGGCATGGTTAAGGAGACCATCATAGCGACGTATAAGGCCATCGGTCGCTCTCTACTTAACTATGCCGCCCCAGTATGGACCTCATTCCTTAGCGACACACAATGGCGCGGTCTGCAAACGGCTCAGAACAATGCACTAAGAATAGCCACCGGATGTGTTAAAATGACGAGCGTGGATCATTTACATGAGGAGACCAATATGCTGCCGGTCAGACAGCATAATATGCTTCTGACAAGGCAATACTTGGTGGCTTGTCATCAGCCCTCCCATCCCAACCATCACCTTGTGATGCGAGATCCACCCCCCAGACACATCAGGCAGGACTTTCGGCGTTACAGCAGCGACATCCAGAACATCATACCACCCGACATAACCCGGATGTCACTGACGAACGCACAGAGAGCGTTGCATCAAATGGCGGTCTCCAATGCTATCGAGGGATACGGATGCAACAAGGTCCTTGGGCAACACCCACCCGCTATCTCAAATGACGAGAAGCGGCTCCCAAGACATACCCGTTCCATCCTTTCGCAATTAAGATCGGGATGGTGCAGTATACTGAACTGCTATCGCGAAAGGATTGTTCCCGGCACACTGAATCAGTGCCCTGACTGCCTCCAAAGTCCTCATGACTCAGTGCATTTGTTTAACTGCCCCAATAGGCCAACCAACTTGCGCCCAATCGACCTATGGGTGAAACCGACTGAGGTGGCACAATTTCTCCAGCTTCCAATGCCACCACCTGACTGACAAACGCCAATTTTAAGTAAATCGTCTCTTTTAAATATTTTTCAGGAAAAAACAACCGTCAACAGTGGAACTGTTACAACAACAACAACAACATCTGTAAATCGGAAACGTATTTCTAAAGGACGTCTAGCAGCAACTGGCGGTAATTCCCTCACGTCTGTGCAAGTATTGGGAGTTCAAATGTTCTGCAATAAGTAATTGGACAACAAAAACTCACGATTTGAAGAAAAAAATGTTTTGTGTGAGGGGTGAATATGGGGTAGCTCCCATACCAATTAACAATTTTTGTAAAATGTTCGATACGCTATATCTCGGAAACTTAACGGCTATCGACATCAAGTGTTTTACAAAAAGTAATTGAATAACAAAGCCTACGCTATGAAGAAAATTTTTTTTTGGTGGGGGGTGAAGAATTAACAATTTTTATAAAAACTTCGATACGCTATATCTCGAAACTGTAACAGATATTGAAATCAAATGTTCTGCAAAAAGTAATTGGACAACAAACCCTACGCTTTGAAAAAACAATGTTTTGGGTAAGGGGTGAAGATGAGGTACCTCCCAAACAAATTAAAAAATTTTTTAAAATTTTCGATACGCTAAATCTCGGAAACTATAACAGCTGTCGACTTAAAATGTTTTAAATGTTTTACAAAAAGGAATTGTACAATAAGACCTACACTTTAAAAAAAAATTCTCTTGGGTTGGAGCAGAAAAAGGGGTAGCTTCCTTACAAATGAACCATTTTTATGAAATTTTCGATACGCTATATCTCGGAAACTATAACAGAAATCGACTTCAAATGTTCTGCAAAAAGTAATTGGGCAAAAAGGTCTACACTTTGAACAACAAATTTTTTTGATGGGGCAAGGAGAAGGTCTCATACAAATTAACAATTTTTATGAAATTTTCGATTCGCTACATCTGGGAAACTATAGCAGCTATCAACTTCGAATATTATACACAAAGTAATAATCAAATAATTCATACATTTTGGAAAAAAGTTGGAGAAGCAGAGGGACTTAAACATCCCATAAAAATTAACAACTTTTATTCGCCTTTTAATATGAATAATATCGAAAATTGTTAAAACTGTCGACCTCAAACAATCCTCATCTATTTCTATTATTCATACGAACGTTAGAATTTTGTAAAGTTTTCTATGGACTTTAAAACTCAAACAAGGTATTTTCATTATATTATTTGCAGTACAAAATAAATCGGCTGGGTATATAAGGAGACCAATGTGAAGGGTATATAAGATTCGGCACAGCCGAATATAGCGCTCTTACTTGTTTATTATTGAATCTTCGCTTATGTGAACTAACAATAGGTCTGTCTGCGTACTTTTCCAGTAGCAAATACTCAGTAAATTTTTTTGGGAGAGTAAGACCAATTTTACTCTGTCGGCTACAAATATATCAAAAAGTACGCAGACAGTATCCAGTAAAATCTTGCGAGAAAACAGCTGAACGGTGTGTAAACAATTCAAATAACAAAGCAAAAGAATTTTAGCATATGTGCACGCGGTAAATTATTTGTATATTTGGACGTGTCTAGCATCAAGTAAAATGTTATGTTTATTATAATTTTTTATAAACGTTAAAAATCAACACAATTCTAACTATTGTTAAATTTCAATTTTTATTTTCGTTTCACCAAAATTGTTTCATTCAATTAGTAAATAAAAACAGCTGTTCAAACTAGATGCAAAATCTTGCAAGAAGAAATTTCTCCAGTAACATTTTGCAAGTTCTCTTACTTCCAACTGCCAAAAAATTTTCTTTTTGGCTCTCTCGCTGCAAGAGATTTGGAGTACGCAGACAACATTTTGCAAGATTTTGTAACAGACAGACCTAATAAGTATTCAAATCTTAAGACTAAGTAATTAATAGTAGTCACGCCAGTGCCAGACTAAAATTTTAGCTCTCATAATAGAATAAAATAACTTCATCTAAGCGCAATAGTATCCCTGGCGATCCAGGTGAATACCAAGATCAGCGTTGCCAGATGAATAACTTCATCATATTTTTGATGATTTATTGTTAAAAATATGATTTTATGATTTTTTTCCTCAAATGATGATTTTTTTATTTTCAAAAATTTTGTTTTTTTTTATACTTAAATTTTATAAAGTGTGCACAAATACACAATTTGTGTACATCTTTTGAAAGCAATAAAGGTTTAATATTAGGGTGACCATTCGTACTGATTTCATCAGTACATGTACTGATATTTTTTTTGGTGTACTGATTTAAAATTTGTGTGCTGAAATGTACTGAATATTGCAAAAGTGTACTGATTTTTCAAGATAATTTATCACTCAAAGTATTTTCTTCAAAGAATGTGCTAAAATATAGAAAACTAGAAACTTAGTTAGTCCAGCATTTACACATGAAATGAATTTAAAGACTGCTTGGCAAATAAAATTATTTCCTGACGGTTGTTGTAATAAGATTAAGTTTGGCTCTTATTAAAGATAACCTGGCGAATTAGTTTGAAGATTTCTTAACAAATAAATTATTCGTTATGTATTTTTTGCAATCATTTTAGGATTATTATTAGACAATGATAGTATTGACATCTTTTAAACCAAATTTTTTAGCAATATTTAAACACTTAAGGGGTGAAGATTGCTTAAGTTAACTTACAATCGTTGCTTAAATATTTTAACAATTATTATTTATCAACAATGGTATTTTACTTTTCTGGGTGATGCGCCGAATTTTTCGTAAATTTTTGAACAATTAAATATCATTTGCCTATTCTGGTAATAGTTAGGCGACATTAATCGTTGTATTTATTAAATTTTTGCAAAAAAAAAAATAAATTTAACTCAGGTTTAAAATAGCTTAGTCGTGGGTAGACCAGAATGAAAAATTTTCTTAATGGTTTTATAGAATAAAAAATGTTTGCTCTAATAAAAAGTGTTTGAAAGATATGAAAGATATTTTAAAGTTATAAACTTAACAAATTATACAAATTTTTGCTTTTTATTTTGGCTTAAGCCCATTATGTGATTTCTAATAAAAAGAAATTATATAATAAACGTAAGCCAAATAAAAAGCAAAAATTTGTATTAAAAACAATTAGTTTAACAATAAATAAAATAAGCACTTAACAAATAATATTCAAAAAACCTGCGTTTTTTTAATTTTGAAAAAAAAAAGTATACGAAGTACTGCCAAACAAAAAAGAAAACTATTTGCTTTGTCAGTAAAATCACGGAGCAAGAGAATTTCATGGTTTTTGTTTAATTGGTAAACTGGTAAATGCTTAAATTAAGGGAATAATACTTAACCTTTTAAACTAGATCGCAAGTTAGTTCTTGGATAAAAAAAATCGAACTCTTTCATAATTTATTGCAACAACTGTAATGTATGTTTTATTTTTTTTTTACAAAATCAAGTAGCACAGGTGCTTTGATTATAAGAATGCAAAGGGACCCATATGCTTTAATCGGCTTAGAAAGCAATTTAAGGTCAATCTCTAAGACTGAAGAAGGTTTTTACACTATAAAAAACTAAAAAGACCCTATTTAGGAAAAAAACCAAAAGTGTACTGATTTCGAACAAGAAATAAATGGTCACCCTATTTATGTTAGCTTGGTGTTTAGTGCTTTAATACACTTTACATACATATGTACCTGTGTCCTGCATAAACAAAAATGCAGCACTACCAAACCCATTCTCGAATAGCAGTTTTTCTATGTTTTGAAGTATTATTTTGTGAAAAGCACAGACGTATTTGGATAAGGTTTTATATTTCACCAACGTCAACAACATTTTTCGAAAAATATACTTTTATATATATCAAGAATCATTAAAATGTATTAAAAAATGCAACGTCTGTATCTTAATGCTTACAACACATTTTTGTTTTTGTTATCTTGGCTTTAGTTTATATTTTAAACTTCTTTTAACTAATAAGAAATTTAAACTTTGTGTTTAAAAAATTTTCATGCCAACCAACGTAAAAATGAATTTTAATAAAGAACTTGATTTACAAAATATAGTTTTTTGCAAAATGAATAAGTTTACTTAGGAATGTTTATTAAAAACTTTCAGCTCATAACTTACTGCCTTTAATTTATTTTAGGTACAAAATTTCCTCCTTTGACAGGTTTAATAAAAGATTTTTTTAACTTAATTGATGAAAAAGGCATTCAAAATTTGGACGAAGCGTTAAGAGAACTTTGTTTTGGTAATTCTGATTTTGTATGAAAATTTCGTTTTTTAACCTATTTTATATTAAAATATTTTCTATAAATAGGCCCCATAAAATTTAGTAAAACACGTGATGATTTGTTTTCCTTAAAATATGATTTCTTTTTTGCTAAATGATGATTTTCTTTAAAAAGCTTCTGGCGACGCTGAACAGGATATTTTGTCTCGGATCTTTGAGGCACCAGATGGTTGTTAACAATAATTTGAGAGCACGTTTCTTTTCGTAAGGTAAAAGTTACGTGTGTACATTTTTGTTCATTTATTTTTATTCCCCATATCTTTGCCCATATCTCAACTTGGGCAACGTGTTGCTGCAGCTGGTTTGAAGCCTTTTTGGGGTCTTAATAAATACAAAGAAAAGCAGTATCGTCAAAATGTGTGTGCGAAACTATTGGTTGGTATATCTGCTGTGTAAAGCAAGTACAGAATTGGATCACGGTATGGACTTCTAAAGCCAATTTGAAATGCAGTTGTTGCTATTCAAGATCGGGACAAGCTTGTTTTTAAGCAGTTTCTCAAACAATTTTGACATAGACTTACATGCCTATAAGACTCCACTGCGGCTACTCTCCATGTTGGCGGGAAATGTTCAAGCCGTATTATGGCAATAAAAATAAAAATAATTATTCTTTTAGTTGTAAGGGGTAGATCTAAGAGAATTTTATTGCTTATTTTATCAACGTCAGGACCTTTTTTTCATCTAGACTAGCGATAGTCTCTGCAACATCTGAATATCGGAAACGTATTTCTATAGGACGCCTAGCAACAACAGGCGGCAATTCGTTATTGTCTGTGCATGTAATGAACGCAATAGAGAATAGTTTGTTTTGGGAGTCGCATTTAGGCCCTTCAAGTATGCCTTTATTGATGACATTCTGTGTACTTCTAGCAGGTTTTTTAATCGGTTTGTACATTCATTTATCGTTTTTTTTTAAGTTGGGGCGATCTATACTTTTGCCATTCTCTTCGGGCTCTCCTTTTTTAGATAAAAGCTTTTTAACATCGGTTAAATCAATTTGGTTGTCTGAATGTTTAACGGCTTTTGTGATATTTTCATTGAGGCTACTCAGGCGCTCCGATGCCTTTGAAAGTTTTAAGAGATTGGTGTTCAGAACAGTGGGTGCTTACAAATTTTTTGTATTTGAATCAATTTATTCTTTTTGAGAAAAAAAATATCACTAGTTGCAAATTCGTGAGGACTGAAAACAGTGAATGTTGTGGGTGAGTGATCAGAAGACACATCCAAGTAGGCTTGAGCCTCAATAAGCTCAGGGGATATTCCTTTTGCTACGCCAAAATTTATTACGTCTGGTGTTTTATTGTGGTCAGTTGGCCAATATGGTGGTTGTCCAGTTGAAATAACGTAAAGCCTCATTTCCGATACAGAATCATACAAGACACGACCTCTGGGATTTATTAGGCGGTAACCCAGTACGCGTGTTTAGCGTTATAGTCTCCAGCAGCTATAAAGCGGGGACCCAAAGATTTGTAAAAACTGTATTACTGATCCTTACTTATGGAGAGCCTAGGTGGACAACAAACTGACGAAATAACGAAATTATGGTAAAATTCATTTTTTTTTTTTTTTTTTTTATCTCATATTTTTATTATTGGATCTTCGCCTTTGGCGAACTAACAATAACTATTCAAATCTTAAAACTATTTATTTTTTATTAGACCAGCCAGTGCCAGACTAAAATTTAAGTTCTCATAATAAAATTAATTATTTCAGTAGTTTCATCTAAGTGCAATAGTGTCCCTTCTTTTCAGACGAGTGTGTCCACTATGTTGCAAAATGTTTCGAGCGAGCGGATTTGGATGTATTTCCAGCTTGTTTAAATACTTGTCCACATAGTTCAGGATTTCGCATTTAACTAGTGGAACTTGTAGATCTTTGTGGATGTTGCTATTTTTAACGTACCAAGGAGCACTAGTTATCATTCTTAGGATTTTATTTTGACGGCGTTGAATTTTTTTAATGTTGGAGGCGGAAGCAGTGCCCCATAATTGTATCCCGTAGCACCAAATTGGTTTCAAAACTGAGTTGTAAAGTAAAAGTTTGCAATCAAGACGTAGCACAGAGTTTCTACCGATTAGCCAGTGGATTTGGGCCGTTTTAAGTTTCATCTGTGTCAACTTTGCATCTATATGTGACTTCCATGTGAGGCGGCGATCCAGGTGAATGCCAAGATATTTCGTCTCAATTCGTTGAGGCACCGTATGGTTGTTAATAAGAATTGGGGGGCACGTTTCCTTGCGTAACGTAAAAGTAACGTGGGTGCATTTTTGTTCATTTATTTTTATTCCCCATAACTTTGCCCATTTTTCAACTTGGGTTACGTGATGTTGAAGTTGTTTTGAGGCCTCTTTGGGGTCTTTATGAATACTAAGGAAAGCAGTATCATCAGCAAATGTCGACGTATGAGTAAGATTGTTTGTGGGCATATCTGCTGTGTAAAGCAAGTACAGAATTGGACCTAGTATACTCCCTTGAGGTACACCAGCCCCTATTGGTTGAGAAGAACTTGTTTGGTTTCCCTCTTTAATCATAAATTGTCGGCCGGTTATGTATTTTTCTAATAGGTTAAAAATATTAGATGGAAGGTTGAGCTTTAATTTGTTTAACAGGCCTTCATGCCATACTTTGTCGAACGCTTGAGAGACATCTATAAATAGCGCGGAGCAGTATTTCTTTTCCTCAAAGGCCTTTCTTATAACCTGTACCAATCTGTGGGTTTGTTCGATGGTACTGTGTTGATTTCTAAATCCAAATTGGTGATCTGGAATGCAGTTGTTTTCACTCAGGATCGGAGTCAGCTTGTTTTTAAGCAATTTCTCAAACAATTTGGACATAGTTGGTAACAGACTTATAGGCCTGTAAGATTCCACCTTCGAAGGATCTTTTTCCGGCTTAAGAATCATCTTTACCAAGGCAACTTTCCATACTGCCGGGAAATGTTCGAGCCGTAATATGGCGTTAAAAATAAAAAGAATTATTCTTTTTGCTGTGCAAGGCAGCTCCAAAAGCATTTTGTTGCTGATTTCATCAAAGCCAGGAGCTTTTTTAGCATTTAAATTATTAATAGCCTCTATGACATCTGACAACTGAAAACGTATTTCCATAGGACATCTAGCAACAACAGGCGGTAATTTACTCATGTCAGTGCATGTATTTGGAGTGAAGACATTTGTTAAATGACTTGCGAGCAGATCACATTTTTCTTCATCACTTCTTGCCCAGGATCCTCTCAGATTACGTAGTGGTGGTTTCGCGATAACGGGTCTTTTAAGATATTTGGCTGATCGCCATAGTGAATAATTAGTCTGAGGAGTCGAGTCTAGACCTTCGAGATGTTCCTTAAGAGATGCCAATCGGTGAACTTCTAGCAAATTTTTCAGTTGGTTTGTACATTCCTTCAACTTGGCTTTAAGTTGGGGTGATCTGTGCTTTTGCCATTCTCTTCGGGCTCTTCTTTTTTCAGATAAAAGCTGTTGCACATCGGCTGAAAAAATTTTGTTGTATTTTGTCTTACGATAGTAGGAAGAAGCATGATCAACGGCTTTTTTTATGTTCTCATTAAGGCTGCTCAGACAATCATCGATGTCTTCGGGAGTTTTTAGCGGTTGGTTTCCCGAGCAGTGGGTGCTGACAAATTTTTTGTATTTTAACCAATTAACTCTTTTAAATGAAAAAATATCACTTGTTGGTAATTGATGAGGACTAAAAATAGTGATTATAGTGGGAGAGTGGTCTGAAGATAAATCCAACGAGGCTAGAGCTTCGGTAAGTTCTGGGGATATACCTTTTGTTACGCCAAAATCAATAACGTCTGGAATTTTATTGTGATCAGTTGGCCAATACGTCGGTTGTCCAAATGATATAACGTTAAGTCCCATTTCAGATACGGAATCAAACAAAACACGACCCCTGGGACTTATTAGGCGAGAGCCCCAGTACGTATGCTTAGCGTTATAGTCTCCAGCAGCTATGAAGCGGGGACCCAACGATTTGTAAAAACTGTTGAACTGATCCTTTGTTATGGAGAACCTGGGTGGACAATACACTGACGAAATAACTAAGCCATGGAAAAATTCATCAACGCAAATGTTTGTTGCTTGCATATAACATTCGGAAAAACCACCCATCCATTGATGTTTGATTCTCGATTTTATTATTATAGCCGAGCCACCACATGATCTATCTCTGGGATCCTTTGAATCGTAAAAAGAATAGCCTCTAATTTTGAAATTACTTCTAGATGTCATATGCGTCTCAGAAACCAACATGACATCAATTTTTTGGTTTATTAAAAAATATTCGAGTTCGTTTTTGTGTTGGCGGATGCCGTTAGCGTTCCAGAAACAAACCCTGAGGCAGTTCATGGTCTTTTAAGCATGGCCTGCAGAAGAGCAGACTGCATTTCTTGCATCATGCTAGCCATTTGCGCCATTACCTGCGTAAATTGTTTGACCATATTGTCAATTACGGCTTCCAGGCGGCTAAAATTGGACTCGGTTGGTTCATTTGTTGGCGTCTCTTGTTGTGTTGTAGGCTGGGTTGGATTACGTGCATTGGGCTGGGTAGGCTTACGTGCATTGGGCTGGTTAGACTTTAATGCGTTGGCATAGGAAACTTGACTTGCAGTTGGTTGTGCTAATGAAGGCATGTTTGTATTTGGTATATTTAAAGGCTGGGAAGGAGCAGGAACCACTTTCGGCTTATATAAGCGTTTAACTGAATCAAAAACGGGACAACCTCTATAGTTGGCCGTGTGGTTTCCTCCGCAATTGCTGCATTTCTTTACCCGAGGATCATGTTTTGGCTTTTCGCACTTAGTCGTAGCATGCAGGTCACCACACACAACACAAACAGAAGGCAACTTGCAATAAGCCTTGGTGTGACCATATTCCTGGCAGTTTAAGCACTGTACGGGCCCAGATCGCTTATGTGGCGCTTCAACTACAACTCTACGATGCAAAATATATTTAAGGTCATAAATAGGGTGAGTCTCATTCTTTTTTAAATTTACATCACCAGGCTCAAGCTCCACTCGGAATATTGGTTGGGGATACCTCTCTCTGTTTCTTATGTTTGATACAAACTTGGCTTTAAAGCCTTTGCTGCACAAACTGGCCTTAATCTCCTCAGGGTCAACATTTGAATCAATACCTTTAATAACAACCTGTAGACCTTTTGCGTTCTTAAGTTGGTAGGTGTAGAAGCTTTTTTTATGTTTTTCAAGTTCGGAAACCGTAGTGCGGTAAGCGTTCTCGTGATTCACTTGAATTTTAGTTTCAAAAATGCTACCACGCTTTATGTTCGAAACATAAAAGTTGTTTTCTCCTATTAACTCAACTAAAAACTTTATGAGGTCATTTGAGTTTTTCTCTCTCAAATATATTGGGGGAGGCTTAAATGACTTTCTTTCGGGTAATGGGGCATCATTTTCCTCCTGCAAAATGGCAAAACGATTTTGCGATGAGGTCGGCTTTTCTTCATCTTTCAAAATTTTCGCTGCGTTTGTAACCTCTGCCGATTTAGGGATTCTTCCCCTCTTAAGAACTGTTATATAACGGTCCATTCCTACCTGGACCTTTGGAGCTTGTGAAGAAAATGGACTGTGACCGTCTTTAGCAACTGTAGGTTCAATTTCCAAATTCAATAAGGATGACCGCGATGAGGATGGTACCTCGGTATTTTTTTTATAATTCTTAAAAAGAGATTGGGCTAAATTTGTCCCTTGTTCAAAACACTTATTTAAATTTGGTGCACTTGCACTTAAATTGTTTGTATTTATTTTTGGTTTCTCACTCAAATAGTTTTTATTGTATTCAGGGTCTCTAATGTTTTCATTGCTCACGCTTGTTGAGCTTAATACAATATAAGCATTTCTGCTATTAGTCCCACTGTCACGACGATTACTGTAACTCATTTACCGTTTGCTTTTTTTTATTAAGTTTGTTTTGTTTTTTTTTTCACTTATGTATACAATATGTGTGTATATAATAAAAAATTGTTTGCCACCTATTACAAATATTCGCTCTTATTAACACTCGCGTAACACGTCCGCACACAACGAGTTTAAGATCACGAATGAAATTCATGACTGAAGATGTTTGTTGATTATATACAGCTTTCGGAGAGACCACCCATCCATTGGAGTTTGATTCTTGATTAAACTAATACAGATGAGCCACCACATTACCTATCTCTGGGATCCTATGAATCATAAAAAATATTCGAGTTCGTTTTTGTGCTGGCGAATTCCGTTTGATTTCCATAAACAAACCCTGATTCAGTTTATGGCCTGCAAAAGAGAAGACTGCATTTCTTGCATTTATTGTCCCATGCCAGCCATGATCTGCGTTAATTGTTTAATCATATTGTCAATTAAGGCTTCCAGGCGACTAAAATTGGGCCCGGTTGGTTCGTTTGTTGGCACCTCTTATTGTGTTATGGGCTGGGAAGACTTGCGTGCAGTATGCTGGTTAGACTTAAATGCGTTGACACAAGAAACTAGACTTGTAGTTGGTTGTGCTAATGGAGGCATATTTGTAGTTAGTATATTTAAAGGATGAGGAGGGGCAGGAACTACTTTCGGCTTAGATGAGCGCTTAACTGAATCGAAAAGCCAACTTGCACCAAGCTCCGGTGTGAATATATTTCTGGCAGTTTAAGAGCTGTACGGGCCCAGATCGCTTACGTGGCGCTTCCACTCTATAACGCAAAATGTATTTCAAATTATAAATCGGGTGAGTCTCATTTTTTTTTTTTAATTTGACATCACCAGGCTCGAGCTCCACTAGGAACGGTGGTTCAGGGTATTTTTTCCTGTTTCTTAGGTTTGATAAAGATTTGACTCTAAAGCCCTTCATGCACAAACTGGTTTTAATTTCATCAATACTTTTAATCACTAATTGGAGGTCTTTTGCATTTTAAAGTTGGTATGTATAGAAGCTTTTGTTTAGTTTTTCAAGTTCTGTTACCGTGGTGCGGTTTGCATTCTCGTGATTAACTTGGATTTTGATCTCGTATATGTTACCACGTTTTATGCTTGTCACATAAAATTTTTTTTCACCGATTAATTCAACTAGAAACTAGATAAATGAGAGGTGTGCTTTAAAGTCTTTATTTCAGTAAAGGGGGCCTCATTATCCTCGTGCAAAATTGCAAAACAATTTTGCGACGAGGTTGGCCTTTCATTGTCTTCTGAAATTTTTGCAGGTTGAAATGCTTCTGCCGATTTCGGGCTTCTTCCCCTTTTAAGAACTGTTACGTAGCGGTCCATCCTCGCCTGGATCTTAGATGCAGCTGCAGAAATTGTGCTTAATGCGACTTTAGCAGCTGCAGGTTCAACTTCAGACGTTGATAACGATGACCGCGAGAAAGATAGAAATTGGGCTAAGTTTGTTTTTTTTTTTCAGTACAATTATTTATATTAGGCGCCCCGAACTAATATTATTTGTAATTAATTTTTGTCTTGCATTTAAATAGTTTCTACTATATTTTTATTGCTAACACTTGTGGAGCTGAACACAATGAAATCGTTTCGGCTATCAGGCCCACTGTCACGACTATTACTGTTACTCATTAACCGTTCGCTTTTTTATTTAGTTTATTTTGTTTTATTTTCTCACTAATATGTGTATGTATGTATGTATGTATGTATGTATATTAATAAATTCGTTTGCCACTTTTTACTAATATCACATATTACCAATATTACACTCGCGTAGACACATTCGTACACTACGAGATTAACTCCATTATTTTCTAAAACGCAACGCCATAAAACAAACTATATTGATAGTTTTTTATATTTTAGTTTTTTTCCAAACAATTGTTTTTGTATTTATGCGTTGTGTTTTACGTAATAAGGCCCTAATAATACGACTGAGGAAGTCAACTTAGTGACAAAAAGTGGGTCTAGAAAAATTAATGAGGCTGTTTTCCTGAATGCAGTTTGCTTAGCAGGCCGAATTTCCAAGGAAGGAAGGCGTTTATCAAGGAAGCTTCAATTTATATTTGCAAAACTAAGAAAGATAAAATAAATTTTAAGAAAGATCATACCTTGTGTTCGGTAACCATTGCGGAATAAAAATTTGAATGTAAGCTATTTTTTGTCACTTTCTGTAAATTCTTTACAAATTCAGATATAGAATAATTTATATTTAAACTGTGATTCTCGTTACATACTGATTATTAAAATATACACAGAAAATTTTTTCAGTAACTGTCTGTAAGTTATTTAAGAAGTATTTCGTCAATTATTTTAAACGAAGAAACACTCAAACTGTACTACAATTAATTTTTTAACTGGTTTGGACGTTATTCACACAAAAAAAACTGATTTTCAGTTGAAGTTAATTTTTTAGTTAATTGTTAGGAAAAAGTCAAACGACTATTATAGCTGGCAATACCAAAAAAAAAAACATTTAACTTTGTTGGTGTTTTTTCTAAAAATTGTTGTTTTACAGTAAAGTTGTTAAAATAACACAAAATATGTGTACATGCTTCGTATTTTTTGTCGTTTTATTTCAACACATAAATTTCAATAAGCTTCTATCTAGCTAAAAAAAAATATATTCCGTTTGCATTTCTGGATAAAATGTAAGTTAAATAGGTGATATTAAGAGTCAAAATCATTATTACCGTTCAAACAGTACTGATGATAAACACAAGTGTATGGTGTCGAAAATACATTTTACTTGACTGGTGCTGGTCAGAAAAATTGGCTTTTCAAATAAGGTTTCTTAATTCTTAGCAAAAACAAATGTTAGCCAAAACAAACAAAATTTTAAATAAGGTCGGAATAATAAAAAGCAAAACAAAAGTTTTTTTATGTTATTATTACATACATATAATTATGTTATTTTGTATTGAAAGTAAAAACAAATGAAAAAAAGTTAGTTTTATGATTTTCTGCAAGTTAATTTTTTTATTTCTAAAATTTAAATGAAGTTTTTTGTTGATTTAAAGTAATATCTTATTTGAGTAAGTTTAAATGAATATTTAGTTATTTTCGAGTACATTTACTTTTTTAAGTGTATGATTACCTGTTGATACGGGAAAAATTGATTCATTATTTATTTGAGACTCTACCCAATCCATTAAGAGTTCAATGTATTTTGGTGCTGGTAGTGCAGTAGGCTTTTTAAAACTGCAATAAAATAAACAGCAAATTTTATTAAGAGTGTAATGCAATAACCTAATAACATAAAAATAAGCAAAAAAAATCTAAACTTTACCAATGGTAATAATCAAATATATTTCATCAGCAGGGTAATAAGTTAAAACAGTTAAAGTAACTTATAATAAATTTAGGCTGGCACTAAATCAAGTATGCATTTTCATGTTTTCGGTTGAGAGCAGGCTTAAATTAGAAAATTGCCCATATATTTTCCTGTCTCTCAAATTGGCTTACTTACTTAATTTCGGCGAAGACAACTTAAAATTACGACAAACATCTCTGCTTTTATAAAAATAACATCTTTTTTTCAACTAATAATTTACTAAACAAAAATTATTACATATACAATTAAAAAAAATTAATAGATAAAATTATTGAAAACTAAGCTCAAAGCAAAGTGCTGTACTTTAAACATTAAAAATATTGATTTTTTGCTTTTTTTTAATTTATGTAAAAACACTAAACCAATAAAAAAAAGAAACCACCTCTGCCAATGTTCCGCAAATCTCGCCCTGAGAAAATTTTTACTTGAACCGTGTTAACTGAAACAAAACCGCGATACGTCGACAGAAACAGCTGATTTTTCTCACTTGACAGTTTTTGTAACTTTTTATGTGAAAACTATCTGCTAGGTCAATTCTTGAAAGTGGTGGAAAAAAGTCTTACAATTATCAATAAATTAATTCTCTATCATAATTTTTAAATTGAATCTTTAAATTTTTTTGTTGATACATAAAATTTTAATTTTAAGAAAAACGTTAAAAATAAAAGTTTATTTATAGAAGTATTCATTTATTTCATGTCTATGGATTGTGATCCTTATAGACGGATAAAAAATTAATTATTAACAATTCACAAAATAAAAAGATAATAAATAAAATAATTGTTTTTTTTTTGTTGACTTTATGTGACATTTAATGATAAGTTATTACAGCACAGAATTAAATTACATTATACGTTGTTTAGATGCAGAATTATATTACGCTTATCGGCTCTTCAGACATTAGACTAATTCTGCCAGAATATAATGGCTGTTTGTAGGCAAAAGGCAGGAAGAGGAGTATAGTTATTTGTTGGCGTAATTTTTCAACCAGCCTCAACCCTGCACTAGTAACACAAAACCAATACATACATAGAAAACCAAACCTCAAATAAATTAAAAGACACTAACACACACACACACGCTTTATACAAGTATACATTTTATGCCATAAACAATTGATACCGTGTGCTACTAAAAGAACAAAAATGTTTCACTTAAATTTTAGTCTGGTGTGTGAAGAGCCATTGACATTAAAATTTAGAGATAAATAAATAACATTATACAGTTCGTTAAAAGTAAGGGAGTCGTAAAATAGCTCTGGTGAGGTAAAGAGCTCGCGCGTCGTTGGTCATTATTTTTTAAAGACAACCAGGCCGTCCCTTTTTATCGCACTTCGAGAATTTTGCGTCTCACTCTCGCATGTGGTGAAGTGTGTGGCGTCGCATAACTGTACCGCGATAAAGTTATCAGAGACTGCAAAATGACGCAGGGGACGTTGAGGTACATTAAAGGTAGTTGACCCAACAAAAACTCCGAACAGATATTGCCATTTATTAAATTGATGATGAAAGTTACGTTAAGCATGGTTTTACGACTTTTAAGTGTGGGTAGTTTTTTCCGTCTAGATTTATAGTTTCCAAGATATAGCATATCGAATATTTCATAAAAATTGTTAATTTGTATGGGAGCTACCCCTTTTTTTGCCCCCACTCAAAAAATTTTTTCTTTAAAGCGTAGGCGCACTCTGTACAAAACAGCCGCTAGCTGTAGTCACATTGGTCCAGTAGGGACGAGATTCTGCAGACTTAGACAATTTTTCAATTTATTTTTTTGTTAGCAGAATATCTATTTTTGTTTTATTTTAAAACCAATGTCAATTTCTGTGCCAATTGTGCTTAGCTTTGCACAATTGACATTGAAACCATAACATAATTATCACACTGAACCTTCATAATTATCTGGATAATTATAAAAGGAAAGAAAGAATATAAATAGGTATATATTTGTAAAGAACTATATTTCTTTATACATATATACAATGACAAACAACATTTTAGTAAAATAAACTTACTGAACTGGATTAAAATTTTATGTCGTCCAAAAAATTTGTTGACAGAAATTCAACACTTTTTTAATGTTTACATACAAATAGACTTAATGGTAATTTGTGAAACACTTGCATGGTTCCTCAATTTTGTTTTTTTTTTTTATAAAATTACTAAAAAAAAAATAATAATAAGCTTCTATATACATACATATATACACAATTAATTTGTAAACTACTTGCATTGGTTCTTAATGTTGATTTTTGCATGTATTACTGTCAAAAAAAAAAAAAAATGAAATCACCCACAAGCATGCCTATATACCTAATGATCGGTTCTAACCGACTTGCATGTCAACTTCTCCTATATGTATGTATTTTTAAAAATTTAAACCAATATCATGGTTTCGTAATGTTTACTTTTCATATATTTAAGTCAAAAAATTAATTAAAACACCTACAAATATACCTAGATACTTAACGGTAAATTTTAAGCGACTAACATGTTAATTTTTTATTTTTAAACCACTTGCATGGGTTCTTAATTTTTATTTTCATATATTTAAGTGAAAAAACCAACATACCTATATACTTAATGATAGTTTTTGAACGACTTGCATGTGAAATTTCTTATACATATATATTTTTAAAATTTAAATGACTTGCATGGGTTCTTAATGTTTATTTTTTCATATAATTAAGCTAAAAAACTTAAACATCTACAAACATACCTATATACTTTCATTGTTTCTTAATGTTTAGTTTTCATATATGCTTTTATACTTAATGATAATTTTAACCGACTTGTATGTTAATTTTTTATATATATTTCTCAAATGTCAAACCACTTGCAAGGTTTCTCAATGTTAATTTTTTATACATTAAAATCAATATATACTAAATGATACTTTTAAACAATTTGCATGTTAGTTTTTATATAACCTCTTGCACGGTTTTTCGGGTGGTGTTCTCCAACATAGAGATGGGTCAACATGGCGCAGCCGCTAACGGCATTATCTCTCCCCTTTCCGTTCCAACCAAAAAGGTTGTAACCACTCCAGAAAGCAGATTCCAAGAAGCCGCGACATATGAACGCAATCGAATAGTACAACGCAACTTCTCCACATATACCAAATACAACACATCCTACACAACCAAGTCAGGCAACGACAGCAGCAAGCTGGACAAATTGAATCTAATTTAAATCAATTGTCTTACATACAATTAGGAAGCACAGCTGGTTTAGTGACTTTTCCAAGTCACACCGTTGAAAATCATCAAACAACACTAGCAGCAACAAACGCAGCTATATACTTGGCAACATCACTAGCCACAGGTAAAATTAAAAATGTTTTGCCGCAAGCTCATGGGTTACTACCAATTTGCAACAGTTGTCTGTAAGCAGCAATGGTTTATGTAAAGCCTATGATACACCTTTAAAGTCAGTGACTATTGTCAAGAACGAAGCAAAAACTCATCAATTCTGCAGAAATCACATCCGTAAACTACTGCCGTTGTCTACCCTACAGCACTACTGGGGCCACAGACGTCAGTTTCGGAGTCGTGTGCTAATTTTACAACTGATGATACAACCAGAACAAAAATTTTGACTCTACAAATGCCTTAAAACATTAACACAGTTAGCAAGTTCACTGTAAAAAATAATGGTAATAATAAAAACCATTTTTGAATTTTAACTTCACAGCAACAACAACAGCTGCAATTACAACTATGATAAAAATAAAAATGAAGTTGCTCTTCAGCCCTTACTTACTAAATCAGATCTCAATGGAACAGAGCTTCTTCCACAGAATCCCTTACATACGACATTCAATTAGTTATTTTAAATCGAAAAACGTCGGAAAATTGTTTAAGCTATATTACGTGAGAAACATGGTCCAAAATACAATTTAACGACAATTTCGTCAACGGCAACGACAACAATTAACAGAAGCCGTGATAAAAGAGCCACACTTTTCTACAAAGGGGGGAGGGATGTTGAGAGCCACCCTCGTACAACTTATTTTGAGAGCCACCCTCGTATATATTTAGTTTAATTTAAACAAACATAAAGGGTGCTGACCCGATAATGCAAGTCAGCACTTTCACAAAGTTGTTGACCCGATAATGCGAGACAGCACATTCACAAAGTGTTGACCTGATAATGCGAGTCAGCACTTTCACAACATTGCTGACTTCTAGAAGCGTATCGAATATTTTATAATAATTGTCGATTTGTATGGGAGCTACCCCTTTTTTTGCCCCCACTCAAAAAAATTTTTCTTTTATAGTTTTCGAGATATAGCGTATCGAATATTTTATAATAATTGTTGATTTGTATGGGAGACAAAAGACTACTAGTCTGCTCCTCAATTTAAGCAATAGAAGTCTTAAGTGTATTTGAAACCCTCATATGGCGATTTGAAATATATGACCAGTTAGTTAATTAGAGGGAAATACTTTATGTTTTTGCAGATTGCGGAATGATGTGGAGAAATAAGAGATTATGTCTGTCTGTCTGTCTGAATATCGACAAAAGTGCACTCGAAAGCGGTTCTTTGATAAACTTGGTATGGTATCTAGTTGTAGAAGCTTCGTTTTGCTTTTATTTTATAGTTTTTGGCCTTTGCCTTACTGTTCTTCCTCATACTTTTCTAAAGGGGCTTAAAATGGGTATTAAGCCTTTTAAATGGAAGTAGCTTATAAACTTTGGAAACTCTCCTAGCCTAATGTAGGATGCTGGTGTCCAAACAGTCCCCTAGTGGACAGACCGGAAGTAAGATTAAACGCGTGCATTGAAGTCTCTTGTTTTTGTAAGTACTTGGAACACTTAACGTCTTTGAAGTAGTATTGCTGGAAACTGGGGCAAGGTAAAATCATGAATTAATGATTGTGCCGACTAAAGAAGTATAAATCTCCATCACACTGCTTAGAAAATTGTTGCTTTAATATTGTGGAAACGACTTCAAACAAACATTAAAAAAATTAATGGCCCATACAAATTCAGTCTTATACCAGATGTTCACAGTACAGAAAGTACTATTTTCAAACTGATGTATACCAGGTGATGATTCAGAAAACGAACCGAAATGATGATTCTGCAGTAAACAGAAAGAAAACCATTTTCAACAAGAGTTACATGCTACTTGCATGTGCCGATTAAATTGATATTGTGGCAAGAATTTGCCTTTGCAAACATTGAGTACCAGTCAAGAAAATAGATCTGTTGATTAACAAAGCAAAAACAGAATTAACGATTTACCAGCTCAGAAAAATAAAAAGAAGAGTAGTGGTTGCAAAAAGATGTAACTTTGGACTAAACGAGAAGTTAATTCAATTCTCGTCTTAAGAAAATATTTCTATTCAACACCCTTTTATCATCTGTGCTATTATTTGTTGCTAAAGGTATGTATACTGGCGCAAGCAGATAAATATTTTCTTGGCGTATTTGAAAAAAATATCCTAAGTAAATATGAAAAAAATATTGCACAGCAAAATAAAGCACTCTTACAGGGCTTTTGTTTTAATAACAAAACACTTGTGCTTTTATGATTTACAGTACTGTAAGCCCGTGCAAACATGTTTGCACTTGTAAAAATAAAATTGTAATGAAAACTTTTTATTGTTAATATAAAAAGTGTTAATCTAATGAAGCCATCTTAGAAAAATATGACCTACATGTACGTATATGGACTTTTGTCCTTAATACTTTGTTTTGTGTTTGTTGTTGCAAGAGTATTAGTTTTGTTGCTTTTGTTTAAGAGAAATATGCATGACAGGTTTTAAACTTACGTAAGTCCATGTTTTTCAATTTGATATAAAAGAAAATATATTATGATATGTTATCTGAGATTTTCAATTTCAAAAAGTTTTTTATTTAAACTTTTGTTGTGTTAGTTTAGACATAGTAATTTTTCTTTATGTTGTTGGTAAAAAGTTTAAATATTTCATTCCCTTTTAACACATATGAAACAGCATGCATTTTAAAGATGAACACACCATTTCTAAAATGCTTGAGTTAAAGTAAATATATGTAAAACTCAAATGGAAGGGGTCATTATTTTAAGCGGTAATTTGGGTTATATCACGCAGGATTTTTCAGAAAATAAAGTAAGTCATCAGTACATGAAATGCTAACGCTTTTGCATAATTCTTAAGTTGTAAGAAAGCTACTTCTTTTTAAATATATTGTCGCAGCTTTATGACAGATACAAAAAACTCAGAGCAATGCTTTTTCTTACAATAAGTTTGTCTCTCAACCTGTACCAATATGTGGACTTATTAAATGTTGTCGTTTAGAGCCAAAATGGTGATTAAAATTTCATTTACTTTTGTTATTCAAGGTTAGAAGCAGCTTGATTCTGAGCAACAATTTTTAACAATTTTAAAAAAAGTTGGTAACAAATTTTCAGTTCTGTAAGACACCATTTTCAAAGAATCATCTCCAGGTTTTAAAAACATCCTTTACAAACATCCTTTTTTTGCCCCCACTCAAAAAATTTTTTTTAAAGCGTAGGCCTTCTTGCCCAATTACTTTTTGTAGAACATTTGATTTCGATATCTGTTATAGTTTCCGAGATATAGCGTATCGAATATTTTATAATAATTGTTGATTTGTATGGGAGCTACCCCTTTTTTTGCCCCCACTCAAAAAAATTTTTCTTAAAAGAACATTTCATTTCGATATCTTTTATAGTTTTCGAGATATAGCGTATCGAATATTTTATAATAATTGTCGATTTGTATGGGAGCTACCCCATTTTTTGCCCCCACTCAAAAAAATTTTTCTTTAAAGCGTAGGCCTTATTGCCCAATTACTCTTTGTAGAACATTTGATTTCGATATCTGTTTTAGTTTCCGAGATATAGCGTATCGAATATTTCATAAAAATTGTAAATTTGTATGGGAGCTACCCCTTTTTTTGCCCCGCTCAAAAAATTTTTTCTTTAAAGTGTAGGTCTTTGCGTACAATTACTTTTTGTAGAACATTTTAAGTCGATAGCTGTTATAGTTTACGAGATATAGCGCATAAAATATTTCACCAAATTTGTGCAATTGTAGGAAAAATACCCCTTCTCCTGGTCCTATCTGAAAAAACTTTTTCCATTATTTAGGTCCCTTCTTTAGAAGTATCCGTGCCAAGTTTTGTGGCAAGAGTGACTATACTTACTGAGATATATAGGGATATATGCACGGATTTTGTCCTAAAAAAATTGGTTACTCTGGGTTTTCGCTTATATCTCGGTCAATAGTGAACCGATTTTGGTGATTTTAAATAGCGATTGTCTCCAGGATATTTCTAATAGTTTGACACCATTAACTGGTCTGTATCTTTTTATTTGACTCCGGAAACTTGATTTCAACAGACGGACATCGCTAAATCGGCTTCCCTATCTATAAGAATCCAGAATATATATACTTTATGGGGTCGCAAATGAATAATAAAGAAATTACAAACGGAATGACAAAGTGATATATACTATGTGAAGGGTATAAAAATAATAATAACTTATTCTGAGTTGCTGCTTTCATATTCATCATCTGACTCTTTAATATTTATGATAGTATTTTGCAGTAATTTTAAAATATCTGGAGTTAATTGTCCACGCTTAGTTCTTGGCGCTTTTCTTAAATTACATATATATGGATCTGATGATATTAGCAGTCTATTTAGTAAATCAGAGTTGGTATCTTTGCGAGATATTTTGCGCGTAAATTGCAATCTGTAGCGTCTAGTGTCTTTATTTATCGACTCTTGAGCTTCCTCTGACAATTGGCCAATTGGGAGGATGCAATTCTGAATAATTATTTTGCCATGCCAAAGAACTTTGTGCACACTTACCGGCATATAATACCATGTATATAGTTTTCATCAACCTATACTTATTTGTAGACAAATCCAGGATCATTGCCAATGCTTCATCAGGCGATAGAGATTTTGGCGTTTTTTCTTGTAATTTAATTTTTTTATTTGAGAACCTCTTTCTGGAGAAGCAATAGCCAACTCCTTGACTATTCTCGCTGAATTACGCTTACCTGCTGATCGTATTTGTATTTCTACTGCCATGAATAATTGTTCATTACTTACAACATTTGCCAGATTTTTTGATTTTCTTTCTTTACTTCTTTGGCTGCAGTCTTCAAAGTTTTAAGTTGGCCTGCCTCTGCCTCTAGTATTACCCTGTGCAACAGAAGTTGATGTGAAATATGAATAATCAATTGTGCTTGTTAACCAATCGTTATTATTATGGAAAAATCGTGGTTTCGTTCTGTTGGCCTGTTGCCACTTTGTTTCAAATTTAGTACACAAGTTTGAAGCAAGGACCTTTACTTTATCAAATTGTATAGTTGTTGCTGAATTACTGCAAAAATTTTACAAAATAAAATTAACTATACAGTCAATCCGGGTTTCTTTTAAAGAAGACAGCCATACATTAAAAACATCTCTGAGGGTAATTGAGGCCGAGCTCATATTGTACTTTTGGAAAAAAATTTTAATGGGGCAGCTTAGGGCAGGATTTTTTTTTAAATTCTATAACAGCAAGGTTGAAAGATTACGCAAACGTTTATGGATGTGGTGAAACGGATGGAAATCAAAAGATTAGTTGGTTTGTTAAAACTTGTAAAAAAAAACTCACTTAGCTCAACACTTAATAAAAAACTTACCATTTATCAGAAAATAAAGTGTTTTTGTGTGTTAGTTTTAAAAGTTACAACAATTGAATAGAAAAAAAAAATTTTAATATCGCTTTTACAACGCCTTCTATTTACTTTTAAATTTGCAGAAAATATGCACAATATTTTCTTTTAACATGTCATTCAGAGTACCGTTATAAGCACTGAAACTGAAAGATATTCACGAATCATATAATTTTAAGCTAGTCTGGGCCTTGGCTTGCAAACAGTGTAGACAATTCAAATTTTTAACTAACTTTATTTTCTTATTTTTGTCGTGCTAATTTTTAAAACCGAACACTGTGCGTGGGTGAGGGGACACGGGACCAATGGGGGTAACTGTGCTGCTGATGCACTTGCCAGAAATGGGGCCGGATTGGATGATCGGGCAATTGACCACTTTTGTGGCATCCCCCTCTCCTCTTGCAAATTCCGCGTGGATGAACATTCTCGGGGAATTACAGGGGCTAGATGGTCTGACGAACCCAGGTGTGTAACTACTCGGATAACCTGGACGAGGATAGATCCGGGTCGTTCGAAGTCTCTCCTTGATTTGGATAGGAGAAGGATAAGGGACACCGTGGCCGCAATCACTGGCCACTGCCGATTTGGCACCCATGCCGAAATATTGGGATTGCCTTGGAACGACTTCTGTAGAAGCTGTGAAGACGAAGAGGAGACTGAGAGCGTACAGCACTTTGGTATCGGTAGACTAAATGGCCTGTCGGACGTGGCCAACATTGGCCTAGCTAACCTGACGTCCTTTATCAGGGATAGCGGCTGGTTCGGGGACAGCGGCTAATATGGGACGACTACCGCTGAGCTTGCACTTTCATTCTATCTCCCTCTCTTTATTTCTATTTTGTCAAATTTAATTTATCTTTTTCTTCTTCTTTTTCTTCCCCAGGTATCACAAAGGGACCGGTAAAACGGACCCAAGTGGGCTGCACAACTATCACTTCATCACTTCCGCAGCCGCCTGTTCTACCTAACCTAACCTAACCTTGTTTGAAATTTTTGATTTTTTTTTTAATTCCACCGTTCAAACACAAAAAGTAAATGCAGAGGGAAAATTTTATGAATTCGCCTTGATTACCTGGTTATGTGTACTCGGAATGAATTGCTAAGTTTTACTTTGATCTTCTTTTTTGAATTCGTAAGTTTTTTATATTTATGTATTAACTTATATACATTTTTTTTTTTTTAAATAAAAACAGTTTTTTATTAGTACAACCTGTAAATTTTTCTTAATTTGAAGAGCGGGATTCCCGGGAAATGAATGTTTGATTACCCGTTTCCCGGGAAGCGCAAAAGTCCGGGGAAAAAACCCCAGTACAATGTAATAACATGTCTGTTTTTATCAAGGTTGGCAACCGAAACGAATAACGGTATCGGCATTAAAAAATTTATCATTTTGGTATCGGTATTTTGATTTTATCAGTATCGGTATAGATACTTACTTAATGGTATTTACAAAAAATAAAAAATAAATTATATTCAATTTAAAAACATAGATAAGTTTTTTTTATACGTTCTTTTTTTAAGGCTAATCTAAAAAATTGCTGACTTGTAGAAGTAGGTACATTGTTTAAAAACATTTTTAAAAACAAATAGGAACATAAAATAGAAATTCACACATCAAATATTTGTATAGTAAAAAATATTTTTAAAACTAATAAAAAATCAGTACGTATTTATAAAAATATGTAAATACCAAGGTACACTTATACAGTTTATACTAAGAGCCTAGCTGACTATAAATATTTTAAAAAGTGAATAACAAATTAATTGTGTATTAAGTTTTAAATTTTTTGACATTTACTTTTTCAAACACAAAAAGGAAATGCAGAGGGCGAATTTTTGAATTCAAAGTCAATTTTTTGAAAAAAAATATTAATTAAAATTTAATTAATAATTTATAGCCTTGACAAATACATTTAAGTTTACTGTTTGGGATATTTAAAAAGCATTTACTTTTTTAAATGCATATGTAAATAATAAGGAACACAATATATGGTTGATTAAAACAGCTCCGTGTTGGATCGAATCACAATGACTGCATTTAAACTATCCTAATCTAACTTATTGCGGCTAGGGTTCAATAAATATTTTACCCCCGAAAATAATTTTTCTAAGCTAACTTGTGTAGTAGGGTGGAGCGAAAATATAGAGTTTTGAATTTTTTTCAAAATTTGATAAGATTTGGGTTGTTAAAAGTTGTTAATCCGTATACTGGTTCTGCCTTTAGAATTTGCAATAAGTCGAATTATATCTTCAGGCGACTTAAAAATTGCAAAGAAAATTAAAATTGCGCAAATATCAATGCTTATTCAATTTGTGTTTCGTTCAAAATATGATTGAACTTGAGACCAAATATTAAATATACATATATGCTATCAGTAACGCCCTGAAAAAATGTCATGATTTCAAACAGATTTCTTGAGGTGCCACAATATTACTGAATTTCGAAGATTTACCACCAAAATCACAAATATTTTTCAGTTTTTCATTTTCCTAATTATATAAATTTATTTCCTTTATTATATTATTATATTTCTTTTATAATTACATTTCTTTTGTTTCAGATTAGGGCAAGTAATATACCAAAAAATATGACAACTTTAACGCGGAGTTGGAGTACCATTTAATGAAAATATTTTACCCACATATGGAGATATATTGGAGCAGTACATATTTACACGTAACTACTTGAAGTTGGAAGATTAGTTAAACGAGCCTACGTTTTTAAAAGTAGTCAAAACTATCGTCCCTTTTCTTGAAACTCTTTGGAAAAAAGCGTCCATACCTATAATATCTACTGAACGCATTATTGAAAGAATCTGTGACTACCACTGCAAATACAGAAATCTTATGAAATCTTTCAAACAGCGATCCAATACTCCTAGTTTTATAAAGAAAACCGAAGAATTTAACGATAAATCGAAAGTTTTGTTCGACATTGCTTCATGCAAATGTAAAAATTGCGAAAAGTGCATTTGCAAAAAGAACAAAAAAATTTTCTGTGACGGAAAGATTGTTTCTACTAGACCAAAGAACTGCAAGAAAAATGATGATAGAAAATATTGTAACAAAACAGCTCCATGAACGGGAAAAAAGAAAACTGAAACAAGAACGATCTCTACAAGAGGCTAACAGTTTTAAAATGCAAAAATTTGACAAGCCCGATAAAGATACATCTGTGGAGATCACCTAACTCTTAGATGATCTAACTATGAATTGAGACTTGCCTTTATTTGAAGTTATTAAGCCAATCCCCTCTACTTTATCTGGTATTTCCACGTATGATCAAATGCGTAAGACTCTGCCAACATAAGCTCGTGAATGTGATCGATGGGGCCTTTCTGACCCCGGTGCTGCTGCTGTTTCTTCTGCGTTATTACAAGATTTAGGCATTGTTCATGAAAACGATACAGCGGCTATTATCGATCGCAGCAAAATTAGACGTGAGAGACAGAAATGTCGGAGTAAATTTCTGTTTGATTCCGGGGAAAATAAGGTGGTAAGATCTATTTATTTCGATGGAAGAAAAGATCCATCCAGAAAAACTATTATAAAAGATGGAGTATATCATCCGGTAACAACTATTGAAGAACATATTGACATTCTTCGGGAACCAAATTCCGAATACTTAGGACATGTTACTTCTCAGTCTAGAAATGCTATTAATATTTCAAACGCCATTACAGATTACTGTTTACTTAAAACATATGACACTCAAGAATTAATTGCCACAGGATGTGAGGGAACAAATGTCAATACCGGTTACAAAAATGTTGTGATAAGAAAGTTAGAGCTCCATTACAACAAATGTCTGCATTGGTTTGTGTGCTTGCTGCACACAAATTTACTTCCGGTTAGACATCTTTTCACTAGTCTAGACGGCGCAACACATGATCCTAAATCATTAGGTGGTCCAATTGGTAAATCTTTAAAAGAATGCGCTCAGCCCGTTTTAAAATTTAAACCAATTGAAGGGCATGAAGGATATCCACTGCCGGAAATTGGTTTAAATGAATTAAGCAATGATCAGAAATATGATGGTTCTTGCTGTTATATCGGGTGAGTGTAATAAAGCTCTGGCCAATATTCAACCTGGAGCAATATCACACCCCCGCTGGCTTACAACTGCCACAACGAACCCTCACAAAATCTTATAATTTTAGCTACATATGTAGTAAAAGTGTATGCACCGGTCTGGTTTAGTATTAAAGTTAAATAAGCTTGCTGGGAAGGTCCAAGACATTTGTGAAAACTCATCTTTTTAACTAGATATCTTTCAAAACATTTGAAGGATGTAGTAAATCCAGTTATTCAAAGAAACGCCTATTTCGTGCACCCGGAGAACTTATTATTGGCTATGATTAAAGATAAAAGACCAAATATTTGGAAACTTGTCCTTTGTCGAATGATACGTACAAGAGAGCAACAGAGGCCTAATTAAATACGACAGTTTAAAGTTCCCGTGTTAAATTTTGATGCCCAAGAATACAACGAGATGATAGATCATGAGTCTTTTAAAAATATTGAACCTCCCTTAACAATATCACTTACAACAGTCGAAATTAAAAATTACATAACTAACGGCGATGAAATGATAACTTTTCTCAGACTTGCGTGTCACACTCAAGCCGTCGAACGTTGCGTCCGTTTGGTGACAGAAGCTGCAGCAGCTATAGAGAAAGAGATGGCTACATTCGATCGAGGCTGATGTCTAGATCTATCTATAATAATAAATCGGAAAACAAACTTATGTAGTAGTCTAAACTTATTATTTTAATGTTAAATGATAAAAATGCGTTTTTTTTTAAATTTTGTTTCTCATTAATTACGTTTATATATATTTAATGAATTATTATTCAGCTCCTTTTTATACCTTCACATAAGTGATAAGGGTATATATAAGTTTGTCATTCCGTTTTTAATTTCTTTATTATCCATTTGGGACCCCATTAAGTATATATATTCTGGATCCTTATAGATAGGGAAACCGATTTAGCGTTGTCCGTCAATCCGTCTGTCCGTATTATGGTTGAAGTCAACTTTCTGAAGCCCCCCGATATCGCATAGACCCGTAAGAGGTATCAAACAGTCAGAGATAGTCGTGAGAAAATCAGTATTGAAATTCAGCAGAATCGCCCGATAAATGATCGAGATATAAGCAAAAAACCAAGACTACCTCCTTTTTTTCAGTCTACAACAACAACAAAGAACATACTTATGTATGTAATAAAAAAACAACAAAAAAAGAGAAAAAAACAGAATCAGTCATGTTGATATTATTGAACCACACCCAAAACGAAAATTTTATTAGTATTCATACATATAACAGGGTTGCCATACAAAGCTTAATTTAAACATTTTTAAAATCGCTCCTACGGCTTCCAGGGTTCTCCTACAAAGGTAAAATGTAAGACCGACCCAAATTATTTTATCCATCCATTATTGTGGAACATACTTACCCTCTATACCATGGTTGCCATACAAAATTTAAAAAAATAAGGTACAAACCGCTACAACTTCCCGGAAGGCGCCCCTTGAGAAAAAAAATGTATTACAGACCCCCATTAGTTTTTCCTCCCGAACATATAATAATATGCTTACCCCTTATCTCCACGCCCTAAGGGGGTTGCCAAACAAAATTTACAAAAATGATATGAAAATGCCCACAACTTTTTCAGAGTTGGCCTTAGAACAGTAAAGTGTATGACGGACCCCCATTAGTTTCCTCTGCCAAACATATTCCTAGAGTATACTTACGACCTATCTCCACGCGTTAAAGAGGTTACCATACATTTACAAAAATGATATTAAAATTCCCACAGCTTCTTCAGAGTTGGCCTTAGAGCAATAAAGTGTACGACCGACCCCCATTAGTTTCTCCTCCCAAACATATAATAATATGCTTACCCCTTATCTCCACGCCCTAAGGGGGTTGCCAAACAAAATTTACAAAAATGATATGAAAATGCCCACAACTTCTTCAGAGTTTGCCTTAGAACAGTAAAGTGTATGACGGACCCCCATTAGTTTCTTCTGCCAAACATATTCCTAGAATATACTTACCCCCTATCTCCACGCCCTAAGAGGGTTGCCATAAAAAAATTTACAAAAATGATATGAAAATGCCCACAATTTCTTCAGAGTTGGCCTTAGAGCAATAAAGTGTACGACCGACCTCATTAGTTTCTTCTCCCAAACATATTCCTAGAACATACTTAGCCCCTTTCTCCACGCCATAAGGGGGTTGCCATACAAAATTTACAAAAGTTATGCCCACAACTTCTTTAGAGTCGGCGTTAGAGCAATAAGGTATACGACCGACCCCAATTAGTTTGCCCTCCCAAACAAATTCCTAGAATATACTTACCCCCTATCTCCAAGCCCTAAGGGGGTTGCCACACAAAATTTACAAAAATAATATGAAAATGCCTACAACTTCTTTGGAGTTGGCCTAAGAGCAATAAAGTATACCACCGACTCCTATCAGTTTCTTCTCGCAAACATATTTCTAGAGCATACTTATCCCCTATCTCCACGCCCTGAAGGGGTTGCCATACAAAATTTACAAAAATGATATGAAAATGCCTACAACTTCTTCAAAGTTGGCCTTAGAGCAATAAAGTGCACGACCGACCTCATAAGTTTCTTCTCCCAAACATATTCCTAGAATATACTTACCCCCTTTCTCCACGCCTTAAAGAGGTTACCATACATTTACAAAAATGATATTAAAATGCCCACAGCTTCTTCAGAGTTGGCCTTAGAGCAACAAAGTGTACGACCGACCCACATTAGTTTCTTCTCCCAAACATATAATCATATGCTTACCCCTTATCTCCACGCCCTAAGGGGGTTGCAATACAAAATTTACAAAAATGATATGAAAATGCCCACAACTTCTTCAGAGTTGGTCTTAGAACAATAAAGTGTATGACGGGCCCCCATTAGTTTTTTCTCCCAAACATATTTCTAGAATATACTTACCCCCTTTATCCACGCCTTAAAGGGGTTGCCCTACAAAATTTACAAAAATGGTATGAAAATGCCCACAGCTTCTTCAGAGTTGGCCTTAGAGCAATAAAGTGAACGACCGACCCGCATTAGTTTCTTCTCCCAAACATATTACTAGAATATACTTACCACCTATCTCCACGCCCGAAGGGGGTTGCCATACAAAATTAACAAAAATGATATGAAAATGCACACAACTTCTTAAGAGTTGGCCTTAGAGCAATAAAGTGTACAACGCACAGTGCTGTGTCCCATAGACAAAAATACAATAAAAAAAAGGTTTTATATTATAGATAAAAATATATAGGTCGACAGATAACAACAATTTTTAAATAAATTTTAAAGAATTTTTTTCGATTTAGCTTTTTTTGGTGGCGCTAGGGGGCGCCAAAGTGAAGAATTTGAGTATAAGATTGAAATTTTTTTTGTAGTAAATAACTATACTTGCAACTAACTGTAAACAAATTTTTTTGTGATTTCTTTTTTTATAAGTATTTCTTATTGCTTTGAAAAATGCTTATTATTCACTTAAGCTCTAAAAATTGTTTAACTTTGATGGAAAATTAAAAAAAAAAATATGGTCTATAGGTTTTTTTCTGTTTTTAAAAATGCATACTATTTTTTTATAATAACAAGAAAAAAAATTTTAAAAATTTAACCACAACTTTAAAAAAAATTATTTTTAAAAATGGCTATTTCCGTGATTTTTTCTCAAATTTCAACAGTTTTCTAAGGTTTAAAAGAAAACAAACTACAAATACTGTAAAATATAAATTCAAGTTAATACTGTTTAATAAAAAAACAGCAAAAATAGTAAAGTTTTTGCGTTTCTATGTATTTTACGCTATAAAATGACACTAAAACCCTTGGTTTTTTATTGTTTTAAAAAAATTATTGTAAAAATGTAATTTTTTGGACCAGGAAATTCAAATTGTTTCTTGTAATAGCTTACTATATTCGAAACCAACTTAATAAAATATAACTTATTATATTATTTTCTATACATAGTTTTTGTTGGTTTAAAAAATGCTAATTATTCACTTAAGCTCCAAAAATTTTTTAACTTTGATGGAAAATTAAAAAAAAAGAAAAATATGATCTATGGGTTTTTTTCTGTTTTCTAATAACTACAAGAAAAAAATTTTTAAAATTAACCACAACTTTTTTTATTTATTGTTGAACTAATTGTTTTTAATACAAATTTTTGATTTTCAGTTTGGCTTTAGTTCATATAATTTCTTTTTATTAGAAGAAATTATTATTTTCCGTTAATGTTGAAAGAAACTTTCAATTTGAAAAAAGCTGATTTTTCTACCGCTACTAGCCGAGTAGAATGCATTTTCGAAAGCAGCTACGCAATTTCATCATCAGTACTCTTTGAACGGTAGTAGTGTTTTTGGTTGTAAACATCACCTATTTAACTTACATGTAACAGAGAAAAGTATACGGTATCAGTGTTTTGCTTCTGTTTTTATTTTGTAAGTTAGGACGAAGTTTACTTTTCATATACACTATGCTTTTTTCCATTAAAAGTCTCTATGAACTTAAGCCAAACTGAAAATCAAAAATTTGTATTAACACAACTTTAAAAAAAATTATTTTTAAAATGGCTATTTTGGTGATTTTTTCTCAAATTTCAACAGTTTTCTGGGATTAAAAAAACAAAAAAAATTACAATATAACATCATATAAAACCAAATTGATACCATTAGATTAGATTAATTAACAAGATATATTTGGCGAATTCACAAGGTACGATACGATAGCATATTGTATTATTGTCATATAATTTCACAATAGCATAAAAATTTTGTTGTTGCTTTTCATACGAAACTTGTTGTGAAACAATACAACTTTGTTTGATATGTTTTTTGTGATGTCATATTATATACAAAGTCATGCGCCAAGCGCCTTAAACGAAACGGCGAGTTTTTTAATTTATTTTTAGAGCCGCTAGCACTCGCATCCGTTAAAAACGTCTATACTAAAAACTTAGGCAAAACCGCCAAAGAAGATTCCTTCAGCCGCCTCCGCCGGCAAAAATAGCCGGCACTGCTCTCTGACACATCAGCTGTTTTTTGTTTACGTAAAAAATAACAAAATTCTTGTGATTTTTTACTAAAACTTTGCTCATTTTAATGGATTTTAGAGATTCTAACCAGGTTAGATATAGACTATTTTGTGTTTTCATGGGTCTAATCTCTACAAATTATTAAGTTAAGCCAAGAGCAGCACCAGATTTATGTACATAAATATGTGTTTGTTTTTCTATCGTTTGGTCGTATCAGCTGATTTAGATTTTAAATACGACACCTACAAATATACGAAGAGTTGTTCACAACGGTCATATTTTTTGGTTGTATTATTTTACAATATATGATTTCACAAGACCTTGTGAATTCACCAATTAAAAAAATAAGTATAAAATTGTGTTTGCCTCTTTTTGACGCTACAAGATGCTGCTAAATTAACAGATTGACGTTGGTGTTTCATTGTTTCAAGAATGTTTTCAAAATGTGACTTTGTGTAGTTTACCTCCCACCACTGGTGCTAACTTTTATCCCAAAAATATAGATAAGTAAGTATAAAAAATCGCTAGAAGTTAGCTAAGTTTTTTAAGTATTTAAAATGTGAGATATGAATTGCCAAAAAAATTGTTTTTTCCAGTTCTGTTGTCACTACTTATAACAAAAACTAGATCAAAATATGACAAAAATTTAGTGTCTTTCGTAAATCTTATAAAACTTTGCATCACAACAAACTAATAAAGCAATTGCAAATCGCTAGATTTGACTCCCACCTACAAATATTATTAACCGTTATTTTTTTTTAAATTGGAGATGGGTACGTGACAGAAGTTTTTTTTTTGCAACTTCCTTTGTTTGTAGTAAGCAAAACTGTTTGGTGGAGTGTTCGCAAATATTGCACACAGACATATCAGTTAAAGAAAAAATTAAAATGTTCTGATAAAATTTTCAATAAATTTATATGCTTATAATTAATTACTTTTACAAACGATTAAAATTGAGGGCGCGTGATTCAATAAATTAACGTGCACATCTCTAATCATAGTGTAAACAAAGATTTAAATAAAACATCAAGTAAATTGTCAAAACAAATAATTTAAAGTAATGGCTTTTATTTTATGTAACTCAGATAGAGTTGACTGATGGATAAAAGCAACTTCTGAAGATAAAGAACCAGAGGTATATACAAAAATATGTTGGAAGAAAAATATGCGAGTCATATTTTGACAAAAATAAGTTATTACAAAGTGTTTATTTTTTCTACAATAAAATGAAAAATTTTTGGAAAGAAAGCAGGGGCAACTTAATGCATTTAAAAAAGAAACATTCTTCGTGGGTAAACAATACTTTTTTTGGTGCTGATGATGTAAGTTAAATAAAGATATTGTTAAATATATTTAATTTAAATTCTTAGCAACCAAGCACGAGTAAAATTGTTTATGAAAATTTGCTCCTTCCAACTCCAGAAAGTGATACAACAGTGGCTTTACATGCAACAGAAACTTCATGTAGAAAACGTGGTAGACTGCCGAAAGATTTTGGTAGCAATACAGTCAAAACTAGACACTGAAGAGTGGCAAAGTTAGTATTAAAATGTTCCCTTGAGGAAGTAGAATTTGCAGTGGAAAATTTAAAACGGGAATCTCATTCTGTTTTGCAAAGCCCAATGTCGCTATATATAAATGTAGATTTGACCAAATGATAATATAGTTTGCTACGTAACGCAATACATAAAATACACCCAAATTGTTTTCCATCTCTGTATGCGTTACAAACTGAAAAAAAAATTTATTCCGTCTATTGTCGTATCTGAAAATAAATTTCAGGGTGCTTGTCTGAAGAAGCATTGGAAGCCAACCACAAAATCGTGAAAAGGCTTTCCCATACGAGGAAAACGTCACGAAAATACACTCATAAAGATTTAATGACTTATTAAATACTATCTTCAGATACGTTTTTGCTTCAAAAAGGAATCCAAAGACCAAAAAAAATTATTATTTGCCGAAATTGATAAATATATACTTAAAAGAAAATGCTAATGAGCCAGTTGAAGACGACGAGACAAATGTTCCATTAAATGGCAATATTTTTTGGGAAGAGTCCAATACTGAAGATGATTTTTTGTAAATTAAAATTTATATAAATTATTAAAAACATAAAAATTATTATTAAAAAACGCACTTATACGTATTTTAAATTTAATTTTAATTTAGAAAGATTGTAATTTTGTACTTTCACGTTGTCGTCAAAATCATAATATAGAAGATTTTTAGCCAATTTGTTTTTTATTTTCTATTTTTATAAATAAATTTTAATGTAATTTGGCACTTACATTTGTTTAACACATAATAATAGCCATACCACCCAATTTAATGAGAATCGGATAACAGTCTTGGCAATTTTGCGAAAAATGATATATGACAGGACCTAGATTCCTTGCGCCAATCTCCAAAAAATATCCCACAAGTTACTAGCACGGGATGTAAATGATCTACGGACTATTGTAACTTTCTGTGCAAAATTGAAAATTTCGACCTTTCTATATATGGGCAGTAGGCGTGTCCTTTGCCCGATTTTTTCAAAAAATTTAATTTTTCTGAATTTAAGCATTTTATACTAGTGTACCAAATTTCAAAGTTTTGGGACCACTCCTTTTATTTTTGTCCCATCACTATATGGGATCAAAGCACTGTGCGACGGACCCCCATTAGTTTCTTCTCCCAAACATATTCCAAGAATATACTTACCCCCTATCTACGCCTTAAGGGGGTTGCCATACAAAATTTACAAAAATGATATGAAAATGCCCACAACTTCTTCAGAGTTGGCCTTAGAGCAAAAAAGTGTACGACCGACCCCTATTAGTTTCTTCTCTCAAACATATTCCTTGAACATACTTACGCCCTATCTCCACGCCCTAAGGGGGTTGCCATACAAAATTTACAATAAAGTGTATGACCGACACCCATTAGTTTGTCCTCCCAAACATATTCCTAGAATATACTTACCCCCTATCTCCACGCCCTAAGGGGGTTGCCATACAAAATTTACAAAAACGATATGAAAATGCCCACAACTTCTTTAGAGTTGGACCTAGAGCAATAAAGTGTACGACAGACCCCAATTAGTTTGTCAACCCAAACATTTTTGTGGAGCATACTTACCCTCTATTTACAGCCCCTAACATGGTTGCCATACAAAATTTTAAAAATTAAGGTAAAAAAGGGTACAACTTCCCCGGAGTCGCCCCTAGAGGAATAAAATGTATCACTTACCTCCATAAGTTTTCCCTCCCAAACATATTCCTAAAATATACTTATCCCCTATCTGCCCCCTCTAAGGAGGTTGCCATACAAAATTTGAAAAAATTAGAATAAAAACCCCTACAACTTCCCCGTAGTCACCCGTGGAGCTTTAAAAAGTGACACCTACCACCTTTTAAAAATAATAAGAAATATTTCATAAGTAAAAAAATGGATAAAAATAAAAAAAGTTTGGGATTTCGAAAAGCCAATGTGAAGGGTATATAAGATTCGGCACAGCCGAATATAGCGCTCCTACTTTATACTAAGTGAACACAATTTGATTAAATTTATCTCTTAAAATAAAATTTTAACAAAAACATATTTATAATGACATTTTTTCATTTCTGTTTTCTTATTTTTTTCAACTGACAGAAATTTCTTTGATTTTCAAAAAAAAATTAGTTCAGTTAAAAAAATATAATTAAATTAATTAATAATATAATTCAAATTTGCAAACAAATCAAAAAGTAAATTAATTAAACAATTTTAAGCAATAATTTTTTCTGTGTTATCTTCCGTAAAAGAAATATAAGCTTCATTTTTATTAAATGAGATTTTCCTTATTTTTACCAAATTTGGATCCCTTTGTGACACCTTAAAAGACGACGACACTGTCCGAATTTTTTTCTGTGGTCCTTTCCATAGCTTTGAGTACTTGTTTTTAGCTCAAGTTAAACTATATGTGATATCGACAAGTAGTTAAAACAATTAATACAATAAATCAATTAACCTCATTTTATGAAACAATCAAGGTCGTTGTGGCACCTTTAAAAATCGACAAAATTTGAAAAAAAATTTATCACAATTTACTGGTTTTTGTAAAACTCTTGATGTCGATAGCCGTTATAGTCTCCGAGATATAGCGTATTGAAAATTTTTCAAAAATTGTTAATTTGTATTCACCCCCCCAAAATTTTTTTCTTCAAAGCGTAGGTTTTGTTGTCCCATTACTTTTTGCAGAACATTTGATTTCGATATCTGTTACAGTTTCCGAGATATAGCGCATCGAAAATTTTACAAAAATTGTTAATTCGTATGGGAACTACCCCATATTCACTCCCCACCCAAAAAATTTTTTCTTCAAAGCGTAGGTTTTGTTGTCCGAATACTTTTTGTAGAACATTTGATTTCGATATCTGTTACAGTTTCCGAGATCAAGCGTATCGAAAATTTTACAAAAATTGTTAATTTGTATTGGAGCTAGCCCATATTCACCCCCCACCCAAAAAATTTTTTCTTCAAAGCGTAAATCTTAATGTCCAATTACTTTTTGTAGATTATTTGATTTCGATTTTTGTTATACTTTCCGAGATATAGCGTGTTGAAAATTTCATTAAATTGTTAATTTGTATGGGAGCCACCCCTTCTTCTGTCCCCACCTAAAAAATTTTTTCTTCAAAGCGTAGGTTTTGTTTTCCAATTACTTTTTGGAGGGCATTTGATGTCGATATCTGTTACAGTTTCCGAGATATAGCGTATCGAAAATTGTACAAAAATTGTTAATTCGTATGGGAACTACCCCATATTCACTCCCCACCCAAAAAATTTTTTCTTCAAAGCGTAGGTTTTGTTGTCCGAATACTTTTTGTAGAACATTTGATTTCGATATCTGTTACAGTTTCCGAGATCAAGCGTATCGAAAATTTTACAAAAATTGTTAATTTGTATTGGAGCTACCCCATATTCACCCCCACACAAAAAATTTTTTTTTCAAAGCGTAGGCTTTGTTGTCCAATTACTTTTTGCAAAACATTTGATTTCAATATCGGTTACAGTTTTCGAGATATAGCGTATCGAAAATTTTTCAAAAATTGTTAATTTGTATGGGAGCTACCCCTTTTTCTGCCCCCACCCAAAAAATTTTTTTCTAAAGTGTAGGTCTTAATGTACAATAACTTTTTGTAGAACATTTGAAGTCGATAGCTGTTATAATTTCCGAAATATAGCGCATAAAATAATTCACTAAATTTGTGCAATTGTAGGAAAACTACCACTTCCCCTGATCCTATTTAAAAAAAAAAAAATTCAATTATTTAGGTCCCTACTTTAAGAGTATCTGTGCCAAGTTTTGTGGCAAGAACGACTATACTTACTGAGATATATACGGATATATGCACGGATTTTGTCTTAAAAAAATGGGTTATTTTGGGTTTTCTCGGTCAATAGTGAATCGATTTTGCTGATTTTAAATAGCGATTGTCTGCGGGATGTTTCTAACAGTTTGACACCAATAGCTGGTCTGTATCTTTTTATTTGACTCCGGAAACTTGATTTCAACAGACGGACATGGCTATATCAGCTTCCCTATCTATAAGGATCCAGAATATATATACTTTATGGGGTTGCAAATGGATAATGAAGAAATTACAAACGGAATGAAAAACTAATATTTATACGGGGGATTTCATGTCAAGTGACCCAACTTTTTTTTTCGATTCAAAAGAAATTTGGACCAAAGTTAGTTCTTGCAGAGAGTAGCTTAGACACAATTTTTTAACACGATCGGTCAAGAATTTTCTGAGCTAGAGGGGTTCAAAATTTGACGTTTTCGGCAAATAGGTGTTTTTTCTAATACATGTAGTTTATTACCTTTTGCTTTTAACAAAATTCGTCCCAAATACTTTCGATAGCTTTTTTTTCAATCTTCTAGAAAAAAATATTTTTAAAATTAAAAAAATTTTTTTTTTATAACATAATTAGAAAAAAATTTTTTTTTTCCAAATGTGCCCATTTTTTTTTTTTTTTTTTTTGCTCAAAAGAAAGCTTAGGTCTTTCCTTTGAAGAGCTTGGAAGTCGCTTAGTGGGATGCGAGTGGGATATCTATAAAAAATAATGTTTTGTAACTCAAGGTAGAGGTTTTTAAATTTTCGCGTATATTCTATTTTGATTTTTTTGCTATTGATGTAAAATTATCTCTTAAGCAAAAAAAAAAATATTTTATGCTAAGAAACAAAATAATTTAACCTTTCCGACGGTATGCAAGTACCAAATAAAGTCTCATACACTCGACTCTGTATTACCAACAAAATGGTAGGCCTCTGGAATGAAATCACTTTTATATGGCAATGTCAGAACACGTTTTGTAAATATTTTCAATGAATACCGTCGGAAAGGTTAAATTATTTTGTTTCTTAGCATAAAATATTTTTTTTTTTTGCTTAAGAGATAATTTTACATAAATAGCAAAAAAATCAAAATAGAATATACGCGAAAATTTGAAAACCTCTACCTTGAGTTACAAAACATTATTTTTTATAGATATCCCACTCGCATCCCACTAAGCGACTTCCAAGCTCTTCAAAGGAAAGACCTAAGCTTTCTTTTGAGCAAAAAAAAAATGGGCACATTTGGAAAAAAAAATATTTCTAATTATTTTATAAAAAAAAAATAAAAAAAAAATTTTTTTTTAATTTTAAAAATATTTTTTTCTGGAAGATTGAAAAAAAAGCTATCGAAAGTATTTGGGACGAATTTTGTTAAAAGTAAAAGGTAATAAACTACATGTATTAGAAAAAACACCTATTTGCCAAAAACGTCAAATTTTGAACCCCTCTAGCTCAGAGAGTTCTTGACCGATCGTGATAAAAAATTGTGCCTAAACTACTCTCTGCAAGAACTTACTTTGGTCCAAATTTCTTTCCAATCGAAAGACATCGGTTTTGAAAGTTGGGTCACTTGACATGAAATCCCCCATACCCTTATCACTATGTCTAAAAAGCATGCATTTTGCTTTTTGTTTTTTTTATAAGCATCATGTTGTTTGCAACCAACACTAAAAGGCGTAATTTCGCATTCAAGAAAGCGTAAAACGCACTAAGCTTATTATACACACACTACAAACGTGGAAGGGATATTATGCAATTGTTTATATCGCCCTAAAGAAATAGTTTAAGACAGACTTGTTCTATTACCCATAGACTGAGAATAACTTTCTGAGTCGATTAAAGCATGTCCATCCGACTGGTTGTTCGTATGTTTCTTAGGGCTAAAACAACTTTAAATATCACTCTCCACAAAATTTTGCATATTTTAATAACTTTGTTTTAAACTGAATTCTGCCCATTAAACGCCGAATTATCGCATTAATAATAAAAAGATTTTCCTTTTAGCTATAAAAGGTATCTCTAAGAGCATTTTGTTGCCTATATTAACAACGCCAGGAGCTTTTTTACCATTAAGGTTAGCAATAGCCTCTACAACATCTGTAAGTCGGAAACGTATTTCTAAAGGACGTCTAGCAACAACTGGCGGTAATTTCCTCACGTCTGTGCATGTATTGGGAGTGAACACGTTTTTGAAATGATTGGCGGAACAGATCGCATTTTTCTTCGTCATTTCATTTACAAACTTGTTAGAAATTCATTTTTGTTAAAAAAAAACTATTCTTCTACTAGTAACTAGGTAATTTGGTATGATGCGTTCTTTTTAGAATGGCAATAACAAAGTTGTTATTTCAAAAAATGTCTTCTTGCTTAAAAAAAACAGGTCAAATCACCAAATAGGAAGCGGTTGAAAAATGATTATTTTAATTAGTACCTTATCTTGAAAAACAGCTGCTGGTTTTATGCCACATATTTTGCATACATTCAGGTTAAAAATAATTACCCTTTAGTAACTTTTTTGGCGTGTTTTGATTGTATCAGCTTTGTCTTGTTTTTGTTCGTAAAATTTAGTAATGCTTTTACACACATATTAAAAATTTATATTGACGCCGTATTCTTAATGTGTAAAGCATGTGGTTATAAAAAAATCCTTTTATATTACAAGATTATATTATTGATCTGTAAAATACCACGTACCTTTCGCCATCTGCCCATAGATATTCATATCGAGAGCCACCACACATAGTTGGGCAAGTAGTTTCATTACAATATTCTGATACCGTGCCATATATAAGGTTGATTCGATTAAAGAAATCCACCACTAAAAACAAAATATATTTGTGTTAAATATTAGATTTCTCACATAAAAAGCTTTGAACTTATAGTACTCGTTTTAACACGTAAAAGGAAATATGTAAATAATAGATATTCAAAATAGTACTTGTATAAGATTATGTTCGGTTATTAAGTATTTTAAAGATTAAATTAAAAAGGCATTTTAGATTATTAGTTCATTTAAAAAAATTCATTTTATTATAAATAGTTTTTATTTTTAATTGTTGTACATTTAGAGTTTTGTAGGTATTCAAGGTTAATAATTTTACTTCTGACGCTGACGATTCAAAGATGACTTCACTTCTTTAAAAGGTAGAAGATAATAAAGTAATACATTATAGCTTGCACTTAAAGTATGCCTTAGTTCGATTGTGTGTTTATTGATTTGTATATACTAGACATCTGCATGACTATACACAACAAAAAATAATTCATTCAAACATTTTCATTCTATGGGAGATAAATAAAGTTAAACCAGTAACAACACAAGAAAGAATGTATTGTGTGTTACACTCAATGATACAAGAAGAACACATTCATTTTACAGTTTTCGTTTTGAATGTGTATAAAACTCACTTAAAAATACAAAAACATAGCAAAGTCTCATTACAGTTAGACTTTTTATAAAAACATTCAGGTGTTTTTTCGAATTAATGAATGTTTTAACAACAACAAAAACGACAATTTGCAAACACAAATGAATGCGCTCAATAATAATTTTTTACACCAATCATACAACAATATTTACACATTATATTCAGTATTTATTTATATGAATGTATGGGTAATATTTTATTTTCGGTTGGAGTTGTTTTTTATTTGCTTTCTCTTGTGGATTCATTTATTTAGTTTGTTTAACATTGAATGAAAAACAGTATGTGTTTAAACGGCTTTTGAGTGTAGTCACGCAGACGTCTAGTATATACTTATGCAAAACAATCAATACAACAGTTAGGTATTTTTTAACTTTTAATAAAAAAAGAGTTCAGCATAAGTAAATATGTAAGTATGTAAAAAATATAAAAGAATTTACTTATTTTTTTTATAGAGGCTGATCATATTTGTAGGGTTAGCGGTTAAGACAATCAGTTTGGGGGAAAAAATTCCAAACATTCTCCCGGGCCAAGAACATCTGTTTTGGATTTCTTTAATAGTATTTTCTGGTATTGGTTCGACACTGTTAGAAGGTAGAACGCAGATCTTGGAGATAGGCCGTTTAATATACTTCTTGTTGCAGTAAAGAGTGACCACTCTTACTAAGCCATCTGTGCCTAGATTAAGTTGTTCAACTTTAGCTAACGACCGCAGCCCACGAACACCTACTCCTCACCGACTTTAATATTTTGTTTGATTCTATTCCATTTCGATCGTGACTGAAGACGGCAAATGTATTCTTTGTGCCAGCGCACAGTGGGGCCAAACGCAAAAAAAATGGTAATAAATCTGTATTTTCGAAAGTATTTGTCCAATAATAAAATAATGTATGAAGCAGTCGTAGAGGAGGACCCAAGGTTTAAGAAAATAAAATTTTGGACTACCCTGTATATACATACGTTGAGGTACAGGGTGCCAAATATGACCTCCTCGGGCTTGCAAAACATTTCTATGCTCATAACTTTTGCAAATTTCAACCGATTTCAATGATTTTTAGATTTATTTGATGAAAATTAAAATCTGAAAAGAAATGATATTTGGGTTTGAAATTTAAAATTGGTGTTTTTGACCTTGACTTTATTTGGTTTTTTGCAAATGTCTGCAATTGTAGTTATGCTAAGAATATTTTTAAAAATATTTTTGTATTTTTAAAAAGTTTGTTAAGCCTACACAAAATAATTTCTTTAATTATCTTTATTCGTCTAGCCGTGAAAAATATTCAAAGTCAAAATTTTCGGGTGATTCCAAAAATGGCATAATTTTGACAAAAATTGAGCACAATTGATTAACTTTTTTTTGCAAATATTTGTAAAAATAATTATTTCTTTCTTTACATTTTTTGAAAAAAGCAGGCTTCAAAATATATTAGTAGTATATTTTTGAAAGGATTTATACGTGCACCCTACGCCAGGAATTGGTCGAAAATATGGAATTTTTCAACGAAATTTAAATATCATCGGCCGAGAAAAAAAACGCAAGCCAGTTTTTGAAAAATTAGTTCAAAATTAAAATAACTTATCTTTTTCAGTTTTAATTAAGTTTTTCACCGCCCGCTCAAAAATGGGGTCACGAGGGTAAATGCTATTAATATAGGCAAATTTTAAGATGCGTGTAATATAACAGCTCAGAAAATATCTTAAAGTTTACTTAATTCTTTTTGTTTTTTGGTTAAAATAATAATATAACATAATACTATTATAAAATTTTTAAATCCATTGCGTTATCATAAATCAAAAATATTTTATAAACTTTCATATATAAAAAATTTTCACAAAAAAACTGTAAATATAATATTTTGGAATCTTTTTAATCTGACCCCTTATTTTTTTCTATAGTAGCACATAAAGTACATATCACACAATTTGTATCGCCTACATACATACGTATATGTATGTCATGTTTATAAAATTTTCCTCTAAATTATTATTTTATTATTGATATAAGAGTTTGGGATTTCTGATTTTTATATATGTGCCATATATCCATAATTCTTGTAGGCGAAAGCAGGGCACAATATTGCACTAATGTACTGATGGATTTTTGACAACTTTAATTCCTAACTGCATATTGACTCATTTTAGTTATAAAAATTTCAGCCAATGAAGAAAATTGTATATTTAGTAACTAAAAATGCTTTTTTAAAATCACTCAATTTTGTGTAAAAGTATTTAATAATATTGTGTTTGATTACTCTAATAGTTGATACAATTACGAAAGTAATTCAAACTTATTAACTTCACATTATTTGTATAGTTAAAAATTTTTACAAAATATTGTTTTCTGTGTGTGCATAGGTATATTCAAGCTATTGAATATAAATAAGTATGTGTTATTTTAACTTTTTGTTTTCAAAAGTATATCATTAATTTTAAACTTAGGTATGGATAAAGCATAAATTAATTTAAATTTAAACAATATTAATGATTTTGTAAAAATAATCAGAAAAGTCAAACGTTAATAGATTTTTATTATCTGTGGATTCGGAATCTTCTGTTTCGATATCAAGACAAATAATATTAAATCATTAGTAGATCAATTAAAGGTTAAGGGACTTGACTTTAAAATTGTTAACAAAAGTAATTTTAAAAGTAAACTTTACTAACAAGATGTTTCGGCACACACCGAAATGATGCAGATTCTAAGAGAGAAAAATATTGAGTCTTTTTCATTCACTCCTTCTGAGCTAAGGCGACAATCTTTAGTTTTACGTGGCCTTTATTTTGATACTAATGTTTCTGATATTAAAAATGATTTAAATAAGTTAGTGCCTGATACAGTTTATTCTGTTTCTAAGTTTAAAATATCTTTTTCAAAAAAAAAATAATTTAGAAACGGGCCTTTTTTTAAAGAGGGTAAACGGTTAAATGACTTAACAGGTATCCGTTTTAAAGGAAGTAACTTGGGAAAAACCAGAATGATCAATTTTATGAACAATTTTAAATCTTTGCCAAAATCTCAGGCAATAGCTGAATGTTAAAGTCTTTTTCAGGAAGTGCTATCAATTTATGGTCCGTAATATTCAAAATGATTACTTTTAATGTTAGATCTCTCGTAGAGAGAAGTAGACGAATAGATTTAGAGAATTTACTCAATTGCAAAAGTATTGATTTTGCGTTTATACAGGAAACGCATTTAAAATCAAATCATAAAGTTTTCTTTGATAACTACACATTTATTAGAGATTTCTCATCTCAGGGTATTGCTATTAAAAAAAAATATTCGTATTCCAAAATTAATATTCCTAATTTACCATTTCCACATATTTTTATTGAGATTAGCATAACTGTTAACAATATGAATAAAAAAAATTTAGTTGGTTCTATTTATATTCCGTGCAACCTAAGTCCTTTCCTATTTGAGAATGGTTTAACAAATATTGCTAACTTTTCAAGAGATTTTGATGCTTTAATGTTTGGTGGATATTTTAATTCTAAAAGTATTAGTTGGGGGGATAATTCTAACAACTTAAATGGTAATACTTTTTCTAATTGGTTAAATCTTCATTCACAGTAATTTTTTAGAGTTTGGGACGATATTCCTACTTTTCTTAACGGTTCCTCCTTTTTAGATCATTTTCTTTTAAGAGTTCTAACATTGTTGATCTTATAGATCTAAATTTTAATTAAGTAAGTCTTTCATCTTTTTCAGATCATTTTCCTCTAAATTTAAATTAAAAATTTTTTGATTTTGAGTTTATTTTAAAATCTCCAGTTTCTTACCATTCCTTTAAAGACACCAAATAGGATTGCCTCAAAAACCATTTAACAATTAAATTATTAGAATATTTTCCCCCTTCAACCAGAAATTTGATGGATATTGAGATTTTGATTTCTATATTGATAAACTTACTTCGGTTGTAAATATATGCACTGATATTTACCCTTAAAAAGTTGAGTTAAACGCTAAAAAATTCGTTAGATCTGATTTCATTAAAAAATTATTTAAAGTTAAATATAGTTGGCAAAAAGAATTAGAGAAAATTTACCGCAGAACATTAAATAGGCATAATGACCAACACAGACTTATTTCTAAACAAATTCGTCTTTTAAATATTTTAATAAAGGAACAAGTTAGCAAGGAAAATGTTCAAAAATTTAATAAGAATCTGGAAAAAATTTAGCCTGGGCCTCAAGCACATAAGCAGATTTATAATTTGTTGGGTTATAAGAAAAGAACAGCAATCGGAGATTTATCAAGTAATGGGGTAGTTTTTGATGGCGAATTAAATAAATTAAATGCATTAAAAAATCACTTTTCTTCTATATATAGCTATAGTTCATTAGATAGGGATTCTTCAGAAATAGATACCTTCTTGTCTACTTTAAATCAAAATTCTTTGTTAAATTTTGATGATAATTTTTCATCGTTAAATATTCAAAATTGCATAAGATTTATAAATTTATATAACCTGGTTTCTTTTTGTAAAGATTTAAACTGTAATAAATCGGCGGGTATTGACAAAATTTCAAATTTTATAATTAAAAAATTGTCTGTAAAGGCGCTTGAATTTTTAGTTATAGTTTTTAACAACTGTTTAAACAGTGCATACTTTCCAGATAGCTGGAAAATTTCCAAAATTGTTCCAATTAAAAAAAGGGCAGGCTCCAACGATATTAATAATTTGAGACCAATTTCTTTATTGTCAAATTTAGGTAAGTTGTTTGAAAAAAATGGATTTTAATTTATGCGAAAATTATATTCCAAACTAACAATTCGGTTTCAAAAAGGGTCATTCTACTTTAGACGTTTTTTCTGAATTTCAAAATGACGTTATTTGTAATTTAAGACAACGCCATTGTACAATCGCTATTTCTCTTGATGTCGAAAAGACTTTTAATAAAGCAAATGACGGGGGAATACTTTTTAAAATGATCTTCATATTATTAAACTATTTAAAAGTTTTTTTTTCATTAATAGGCCTTTTTACATACAATTAAATGATTCTTTTTCTGATTTTGGACAAGTCTTTTGTGGAATACCTCAAGGTTCAATTCTGGCACCTCATTTATATAATATTTTTATTAGTGATTTTCCTCATAATTTTTCAAATTCAATTGGTATACTTTATGCTGATGACTCTCTACTTTATACTCACCACGAATCTCTTATAGAAGCACCTCGAATGGTGTCTAGGCATTTAAGTAAAGTGAAAGGCTTCTTTAATTTTTGGGGAATTCAGATATATGCCTCGAAAAGTGAAGCAATTTGTTTAAGAAATGCCTCTGGTAAATGTGCTTACTTTGTTGTACCAGAAAGTAAAAGATTAAAACTTCTTTTAGATGAAACTGAAATTCCTTTTAAGGATAAATTTATATATTTAGGTATTTATTTCAATAAACTTTTGAAATTTAATGAACATGGAAATTTCGTATTAAATAAAGTTTACAATATCAAACGTTCTCTAGGAAGAATTTTAACCCATAAATCACTCCCTAGTAAAACTTTTTTTTTTCATATATTTTATTATTGAATCTTCGCTTAAGAAACCTAACAATATGTATTCAAATCTTAAAACTAAGTAATTAATACTAGTCCACACAGTACCAGACTAAAATTTAAGTTCTCACAATAAGGATAACTAATTTTAAAAGTATCATCTAAGAGCAATAGTATCCATTCTTTTTAAGCGGGTGTGCCCACTATGTTGCAGGATGCTTCGAGCGAACGGATTTTGATGTGTTTCCAACTTATTTAAATACTTGTCCACATATTTTAGAATTTCGCTTTTTACTAGTGGCACTTCTAGATCCTTGTGGATGTTGCTGTTTTTAATATAACAAGGAGCACCAGCTATCATTCTCAGAATTTTGTTTTGACGACGTTGTATTTTTTCTATGTTAGAGGAGGAAGCAGTGCCTCATAATTGTATACCGTAGCACCAAATTGGTTTTAAAATCGAGTTGAAGAGTAGAAGTTTACAATCCAGACGTAGGACAGAGTTTCTACCAATTAGCCAGTGGATTTGAGCAGCTTTAAGTTTCGTTTGAGTCAGCTTCGCATCTATATGAGGCTTCCATGTGAGGCGGCGATCTAGGTGAACACCAAGATATTTTGTCTCGGTTCGTTGAGGCACCATAGAATTGTTAATAGTGATTGGGGAGCACGTTTCTTTGCGTAAAGTAAAAGTTACGTGGGTACATTTTTGTTTATTTATTTTTATTCCCCATAACATTGCCCATTTTTCAACTTGGGTTACGTGTTGCTGCAGTTGGTTCGAAGCCTCTTTAGTCGACGTGTGTGTATAACTATTGGTTGGCATATCTGCTGTGTAAAGCAATTACAGAACTGGACCTAGTATACTCCCTTGAGGTACACCAGCCCCTATTGGTTGAGAAGAACTTATGTGGTTTCCCTCTTTGATCATAAATTGTCGACCGGTTATGTATTTTTCTAATAAGTTGAAAATATTAGCTGGAAGGTGTATCTTTAGTTTGATTAACAGGCCTTCATGCCATACTTTATCGAAAGCTTGAGAGACATCAATGAAAAGCGCGCAGCAGTACTTCTTTTCCTCAAAGGTTTTTCTTATAACCTGCACCAGTCTGTGAGTTTGTTCGATTGTGCTATGTTGACTTTTTAAGCCAAATTGGTGATCTGGAATGCAGTTGTTTTCATTCAGGATCGGAGTCAGCTTGTTCTTAAGCGATTTTTCGAACAATTTTGACATTGTGGGTAACAAACTTATAGGCCTAAAAGACTCTACCTTTGAAGGATCTTTGCCAGGCTGATGATGATTCCTATCTTTACTAAGGCAATTTTCCCATATAGGCGGGAAATGTTCAATCCGAATTATTGCGTTAAAAATAATTAGAATCATTCTTTTTGCCGTAAAAGGTAGCTCTTAGAGCATTTTGTTGCTTATATTATCAACGCCAGGAGCTTTTTTCAGTTGCTCTCTTAATCTCGTAGTGTACGGACGGTGTATATTTGTAATAGGTGATATTTGTAATAAGTTACAAAAAAAAAATTGTTAATATACATACCTACAAGACATAAGTAAGAATCGAAAATAAAAACAAACTAAACAAAATAAAAAAACCAAACGGTTAATGAGTAACAGTAATCGTCGTGACAGTGGGCCTAATAGCCGAAATGCTTACATTGTGTTAAGCTCAGCAAGCGTTAGCAATGAAAACATTAGAGACCCTGAATATAATAGAAACTATATAAGTGCAAAACCGAAAACAAATACAAATAATATAAGTGCAAGTGTGCCTAATTTGAATAAATGTACTGAACAAGGGACAAATTTAGCGCAATCTCTGTTTAAAAATTATAAAAAAAATACCGAGGTGTCATTTTCATCGCGGTCTTCTTTATCAAGTTCTGGTGTCGCACCTACAGCTGCTAAAAGCGCTCCGGGCCCAATTTCTGCGTGTGCTCCTAAGATCCAGGTAGGGATGGACAGGTACGTAACAGTTCTTAAAAGGGGGAGAAGTCCAAAATCGGCAGAAACATCTCAACCTGCAAAAATGTTGAAAGACGATGAAAGGCCAACCTCATCGCAAAATCGTTTTGCCATTCTACAAGAAGATAATGATGCCCCCGTTACTGAAAAGAAGTCCTTTAAGCCACCTCCGATTTATTTGAGGGAAATGAATTCGAATGATCTTGTAAAGTTTTTAGTAGGTTTGATTGGGGAAAACAACTTTTACGTTACTAACATTAAACGTGGTAACATATACGAGACAAAAATTCAGGTGAATGACGAAAACGCTTACCGCACCACTATTTCTGAGCTCGAAAAACTTAAGAAAAATTTCTATACTTACCAGCTTAAGAACGCTAAGGGCCTCCAGATAGTTATAAAAGGTATTGACTCTAATGTTGACCCGGAGGAAATTAAAACCAATTTGTGCATGAAGGGCTTTAGAGTCAAATATGTATCAAACATAAGGAACAGGAAAAATACCCTAAACCATTATTCCGGGTGGAGCTTGAGCCCAGTGACATTAAATTAAAAAAAAATGAAACACATCCGATATATGATCTAAGATATATTATGCACCGTAGAGTTATAGTGGAGGTGCCACATAAGCGATCTGGGCCCGTACAGTGCTTAAACTGCAAGGAATATGGCCACACCAAAGCATTTTGTAAATTGCCTTCTGTTTGTGTTGTGTGCGGGGATCTGCACGATACGACCAACTGCGACAAGCCAAGAAAAGATCGTAGGGTGAAGAAATGCAGTAATTGCGGTGGAAACCACACCGCCAACTATAGAGGTTGCCCTGTTTTTGACTTAGTTAAACGCTCATCCAAGCCAAAAGTAGCTCCTGCCCCTCCCCAGCCATTAAATATGCGTACAACAAATATGTCCCCATTAGCACAGACAACTACAAGTGAAGTTTCTTACGCTAACGTATTAAAGGTTAACCAGCCCAAAGCACGTAAGCCTGCCCAGCCAACAACACATCAAGACGTGCCAACAAACGAACCAACTGGTTCAAATTTTAGCCGCCTAGAAGCCGTAATTGACAATATGGTTAAGCAATTTACGCAGTTCATGGCACAAATGGCTGACATGATGCAAGAAATGCAGTCTGCTCTTTTGCAGGCTATGCTTAAAAGGCCATGAACTGCCTTAAGGTTTGTTTCTAGAACGCAAACGGCATCCGCCAACACAAAAACGAACTCGAATATTTTTTAACACACCAAAACATTGATGTAATGTTGATTTCGGAGACTCATATGACATCTAGAAGCGCTTTTAAAATAAGTGGCTATTCATTTTACAATTCAAGGGATACTAGGGATAGATCATGTGGAGGCTCGGCTATACTAATCAAATCAAGAGTTAAACACTAATGGTTAGGTGACATCTCCGAATGCTATATTCAAGCAACAAACGTCTGCATTGATGAATTTTTCCCTAACCTAGTTATTTCGTCGGTTTATTCTCCACCCAGATTTTCCATAACGAAGGATCAGTACAACAGTTTTTACAAATCTTTAGGTCCCCGCTTCATAGCTGCTGGAGACTATAACGCTAAACACACCTACTGGGGCTCCCGCTTAATTAGTCCCAGAGGTCGTATCTTGTATGATTCCGTATCTGAAATGGGTCTTTGTGTTATTTCTACCGGACAACCAACCTATTGGCCAACCGACCACAATAAAATTCCAGACGTAATAGATTTTGGCGTAGCAAAAGGTATATCCCCGGAGCTTATTGAGGCGCAAGCCTCTCTGGATTTATCTTCTGACCACTCACCTACAATTATCACTATTTGCAGTCCTCACCAAATAGCAACTAGTGATTTTTTTCTTATCTAAAAGAGTAAATTGGTTGAAATATAAAAAATATATCAGCTCTCACTGCTCGGAACACATACCACTAAAAACTCCCCAAGAAATCGATGATTGCCTGAGTATCCTAAATGAAAACATTAAAGCGGCCGTCCAACATGATTCTTCAACAAACCGTCAGGTCAAATACAAGAAAATTTTTTCTGTCGATGTTGAAGAGCTTTTATCTGAAAAAAGGAGAGCGCGAAGAGAATGGCAATAGCATAGATCGCTCCAACTTAAAACGAAGCTAAAAGAGTGTACAAATCGCTTAAAAAACTTGCTGGAGGAACACAGAATTGCATCAATTAAGAAGTATTTGGAAGGTCTAGGCGCGACTCCTCAAACAAATTATTCTCTATGGCGATCAGCCAGTCGTCTCAAAAGACCCGTAATCGCAAAACCTCCACTGCGCAACCTAAGAGGATCCTGGGCTAGAAATGATAAAGAAAAATGCGATCTGCTCGCAAGCCATTTAAGAAACGTGTTCACTCCTAAAACATGCACTGACGTGAGGGAATTACCGCCTGTTGTTTCTAGACGTCCTATAGAAATACGTTTCCGATATTCAGACGTGGTAGAAGCTATTTCTAACCTTAATGATAAAAAAGCTCCTGGCGTTGATAAAATAAGCAACAAAATGCTCATTGAGCTACCTTTTACAGCAAAAAGAATAATTCTTTTTATTTTTAATGCCATAATACGGTTTGAACATTTTCCACCAATATGGAAAGTTGCCTTGGTAAAGATGATTCCTAAGCCTGGTAAAGATCTTTCGAAGGTGGAGTCTTATAGGCCTATAAGTTTGTTACCAACTTTGTCAAAACTGTTTAAAAAGCTGCTTTAAAACAAGCTTACTTCGATCCTGAATGAAAACAACTGCATTACAGATCACCAATTTGGCTTTAGAAGTCATCATAGCACAATAGAACAAACTCACAGACTGGTGCAGGTTATAAGAAAAACTTTCGAGGAAAAAAAGTACTGCTCCGCGCTTTTTATAGATGTCTCTCAAGCTTTCGATAAAGTATGGCACGAATGCCTGTTAAACAAACTAAAGCTAAACCTTCCAGCTAATATTTTCAACCTACTAGAATAGAAAAGTACATAACCGGTCGACAATTTAAAATCAAAGAGGGACACCAAATAAGTTGTTACCAACCAATAGGGGCTGGTGTACCTCAAGGGAGTATCCTAGGTCCAATTTTGTACTTGCTTTACACGGCAGATATGCCAACAAACAGTTTTACGCACACGTCTACATTTGCCGACGATACCGCTTTTCTCAGTATTCCTAAAGACCCTAAAGAGGCTTCGTGCCTATTGCAACAACACGTAACCCAAGTAGAGAAATGGGCAAAATTATGGGGAATAAAAATTAATGAGCAAAAATGTACCCACGTAGCGTTTACTTTACGCAAAGAAACGTGCTCTCCAATCCTTATTAACAACCATATGGGAACACGTTTTTGAAATGATTTGCGAACAGATCACATTTTTCTTCGTCATTTCTAGCCCAGGATCCTCTCAGATTACGCAGTGGTGGTCTTTTAAGACGTCTGGCTGATCGCCATAGGGAAAAATTTGTCTGAGGAGTCGCGTCTAGACCTTCGAGGTACTCTTTAAGTGAAGCCATTCTGTGAACCTCCAGCAAGCTTTTTAATTGGTTAGTACATTCTTTCAGCTTAGTTTTAAGTTGGGGCGATCTATGCTTTTGCCATTCTCTTCGGACTCTCCTTTTTTCAGATAAAAGTTTTCCCACATTGTCAGAAAAAATTTTGCTATACCTGCCCCCCTGTTCTGTAACTTGCGAGAAGTTTTCGCAACGAGAAATTTTTTTTATTGTCATAGTCTTCCGTTTATTAATAGTGTGACTTAGATAATACATAAACTCTCATTATACAACGTTAAAAGTTAAAATAATTGGGTTTATCGTGATCATCCTGTTTTTTACAAGGCGACTATAAACTTTTCGATGCGAGAAGTTCTCATGAAAGTTACAGAACACAGGCACTGGCCTGACGATAGATAGACGACGCATGTTCAACGGCTTTTTTAATGAAACTAAGTTGTTAATTTAAAAAACTTGTTAAAGGCCAGTATTGTTATATGGATTTCCAGTTTGATTTTTTATATCCCCCTGAATAAATTTGAAATTTTTGAAAGAAAGGTTTTACGTTCAGTATCGGGAAAAATTTTGTTTCAACATCCAAAAGATTCTCAAACGCTACCATTTATAAGGAATCAACAGTAATTCGTTTGAGTTCTTATGCATTGAATATAATAAGAAAATACATTTCAAGAATGGCTTTACATGAAAATGTAATTCTCAAAGAAATAATTGATTCTCAAAGAAGCTATAGTTGGACTAATACCCCTTATTTATCTCCTTTAGGACTAATAAATGAAAATATTGTTTTAGAAATGGCTAATTCTTTACCTGATTTTTTTTTTAAAAAGCTTTCCCGGTTCTCACAGAGGTTAACTTTAGTTTTTATTTTATATTAGTTTTTAGTTTTAGTATTAAGTTTATTTTTTTTTTAGTAAAAGAGTTGCGCACTCAAAATATTGTTAGCCTCGGGAGCAAAGGCGTTTGCACTTATTTTATTTTTTTTTATCACAAATTTGTACATTTACTGTTAAGTTTGGTGCTGTTAATTTACATATAAGTTATTTTAAGACATTACATTACAATCTTAAATGTTCCCAAATTGTTATTTAAAATTTTTAATTTGTATTCAAAATAAAAAAAAAAAGACTTAATAAAATTAACTTAACTTAACTTCATTGGCTGAAATTCTGATAACTAAAATGAGTCAATATGCAGTTGGGAATTAAATTTGTCAGAAATTCATCAGTACATTAGTGCAATATTGTGCCCTGCTTTCGCCTACAAAAATTATGGATATGTGGCACATATATAAAAATCTTATATCAATAATAAAATAATAATTTAGAGGAAAATTTTATAAACATTACATACATATGAACGTATGTATGTAGGCGATAAAAATTATGTGATATGTACTTTATGTGCTACTATGTATGTATATACACAACCTACAAAATAATGAACTTTCAACAAATTTGACGCAAGATAGCTGTTTGAAGGGCAGTTAATATAGTATTAAATAACTAATAATATACAAATATTATATATCATTTTATATTTGAAAATTATAAAATATTGTTTATTTATGATAACGTAATGGATTTTAAAACTTTATAATGGTATTATGTTATTTATTATTTAAACAAAAAACAAAAAGAATTAAGTAAACTTTAAGATATTTTCTGAGCTATTATATAACACGCAACTTAAAATTTGCCTATATTAATAACATTTACCCTCGTGACCCCATTTTTGAGCGAGCGGTGAATAACTTAATTAAAACTGAAACCTCAAAAGATAAATTATTTTAATTTTGAAGTAATTTTTCAAAAACTGGCTTGCGTTTTTTTTTTCTCGGCCGATAAATTTGAAATTTCGTTGAAAAATTCCATATTTTCGACCAATGCCTGGCGTAGGGTGCACGTCTAAATCCTTTCAAAAATATACTACTAATATATTTTTCAAAAAATGTTAAGAAAGAAATAATTATTTTTACAAATATTTGCAAAAAAAGTTAATCAATTGTGCTCAATTTTTGTCAAAATTATGCCATTTTTGGAATCACCTTGAAAATTTTGACTTTGAATATTTTTCACGGCTAGACGAATAAAGATAATTACTTGTAAGCTAACAAACTTTTTAAAAATACAAAAATATTTTTAGCATAACTACAATTGCAGACATTTGCAAAAAACCAAATAAAGTCAAGGTCAAAAACAACAATTTTAAATTTCAAACCCAAATATCTTTTAAGCCGTAACAGGTAACAAGAAAGAGTGAGTATGTTTTCTTTTCAGATTTTAATTTTCATCAAATAAATCTAAAAATCATTGAAGTCGGTTGATATTTGCAAAAGTTATGAGCATAGAAATGTTTTGCAAGTCCGAGGAGGTCAACTTTGGCACCCTGTACATCAACGTATGTATTTACAGGGTAGTCCAAAATTTTATTTTCTAAAACCTTGGGTCCTCCTCTACGACTGCTTCATACATTATTTTATAATTGGACAAATACCTCGAAGATACAGATTTATTACCATTTTTTTTTGAGTTTGGCCCCACTGTGCAGCGGTCCCAAAATTGCTGCTTGAGAAGTTCTTCTACTTTCCATCGTGTAAGGCGGTGAATAGATTGATCTAGAAGGTCTTCTTCTGGTATGCAGTTGGTTGGGTCACCAATAAGAAAGTGTGCGGGAGTGAGGGCGTTTATGCATGCCGGGTCTGTGGATAATGGGCACAGTGGACGCAAGTTTAAGCAACTTTCGATTTGATCTGCGTCGCAGATGGTGCTTAGTCGACTTGACCCCTGCTTCCCACAGTCCACTGAAATGAGGGGAAGCCGGGGGTATAAAATGGCATTCGGTGCCCTGATTATCTAAGGTTTCCTGAAGATAATCAGAAAGAGATCGTTTGTTGCGATGGTACAAGACCTGAAGTTCTTTGTTGGCACCTACAAAGTTTGTACCGAAATCCGAATAAAAGTCGATACATTGGCCTCTTCTTAAGATAAATCTGCGAAAAGCTGCTAGGAAGGCATCAACGTTTAAGCTAGTCACAGCTTCTAAATGAATAGCTTTTGTGCATATGCAGATAAACAAGCATATATAGACTTTACTCGTAGATGCTGTTCGTAGCGAGGATACTTTGATAGAAATAGGACCTGCGTAATACAATCCGCTATGCTTAAATGCCCGTGTTGGTTGAACACGAGCGGACGGCAAGTTTCCCATCAATTGCTGGCAGGCTTGTGCTTTATACTTAAAGCATACTATGCATTTTCGTTGTATCGCCTTAGCTAAGTCTTGCGCTGAAAGTATCCAGTAGTGGCGAGAAATATACGACTGCATTAACTGTAGGCTGCCATGTAGAGTCTTCTTATGGGCTTCTGAAAAAATAAGTGAGGAGAGTGGATTTTGTTTAGATAGTAACATTTGATGTTTCGTATAAAATGGAATGTTTGCATTAGAAAGTCGACCAATAACTCGCAAAATATTATATTTATTCAAAAGGGTGAAAGCTTTGCAATTTTACCACTAGCCGGAAAAGGTTTACAAAGTTTTAAACATTGAATATCTTCACAAAATGATATGGCTTGAGTTAGTTTTATAAGCAAGAAGCGTGAGTGTGTTTATTCCTGCGTTTTGAGGAAACCTTGCTCCTTTTCCTTTTTCTGTAGTTATCGCTTTATATTATTATAAAATCTTAATATGTATGCTGTTACGCCTATTAGAGTTGGCCATTTAGAGAATTTAAGGGTGATGTCAGGATATTGAATTGTATGTGAAACGTTGGATGTATGAAGTTTATGTTCGTCGTTTAAAGTATTTGAGTAGGTCAAACCAGTGGGGTGTTCAGGCCAAGTCTGAGGACTTGTTTTAAGCCATGGGGGGCCTTGAAACCAAATATCGTGTCGGGCTTAGTCCACAGGTTGTAGTCCTCTCGATGCACAATCTGCGGGGTTATCATTAGATGGTACGTAATATTCCAGCTTTGTTGATCGATTTCGTATCCATGCTAGAACGATGGTACTATCCGTCCAATAGGTAGTACTAGCTATGTTAAGTTCTGGACTTTTTTTCATGGCTGACACTAGATTTGAAAGCAACGTAGCAGCGTTTAATTCCAATCTGGGTATTGTTTCCGGTTTTAAAGGTGTTACTTTTGTTTTGGCCTGTAATATACTTACAATTATCTCACCAGGTGTAGTTACAACTCGAGCATATACCACCACCACGTACGCAGACTTTGGGGCATCGCTAAACCCATGAAGCTCAATAACAGTACTTTTCGAATCGTATCCTAACCATCTAGGTATCTTTATGTCCTCCAAGAGTTTTAAACTCATTCTAAAATTGATCCAATTTCGACTGATTTCACCGGGTAGAGTATCGTTCCAGTCAAGTTTAATTTTCCATAACTGTTGAAATGCAATTTTTGCTAAAATGGTAGTAGGAGATAGCCAGCCCAGTGGATCGAATAAGTTAGCGGCATCTGAAAGCAAAGTACTTTTAGTTATGGTTTCAGAAAATGAAAAATTAATGAAAAAGAAAAAATAGTCATTAACTGTGTCCCAGTACAGGCTGAGAGCTTTAGAGGGTTTATTTTGTTGTAATGAAAATAATTCTTTTTTTTCACGGTCCTCGTCAGGAATGCATTGAAGTAGTTGTGAAGAATTTGCAATCCACTTTCGTAGTTTGAATCCGCCTGATTTTAAAAGAGAGCTCAATTGTTGTTGTAAAGCTAGTGCCTCATGCCAGTTGTCTGCTCCTGAAATAACATCATCAACGTACGTGTCGTTGCGAAGTACTTTACTAGCTAATGGATATATTTTCTCTTCATCTGTTGAGAGTTGTTGTAATACCCGTATCGCTAGATAGGGAGCCGACGTAGTTCTGAGGTAACAGTTTTAAGCGAGTATACACAGATTTTATTTGATTTAGCTCTCCAGAGTATACACTGAAATCTTCGATGTTGTTCACATATATTTATTTAGCGAAACATCTTTTCTAAATCCGCAGTTAATGCAATGCAATGTCTTCTCCACCTTAAAACTATAGCAGATAAGTCGTTTTGTAATGCCGGTCCGGCTGAAAGTTCTTCATTTAAAGGCGTCTGAGGGGGTTTCGAGTTACTTCCGTCAAAAACTACTCTTAATTTTGTTGTACTACTACTCTCTCGGAGTACACCATGGTGGGGGAAAAAAAAGGCGTCCGTTGGCATTGCTTGTGGGTACTCCCCTAAATTTATCATATGATTTAAAAGTTCGTATTCTTCCATAAATTTTTTTATACTGCTCAGCGAATTGTGGCCTTTCCTTAAATGTAGATTCAAATTATGTACATACATATTTACATAATCGCCACACTGTTGTTGTTTTATTTGTTTCTCACTTCCAATGCACCAACTCATTTATTTACTTACATGTATGCAAAAACAATACACATTGCATTCTTGTTGACAACAACAACATAGCATACTAGTTAAAAGAATTTAAGCGAGAAAAAAATAATAAAACTAACGGTTAATTATCAAAATAAGTTACAGTGGTTTGTATGTACCAAAATTAAGACAAATTACAGTGGTAACAGTGGGGCAAAAAGCAAACAAATTTAAAACAATATAAATGAAAATTAAAAAGATTAATTATGAAACAAAAAATATTTTTATACTGTTTATGTTATGCGGTGACCTAACATGCCGGCCCCATTGAAAGGACACTTTCAAGAAGAAGATAGTAGAGCCAATCTGTGGATAGGGCGACGTATAACTCCTTTTGTTGTTTTGTCGGCAACTCTAACACAACCATCTCTGCCACGTACAGCATTAATGATTCTACCTATAAGCCATCGCTGTGGTGGTAGATTATCTTCTTGAATAAGAACTAAGGAACCATTAGCGATAATAGGATTTAAGCATTTATGACCATTTAAGACCATTTATTCCAAAACCTTTGTTTAATAGCACTTATTCTGGACCCATGCTCGATATTATTTACTTCTTTTGAAAGGACATCACGTTCTGGCAAACTACGCAGGAGAGCGCCTATCAGAAAATGGCCTGGGGTGAAATTAGTCTCGAATTTAAAATGGCTTCTATTTCGATCATTGCAGTTGCTAGTTCCTCGTATGTGAGCCCTGTGTGGAACAACGTCTTTGTTAAGTGATTTTGGCTGACTTGACGTCCGCCTCCTACAATCCGCCAAAATCTGGTGCCCTAGGGGGAATAAAGCGAAAATTAATAAATTGGTTTGTACAATAATTTGCTATAGTATTTGTGTTTTTGGGCTCAAAAAGGAACGATTTTAAGTGAGTCAACTTAGAATTTGCACCAACAAAATTAGTTGCGTTATCACCGAATATATCTGTGGACAGACCTCTTCGACCAATCATTCTTTTCAAGGCAGCAAAAAAGGCATCTGTTGATAGGTCTGATACCACTTCAGTATGGACTGCTTTGGTTGCGAGACAGACAAACACTGCTATATAAGTTTGGTATGGAACCTTTCCTCTGATTCTTAGGTAAGTGTTGATTGGGCAACAAAAATCAACTGCACATCTAGCAAAAGGTCTTGAAGGGTTGAGTCGCTCAACAGGTAAATTTCCCATCATTTTTTGTAACAATTTTGGACAATAGCGAATACATTGTGGACATGAATTAACTATGTGGACATGAATTCTCTTGCGTTGACAATCCAAAATCTCTGACGAATCAATGAAATTAAAGCCTTTGGACCAGCGTGATAGTTATTGATATGTAGATATTGCACATAACAGTGAACGAAATGGTTTTTGCTGGGTAAAATTATTGGATGCTTTTGACCTTCAGAAATCGCCGCGAATTCTAGACCTCCAACCTTAAGCAAATTAAAGCCATTGGATGAATCTAGGACGGGGTTAAGACATTTTAGGGCCCCTTGACGGTCTTGTTTATTTAGAGCTCGATTTATATCATATTGAAAATGCTGTTTCTGGATATTGAAATATTTAGAAACAAATTCTTTTTTTAGTTTTTCGAAAAGAACGTATCTTTTATTGTTAAAAAAAAGATGCCAACCTCGTTACAACGTTGTTTTATCTTTTATTCATGTTTTTTTTTTCTTACTTACTTGAAGTACCCTGTGTTCATAGTTCTTATCTTATGAATTGGAACAATTTTAAAGTTATTTAGGATTGAGCCAACCTCGTTAAAACTTTGTTTTATCTCTTTATCATGTTTTTTCTTTCTTTCTTACTTGAAGTACCTAGTGTTCAGAGTTCTTATCTTACAAATTGGAACAATTTTAAAGTTACTTAAGATTGATTCAAACTTAAGTTTTTTGTATAAGGGAAAAAGAAAATCAAAACAGTTGATAACGAAAAATGGTTTGTTGGGTTTTTGAAAAAGTTTATTGTGACTTAAACCTACAGCAAACCCTATAAATATATATAAAACTGTTTGAAACTATTTTTGTTTGTTGATGTCCGGAAAAGTCCGGTTTTTTTGGGCTGGCTGTCCTCTTTTTTTGAATTTGGAGATCACAACTCTACTTGGAGATATATGCCATCCACAGTTCATAAAATTTTGTACCGTGGGGAACAAATAATTAAACACAATATGCTACCAAGAGGGGATCTACCTAAAGAAGCGCAAGAAAAAAGAAACAAGAGCTACAGATTCTTTCGCGAGCACAACACCAGAAAAATTTTCAGATGTTTTACTAACAAGGACCTCACTAATATTTTATTATGCACGTCAGATTCCTGTATGTCGAATATCCGGCAAAAATGAAACTCTAACTATATTGAATTAGAAGTAGAAACTAAACTACTTCCAAAAGATGAAAACCAAGACTATTTGGAAGAAATATTTACTAAAATATATTAATTAATAGTAATTTTTCAGAACTTATATGTTCGTTATTTTGTCATTTTATATACATTAATGAATTTTAAATTAACAACTTTATATTTGTGGTATTATGTTTATTGCATGAAAAATCTTACAACAAAACCAAGACTATTAACTAAGTATGTAGACGACCTGTTTGGGATTGTAAAGACAAATAAAATTGAAGAGACTTTGAACCAATTAAATAGTTTTCACCCTAAAATTAAGTTTACTATTGAAGAAGAAAGAAACGGATGTCTACCATATTTAGACACAATGATAGTAAGAACGGGTAGTACCATAAAAATTGACTGGTATCAAAAACCTACGTCTTCTGGAAGACTAATTAATTTTTACTCCAGCCATCCAAAGAGTATGATAATGAATACAGCCAGAAACTTTATACGTAGGGTACTAACAATCAGTGACAAACAATTTCACCGGGACAATATAAGAAAAATAAAGAATATTTTGACAATGAATGCTTTCCCCGATCATATCACCGACCACCTAATAAATATTAATAAAAATGAGAAACCAAAACCAAGACAAATCTAATATATATGTTCCCAGAATTTCAGAAAGAGTTATGAACTCGAATATTTTTAATAAAGAGAAATATAAAATAGCCCAAAAGACGAACAATACACTCGGACAATTTTTTTCAAGAACTAAGAGCAAAATTGATAAAATGGACAAATCAAATTTGATATACAAAATAAAATGCACAGGCAATGAAAACTCTACGTATGATAAAATATATATAGGCACAACTAAAAATAAGTTAAAAACAAGGATTGCTGGACACAAATCAGATTTAAGACATAGAGGGAATAATTCGACACAAAAAACTGCACTTGCTGCCCACTGTGCAGAGAGAGCACATATTCCAGACTTTGAAAATGTAGAAATATTACAAACAGAAGAGAGATATAGTAAGAGATACACACTAGAAATGTTTCACATTATAAACACATCACAACAACAACGATTAAACTTCCAGACTGATATTGAGAATTCGTCACAAAGCTATAAGCACTTAATAAACAAAAGAAATTGGTAATTAGTGCAGTATTAAATGTTTAAAAATAAGGGTGATTTTGTGATTTTTTAATTTTATATTTGTTGCTTACTTGTAAGTTCTTTGTTTTTCGTACGTAATGTAAGGTGATTTTAATGTTTGTTTTCTTTTATATGTTTTATATTTTATAAGAGTCCTGATGATGCTAACCGACGGTTGGCGAAATATCGACAATTTTTTAATAAAACAAATTATTAAAAACAACAACAGACCTCGAGCTTGTTTTACTTAATAAACAACTTTATAATAAAAGTTCACATATATTATTTATAATGTATATTTTGGAGTTAATAAACCAATTTTAAACTCAAACAAGTAAGAGCGCTATATTCGGCTGTGCCGAATCTTATATACCCTTCACATTGGTCTTTAAATATACCCACCCAGCCGAGTAATTTTGTACTGCAAATAATATAATAAAAAACCTTGTGCGAGTTTTAAAGCCCGTAGAAAAAATTTTTTTTTTTTTTTTTTTTTTTTTTTTTTTTGCATAATTTTTAATTATTGAATCTTCGCTTTAGCGAACTAACAATAAGTTTTCAAATCTTAAGACTAAGGAAATAATATTAGTCCAGCCAGTGCCAAACTAAAATTTACGTTCTCATAATATAAATAGTTATCTTCATCTAAGCGCAATAGTATCCCTCCTTTTTAGACGGGAGTGTCCACTATGTTGCAAGATACTTCGAGCGAGCGGGTTTGGATGTGTTTCCAGCTTATTTAAATACTTGTCCACATATTTCAGGATTTCGCATTTAACTAGTGGAACTTTTAGATCCTTATGGATGTTGCTGTTTTTGACATACCACGGAGCACCAGTTATCATTCTTAGGATTTTATTTTGACGGCGTTGTATTTTTTCTATGTTAGAGGCGGAAGCAGTGCCCCATAATTGTATACCGTAGCACCAAATTGATTTTAAAATTGAGTTGTATAGTAGAAGTTTACAATCCAGATGAAGCACAGAGTTTCTACCCATAAGCCAGTGGATTTGTGCAGCTTTAAGTTTCATTTGCGTCAGCTTTGCATCTATATGAGGCTTCCATGTGAGGCGGCGATCCAGGTGAATACCAAGATATTTTGTCTCGGATCGTTGAGGCACCAAATGGTTGTTAATAGTGATTGGAGGGCACGTTTCTTTGCGTAAGGTAAAAGTTATGTGAGTACATTTTTGTTCATTTATTTTTATTCCCCATAACCTTGCCCATTTCTCAACTTGGCTAACGTGTTGTTGCAGTTGACTCGAAGCCTCTTTAGGGTCTTTATCAATACTGAGAAAAGCAGTATCATCAGCAAATGTGGACGTGTGCGTAAAACAGTTGGTTGGCATATCTGCTGTGTAAAGCAAGTACAAAATTGGACCTAGTATACTCCCTTGAGGTACACCAGCCTCTATTGGTTGGGAACAACTTATTTGGTTTCCCTCTTTGATCATAAATTGTCTGCCGGTCAAGTATTTTTCTAGCAGGCTTGAAATATTAGCTGGTAGATAGAGTTTTAGTTTAACTAACAGGCCTTCGTGCCATACTTTATCGAATGCTTGAGAGACATCGATAAAAAGCGCGGAGCAGTACTTCTTTTCCTCAAAGGCTTTTCTTATAACCTGCACCAGTCTGTGAGTTTGTTCGATTGTGCTATGTTGACTTCTAAAACCAAATTGGTGATCTGGGATGCAGTTGTTATCATTAAGGATCGGACTCAGCTTGTTTTTAAGCAGCTTTTCGAATAGTTTCGCCAAAGTTGGTAACAAACTTATAGGCCTATAAGACTCCACCTTCGAAGGATCTTTACCAGGCTTGGGAATCATCTTTACTAAGGCAACTTTCCATATTGGCGGAAAGTGTTCAAGCCGAATTATGGCATTAAAAACAAAAAGAATAATTCTTTTACCTGTGAAGGGTAGCTCTAGAAGCATTTTGTTGCTTATTTTATCAACGCCAGGAGCTTTTTTGTCATTTAGGTTAGCGATTGCCTCTATAACATCTGAAAATTGGAAACGTATTTCTATAGGACGTCTAGCTACAACAGGCGGTAATTCTCTCACGTCAGTGCATGAATTGGGAGTGAAGACGTTCCTTAAATGGCTTGCGAACAGATCGCATTTTTCTTCGTCATTTCTAGCCCAGGATCCTCTCAGGTTACGCAGTGGTGGTTTTGCGATTACGGGTCTTTTAAGACGTCTGGCTGTTCGCCATAGAGAATAGTTTGTTTGAGGAGTCGCGTCTAGACCTTCAAGGTATTCCTTCATTGATGACATTCTATGTACTTCCAGCATGTTTTTTAATCGGTTTGTACATTCCTTCAGCTTATTTTTAAGTAGGGGCGATCTATACTTTTGCCATTCTCTTCGGGCTCTCCTTTTTTCAGATAGGAGCTTTTCAACATCGGTTGAGTAAATTTTGTTGTATCTGGCCTGACGGTAGGTAGAAGAAGCATTTTCAACGGCTTTTTTAATATTTTCATTGAGGCTACTAAGGCACTCATCGATTTCCTCGGAAGTTTTTAAAGATTGGTGTTCCGAACAGTGCGTGCTGATAAATTTTCTGTATTTTAACCAGTTTATTCTTTTTGACAGAAAAATATCACTAGTTGCAATTTGGTGAGGACTGCAAATAGTAAAAATTGTGGGTGAGTGATCAGAAGATAAATCCAAGGAGGGTTGAGCCTCAATAAGCTCAGGGGATATGCCTTTTGCTACGCCAAAATCTATTACGTCTGGTATTTTATTGTGGTCAGTTGGCCAATATGTTGGTTGCCCAGTTGAAATAACGTGAAGTCTCATTTCCGATACAGAACCATACAAGACACGACCTCTGGGACTTATTAGGCGGGAGCCCCAGTATGTGTGTTTAGCGTTGTAGTCCCCAGCAGCTATAAAGTGAGGACCTAAAGATTTGTAAAAACTGTTGTACTGATCCTTCGTTATGGAAAATCTGGGTGGACAATAAACTGACGAAATAACGAGATTATGGTAAAATTCATCGATGCAGACGTTTGTTGCTTGTATATAACTTTCGGAGAGACCACCCATCCATTGGTGTTTGATTCTTGATTTAATTAATATAGCTGAACCACCACATGACCTATCTCTGGGATCTTTTGAATCATAAAAAGTATAGCCACTTATTTTGAAAGTGCTTCTAGATGTCATATGAGTTTCGGAAATCAACATGACATCGATTTTTTGGTGTGTTAAAAAGTATTCGAGCTCATTTTTGTGTTGGCGGATGCCGTTTGCGTTCCAGAAACAAACCCTGAGGCAGTTCATGGTCTTTTAAGTATGGCCTGCAGGAGAGCAGACTGCATTTTCTGCATCTCCTGCATCATGCTAGCCATTTGCGCCATTACCTGCGTAAATTGTTTGACCATATTGTCAATTACGGCTTCCAGGCGGCTAAAATTGGGACCAGTTGGTTCACTTGTTGGCACTTGTTGTTGTGTTGTAGGCTCGGTAGACTTACGTGCATTAGGCTGGTTAGACTTTAATGCAGCGGCGTAAGAAACTTGATTTGTAGTTGGTTGTGCTAACGGAGGCATATTTGTAGTTGGTATATCTAAAGGCTGGGGAGGGGCAGGAACTATTTTCGGCTTAGTTGAGCGCATAACCGAATTAAAAACAGGGCAACCTCTATAGTTGGCAGTGTGGTTTCCCCCGCAGTTGCTGCATTTCTTCATCCTAGGATCATCTTTTGGCTTGTCGCACTTGGTCGTATCGTGCAGATCCCCACACACAACACAAACAGTAGGCAGCTTACAATAAGCTTTAGTGTGGCCATACTCCTGGCAGTTTAAGCACTGTACGGGCCCAGATCGCTTATGTGGCACTTCCACAGTAACTCGTCGGTGCATAATATATTTTAAATCATAGATGGGGTGAGTTTCACTTTTTTTCAATTTGATATCACCAGGCTGAAGCTCCACTCTGAATAATGGTTGGGGGTGTTTTTCCCTGTTTCTCATATTGGATACCCTCCTGACCATAAACCCTTTGCTTAATAAACTGGTCTTGACCTCTTCTGGGTCAACATTAGAATCAATGCCTTTAATGACTACCTGAAGGCCTTTTGCGGTCTTGAGTTGGTAGGTATAGAAGTTTTTGTTAAGTTTTTCGAGCTCCGAAACCGTAGCGCGGTAGGCGTTTTCATGGTTCACTTGAATTTTTGTCTCAAATATGTTACCGCGTTTAACGTTTGAAACATAAAAGTTATTTTCCCCAATCAAACCGACTAAAAACTTTACGAGATCATTTGAGTTTTTTTCCCTCAAATAAATGGGAGGTGGCTTAAAGGACTTTCTTTCACTAACGGGGGCCTCATTATCCTCTTGTAAAATTGCAAAACGATTTTGCGATGAGGTTGGCCTTTCATCGTCTTTTAAAATTTTTGCAGGTTGAGATGCTTCTGCCGATTTAGGGCTTCTTCCCCTTTTAAGAACTGTCACATAGCGGTCCATCCCTACCTGGATCTTAGGTGCCGGTGCAGAAATTAAGCTTGATGCGGCTGTAGCAGCTGCAGGTTCAATTCCAGAATTTGATAATGGTGACCGCGACAAAGATGGTACCTCAGAATTTTTTTTATAATTATTAAATAAAGATTGGGCTAAATTAGTCCCTTGTTCACTACATTTATCTAAATTAGGCGCACTTGAACTAAGATTGCTTGTAATTGTTTTTGGTCTCGCATTTAAATAATTTCTATTAAATTCAGGGTCTCTTATGTTCTCATTGCTAACACTGCTTAACACAATGTAAGCATTTCGGCTATCAGGCCCACTGTCACTACGATTACTGTTACTCATTAACAGTTCGCTTTTTTTTTTTATTTAGTTTGTTGTTATTGTTTTTCTTTTCTCACTTTTTTGTGTATATATGTATGTATATTAATAATTTCGTTTGCTACCTATTACTAATATCACCTATTAACAATATTACACTCGCGTACACACGTCCGTACACTACGAGATTAAGAATGCAACTGAGTAGAAAAAATAAAAAAATTTTAACGTTCGTATGAATAATAGAAATAGATGAAGAAGATTTGAGGTCGAGAGTTTTAAAAGTTTTCGACATTATTCATATTTAAAGGTTAATAAAACTTATAAAATGTTCTAGTCCCCCTGCTCTTCACCAACTTTTTCACCAAAATGTATGAATTATTTGATTATTACTTTTTGTAGAATAGCTGTAATAGTTTTCCAGAAGGAGCGTATCGAAAATTTTATAAAAATTGTTAATTTGTATGGGAGCTACCCCTTCTTCACCCCCCATCCGAAAATCTTTTTCTTCAAAGCGTAGCCCTTAATGTCCAATTACTTTTTGTAGAACATTTTACTTCGATATCTGTTATAGTTTCCGAGATATAGCGTACCAAATATTTTATAATAATTGTCGATTTGTATGGGAGCTACCCCTTTTTTTGCCCCCACTCAAAAAAATTTTTCTTTAAAGCGTAGGCATTCTTGCCCAATTACTTTTTGTAGAACATTTCATTTCGATATCTTTTATAGTTTCCGAGATATAGCGTATCGAATATTTTATAATAATTGTCGATTTGTATGGGAGCTACCCCTTTTTTTGCCCCCACTCAAAAAAATTTTTATTTAAAGCGAAGGCATTCTTGCCCAATTACTTTTTGTAGAACATTTCATTTCGATATCTCTTATAGTTTCCGAGATATAATGTATCGAATATTTTATAATAATTGTCGATTTGTATGGGAGCTACCCCTTTTTTTGCCCCCACCCAAAAAATTTTTTCTTTAAAGCGTAGCCCTTATGGCCCAATTACTTTTTGTAGAACATTTCATTTCGATATCTGTTATAGTTTCCGAGATATAGCGTATCGAATATTTGATAATAATTGTCGATTTGTATGGGAGCTACCCCTTTTTTTGCCCCCACCCAAAAAATTTTTTTTTTTAAGGCGTAGCCCTTAGCGTGCAATTACTTTTTGTAGAACATTTCATTTCGATATCTGTTATAGTTTCCGAGATATAGCGTATCGAATATTTTATAATAATTGTCGATTTGAATAGGAGCTACCCCTTTTTTTGCCCCCACTCAAAAAAATTTTTCTTTAAAGCGTAGCCCTTATGGCCCAATTACTTTTTGTAGAACATTTCATTTCGATATCTGTTATAGTTTCCGAGATATAGCGTATCGAATATTTTATAATAATTGTCAATTTGTATGGGAGCTACCCCTTTTTTTGCCCCCACCCAAAAATTTTTTTCTTTAAAGCGTAGCCCTTAGCGTGCAATTACTTTTTGTAGAACATTTCATTTCGATATCTGTTATAGTTTCCGAGATATAGCGTATCGAATATTTGTTAATAATTGTCGATTTGTATTGGAGCTACCCCTTTTTTTGCCCCCACCCAAAAAATTTTTTTCTTTAAGGCGTAGCCCTTAGCGTGCAATTACTTTTTGTAGAACATTTCATTTCGATATCTGTTATAGTTTCCGAGATATAGCGTATCGAATATTTGATAATAATTGTCGATTTGTATGGGAGCTACCCCTTTTTTTTACCCCCACCCAAAAAATTTTTTCTTTAAGGCGTAGCCCTTAGCGTGCAATTACTTTTTGTAGAACATTTTAAGTCGATAGCTGTTATAGTTTACGAGATATAGCGAATAAAATATTTCACCAAATTTGTGCAATTGTAGGAAAAATACCCCTTCCCCTGGTCCTATCTGAAAAAAACTTTTTCCATTATTTAGGTCCCTTCTTTAGGAGTATCCGTGCCAAGTTTTGTGGCAAGAGTGACTATACTTACTGAGATATATAGGGATATATGCACGGATTTTGTCCTAAAAAAATGGGTTACTCTGGGTTTTCGCTTATATCTCGGTCAATAGTGAACCGATTTTGTTGATTTTAAATAGCGATTGTCTCCAGGATATTTCTGATAGTTTGACACCATTAACTGGTCTGTATCTTTTTATTTGACTCCGGAAACTTGATTTCAACAGACGGACAGACGGACATCGCTAAATCGGCTTCCCTATCTATAAGGATCCAGAATATATATATATACTTTATGGGGTCGCAAATGAATAATAAAGAAATTACAAACTACTTCACTATGTGAAGGGTATAACTACTTCAAAAACCAACCTTTGGCTCCTCGTAGTAAAAATTTTTCAACGGGCCAAAGGTTGGCACTTTCTTACAAAATATAAGTTTTTAATAAGTATAAGTTGCAAATTTGACTCAATATATAGAATTTTGTAGAAAGCGAACTTTGTAACAAGCTTTTTACCATAAATCAGCTAAAACTAAAAATGCATTTTAAACCAATCATAACTATTTTTATACCCTTCACATAGTGATAAGGGTATATATCACTTTGTCATTCCGTTTTTTTTTTTTTTTTTTCATTTGCGACCCCATAAAGTATATATATTCTGGATCCTTATAGATAGGGAAGCCGATTTAGCGATGTCCGTCTGTCCGTCTGTTGAAATCAAGTTTCCGGAGTCAAATAAAAAGATACAGACCAGTTATTGGTGTCAAACTATTAGAAATATCCTGGAGACAATCGCTATTTAAAATCAGCAAAATCGGTTCACTATTAGAGTTGTGTCGGTCATGAACGAACTAGTTCAATTGAACGATTCTGTAAAAGGAAAGATTAGAAATAGTTCGTACTCTTTCCTTCAAACCTTTCATCGTTCATCTTTTACCTTTCATGTTTCACACAAAGTTGCGTCGGTTATGAAAGAACTATTTCAATTGAACGATAGTCTGTCACTGTGGCCGAAAATAAAAACAGTTTTCATTTGGCACACCACAATTGTTATATAGTTATTTTCTTTATCAGATTAATAGTTTTATCAATAATGAAATAACTATTTTAATTAAACTCTTTACACACATCTCTTGTATATCATGCTTCACACATTTTTTATTATTAACATATTTTTAACTTATTTATCACTAAAAAATTTTCTTTTTTTGTTTATCAATTAACACTCAATATTACCATTTTCGTTAAATAAGAAAAAACAGCTGTCAGCTCGTCTTGCTTCAATCTGTCATTCATATTTCCCACAGAACATCTTTCACACAAAACATCTTTCATAAAAGAAAGATGAACGAAAACAACGACCGATTGTGAACGATTCACTGAAAAGAAAGATTATGCCCAACTCTATTCACTATTGACCGAGATATAAGCGAAAACCCAGAGTAACCCATTTTTTTAGGACAAAATCCGTGCATATATCCCTATATATCTCAGTAAGTATAGTCACTCTTGCCACAAAACTTGGCACGGATACTCCTAAAGAAGGGACCTAAATAATAGAAAAAGTTTTTTCAAAAAGGACCAGGGGAAGGGGTATTTTTCCTACAATTGCACAAATTTGGTGAAATATTTTATGCGCTATATCTCGTAAACTATAACAGCTATCGATTTAAAATGTTCTACAAAAAGTAATTGTACGCCAAGGGCTACACTTTAAAGAAAAAATTTTTTGGGTGGGGGCAAAAAAGGGGTAGCTCCCATACAAATAAATGATTTGTATGAAATTTTCGATACGCTATATCTCGGAAACTATAACAGATATCGAAATGAAATGTTATACAAAAAGTAATTGAGCAAGAAGGCCTACGCTTTAAAGAAAAATTTTTTGAGTGGGGGGCAAAATCAGCAATTATTATAAAATATTCGATACGCTATATCTCAAAAACTATAACAGATATCGAAATCAAATGTTCTACAAAAGGTAATTGGGCAAGAAGGCCTACGCCTTAAAGAAAAATTTTATGAGTGGGGGCAAAAAAAGGGGTAGCTCCCATACAAATTAACAATTGTTATAAAATATTCGATACGCTATATCTCGAAAACTATAACAGATATCGGAATGAAATGCTCTACAAAAAGTAATTGGGTAAGAAGGCCTACGCTTTAAAGAAAAAATTTTTTGAGTGGGGGCAAAAAAAGGGCTAGCTCCCATACAAATTAACAATTTTTATGAAATATTCGATACGCTATATCTCGGAAACTATAACAGATATCGAAATGAAATCTTCTACAAAAAGTAATTAGGCAAGAAGGCCTACGCTTTAAAGTAAAAATTTTTTGAGTGGGGGCAAAAAAGGGGTAGCTCCCATACAAATTTACAATTATTATAAAATATTCGATACGCTATATCTCGGAAACTATAACAGATATCGAAATCAAATGTTCCACAAAGAGTAATTGGGCAATAAGGCCTACGCTTTAAAGAAAAATTTTTTTGAGTGGGGGCAAAAAAAGGGGTAGTTCCCATACAAATCAACAATTATTAAAAATATTCGATACGCTATATCTTGGAAACTATAAAAGATATCGAAATGAACTGTTTTACAATAAGTAATTGAACAAGAGGGCCTACGCTTTAAAGAAAAAATTTTTTGAGTGGGGGGGCAAAAAAAGGGGTAGCTCCCATACAAATCAATAATTATTATAAAATATTCGATACGCTATATCTCGGAAACTATAGCAGATATCGAAATGAAATGTTCCACAAAAAGTAATTGGACAACAAGGTCTACAATTAAAAAAAAAATTGTTTGAGTGGGGGCAAAAAAAGGGGTAGCTCCCATACAAATTAACGATTTTTATGAAATTTTCGATACGCTACTTCTGGAAAACTATTACAGCTATCGACTTCGAATATTTTACAAAAAGTAATAATCAAATAATTCATACATTTTGGAGAAAAAGTTGGAGAAGAGCAGGGGGACTAGAACATTTAACAAGTTTTATTAACCTTTAAATATGAATAATGTCGAAAACTTTTAAAACTCTCGACCTCAAATCTTCTTCATCTATTTCTATTATTCATACGAACGTTAAAATTTTGTTATTTTTTCTATGGGCTTTAAAACTGGCACAAGGTTTTTTATTATATTATTTGCAGTACAATATTACTCGGCTGGGTATATTTTAAGACCAATGTGAAGGGTATATAAGATTCGGCACAGCCGAATATAGTGCTCTTACTTGTTCTAGCCGATTTTATGTCTTAAACCTAAAGCTAATAGTCTCACCTAGTAAACAAAAAAAACTGCGTTTAAAAATTCCAATTCAGCCAAAAGCTATAGATTTAAGACCGTCTACTCGCAAAATGGTCCACTGTGCGCCGGATGTTGCTAGATGTCCTATGGAAATACGTTTCCAACTTTTAGATGTCGTAGGGGCAACCATACGGTGGTTCAACGAATTGAGACGAAATATCTTGGCATTCACCTGGATCGCCTCCTCAGATGGAAGTCATATATATGGGGGATTTCATGTCAAGTGACCCAAATTTTAAAACCAATGTCTTCCGATTGGTATGAAATTTTTTTGCTTAAGAGATACTTTCACATTAATAAGAAAAAAATTAAAATAGTACATACGCGAAAATTGGAAAACCTCTGCCTTGAGTTACAAAACATTAATTTTTATAGATATCCCACTCGCATTCCACTAAGCGACCTCCAAGCTCTTCAAAGAAAAGGCCTAAGCTTTCTTTTGGGCATATTTGCGAAAAAAAAAATTTTTTAATTTTATAAAAAAATAAACATTTTTTTTTTTATTTTAAAAATTTTTTTTTGGAAGATTGAAGAAAAAGCTATCGAAACTATTTGGGACGAATTTTGTTAAAAGCAAAAGGTAATAAACTACATGAATGAGAAAAAACACCTATTTGCCGAAAACGTTAAATTTTGAAATCCCCCATACGTAGATGCGAAGTTGACACAAATGAAACGTAAAACGACCCAAATCCACTGGCGAATTGGTAGAAACTCTGTGCTTCCTCTTGACTGTAAGCTTTTTGTCTACAACTTAATTTTGAAACCAATTTGGTGCTACGGGACACAAATATGGGGCACAGCTTCCGCCTTCAACTTAGAAAATATTCAACGTCATCAATGTAAAATCCTTTGGAATGATAACTTGTGCTCCAACATCCAAGAGGATCTAGCAGTTCCACAAGTAAAACGCGAAATCTGTGTGGACAAGTATTCAAAGAAGCTGGAAACACATCCAAATCCGCTCGCTCAAAGCATCTTGCAACCTAGTGGACGCACTCGTCTGAAAAAAAGGGGTGCTACTGCGCTTAGATGAAACTACTGAATTTAATCCAACTTTACTGAGAATTTAAATTTTAGTCTGGTACTGGTTGGACTAATATTAAGTTCGTTCGTTTACTCAAAGTTTATAAAAATTTTTCAATATTTTTTACTGGATTGCGTTCGTTTACACAAAATCCAGTATATGAGAACACAAATTGAGAGTGCAAAGTGACAGTTGTCTTACTGAGTATTTAAAAGTTTTTACTGGACAAAATTTTACTAGTAAAAATTTTTTTTTTTTTTTTTTCATATATTTTATTATTGGATCTTCGCTTTAGCGAACTAACAATAAGTATTCAAATCTTAAGACTAAGTAATTAATATGAGCCCAGCCAGTGCCAGACTATAATTTAAGTTCTCATAATAAAATAGTTATCTTCATCTAAGCGCAATAGTATCCCTCTTTTTCAGGCGGGAGTGTCTACTATGTTGCAAGATACTTCGAGCGAGCGGATTTGGATGCGTTTCCAGCTTATTTAAATACTTGTCCACATATTTCAGGATTTCGCTTTTAACTAGTGGAACTTCTAGATCCTTATGGATGTTGCTGTTTTTAACATACCACGGAGCACCAGTTATCATTCTTAGGATTTTATTTTGACGGCGTTGTATTTTTGCGATGTTAGAGGCGGAAGCAGTGCCCCATAATTGTATACCGTAGCACCAAATTGGTTTTAAAATCGAGTTGTAGATTAGAAGCTTACAATCAAGACGTAGCACAGAGTTTCTACCAATTAGCCAGTGGATTTGAGCAGCTTTAAGTTTCATTTGCGTCAGCTTAGCATCTATATGAGGCTTCCATGTAAGGCGGCGATCTAGGTGAATACCAAGATATTTTGTCTCAGATCGTTGAGGCACATTATGGTTGTTGATAGTGATTGGAGGGCACGTTTCTTTGTGTAAAGTAAAAGTTACGTGGGTACATTTTTGTTCATTTATCTTTATTCCCCATAACTTTGCCCATTTCTCGACTTGGGTTACGTGTTGTTGCAGCTGGTTCGAAGCCTCTTTAGGGTCTTTGTGAATACTAAGAAAAGCAGTGTCGTCAGCAAATGTCGACGTGTATGTGAAACTATTGGTTGGCATATCTGCCGTGTAAAGCAAGTACAAAATTGGACCTAGTATACTTCCTTGAGGGACAACAGCCTCTATTGGTTGGGAACAACTTATTTGGTTTCCCTCTTTGACCATAAATTGTCGGCCTGTTATGTATTTTTCTAAAAGGTTGAAAATATTAGCTGGAAGGTTGAGCTTTAGTTTGTTTAGAAGGCCTTCATGCCATACTTTGTCGAAAGCTTGTGAGACATCGATAAAAAGCCCGGAGCAGTACTTCTTTTCCTCAAAGGCTTTTCTTATAACCTGTACCAACCTGTGAGTTTGTTCGATGGTACTATGTTGACTTCTAAAGCCGAATTGGTGATTTGGAATGCAGTTGTTGTCATTCAGGATCGGATTTAGCTTGTTTTTTAACAGTTTTTCGAACAATTTTGACATTGTGGGTAACAAACTTATGGGCCTATAAGATTCTACCTTCGAGGGATCTTTGCCAGGCTTAGGAATCATCTTTACTAAGGCAACTTTCCATATAGGCAGAAAATGTTCAAGCCGAATTATCGCGTTAAAAATAAAAAGAATGATTCTTTTAGCAGTATGAGGCAGCTCTATGAGCATTTTGTTGCTTATTTTGTCAACGCCAGGAGCTTTTTTACCGTTAAGGTTAGCGATAGCCTCTACAACATCTGCAAATCGGAAACGTATTTCCAAAGGACGTCTTGCAACAACAGGTGGTAATTCCCTCACGTCAGTGCATGTATTGGGAGTGAATACGTTTTTGAAGTGATTTGCGAACAGATCGCATTTTTCTTCATAATTTCTAGCCCAGGATCCTCTCAGATTGCGCAGTGGTGGTTTTGCGATAACAGGTCTTTTAAGACGTCTGGCTGATCGCCATAAGGAATAATTTGTCTGAGGAGTCGCGTCTAGACCTTCCAGGTACTCTTTCAGTGACTAGTAAAAATCTCTAGTAAAAAAAAAACATGTTTTCTGATGTAAACAAAAAAAGTGAAAAAAAAAACAAACAGCTAACAAATTGAATAACGAGTAAAATTAAAGTGGTCTAAAAAGTAATTTAATGTTCACAAGCGAAACAATGGAACAGCTAAGAGATATAGTTAGAACCTCACGTTTAGGGGAAATAGTAAATGTAACCAGACATAGCTATGTTTTGCAAAATGCAGTATTGTACCTAATAGAGTCGTCATCTGAACGCGAAAATGAAGATATAATTTTGCTTAAAATGGTAAAAAAAATCCAATATTTTTTCCCCCTTAACTTGTGCTTGAGAAAGGAAAGAGTATGGCTGTTTTCCTAAACGCAGTGTGCTTTGCATCACGAAATTTCAACTTCTTCCCTTATACACTCTTTACAATTTTGACAACGCGTTTTGCTTCCGGGACATTAATATAGCTGTGAACACTCATTTGGAAGCAGAAGATATTATCAAAAACCTCATCTTTGCTTTCAGGAAGAACTGTATGGAATATTTAAATTTTGTGTAAAAATTTTCCGTTTGCGTACCCTTTACTTCAAAAATTTTAAGTGAGAGAAATTTCGTAAAATTACTCAGTATTTGCTAAATTACTAGACTTAACTGGAAAAGTAAATGAATCAACCTATTATTTACTTTCAAGATTTGAATATTTATTGTTTGTTCGCTTAAAGCGAAGATTCAATAAAAAAAAATATGAAAAAAATATAATCATGAAGACATTTGCGTTTGTGCAGCTGTTAAACACTAATTTTCACACACAGAAAGTAATTAAGAGTCGACTAAAGAATGTCCGTCCGCTCGACTGATTTTTATGTGAACAGAGTACAGGTTCCATTTTTTTAAGATACTTAAATGAAATCCCATTTGTGGTATAAGGAACAAGCCTATTATGTAGTGATGATCGCCAAATCATTTCTCTTAATTGTACGTCTTGACAAGACAAATTCATGCCTAGACAAACCTCAAACTCAGTATATAAAAAAAAACCCAGTATAAAAATAACGGATTTTTTTCATTTAGATTTTGAAATTTATCTTGGCATGATTTTTTTCGTCAATACGTACAATTATTATTAATGTGATCGGTCAATTTTTTTTGGCACAGCCGTGGTTTGCCACGAAGAGGCTTTTAGTTTTTATGATTCAGGAAAGTTCTGAATATCACGTGACTTCAAATCACTCGAGATTTTAAAATCCCAATTCTTATTTTAAATAATTTGCTTAATTTAACCTTTTGCAAATAAAACTATTTATACCGCTCATAGATCCTTTTATTGCAACCAACACAAATAATTTAAAAAAAATAGTGTGTTTTCAAAAAAAAAAACATAATTCGGGGACCCCCAAAATTTATAAAATTAATGTAAACAAAAAAAATCTCAGAAAAACATTGTTCACGTTTAAAAACTTTCAATGTTTGTTCACGTTTTAGAGAAGTTAATCGCCCATGTTCTGACTCTCACGCGATTGTCAAATCACATGCGATTTGTAAATCGCAAAAAATTTTTTTGCATGTTCTGTAGTTCACGCGTTTTTTTTTGCGTTTTGTTTTTTTTTTCGATGATAAAAACATGTTTCTTTTAAAAATACAAAACAAAAAACCAAGGAATATATAACAAATTGTACCTTTTTCTGCAACAACATTTTTTCTTTCTTGATTTCCAATAAAGTTCATACATAAAAAAAAGTAAGCAACTGAAAAATGAAGATGTACATAACTAATAGTTTTTTTAAATTTAATTTTTATTGAGACTGTTTACAAAAAATAAAACAAATTGTGAAAATTATAACAAAAACCCCATATATTATAATTATGCATAGTTTGATTGGCTGTTTTTAACCTAGTTTGGGCAAAAAACATCGGTTCACCTCATCTACCTCTTGCGATTTCAAGTCACAAACTTTCTTGCGATTGTGAACTTCAGAACACCTGTTATGCGATTTCAAATCGCATCGCCAATATTTTGCGAAATGCGATTGTCAGAACATGGGCGAATGTTATATAAAAAGTGTTCACGTTTTTGGGTTGTTCGCGATTCTGGATATTCACGTTTCCGCGAGTTCACTGTTAATCGCTTATAAATCCTTTTATTGCATAATTCGGGGACTCCCAAAACTAATAAAATTATGTTAACAAAAAAACCTCAGAAAAAACTGTTCACGTTTTAAAGCTTTCAATGTTTGTTCACGTTTTAGAGTAGTTAAGGTAAAATAAAGTGTTCACGTTTCTGGATGTTCACGATTCTGGATATTCACGTTTCCGCGAGTTCACTGCATAATCAAGTAATTCTTAATTGACAGGCACTTAGCTCACAGTTTTAAATTCACAAAAATTTAAAAAGTTTTTTGTTTCTTAGGATTTCACATCATTTTCACAAAAAGTGATTTTCTGAACATGCCAGATTACCTATATTGTTGTAATTGCGGCGACTGTTATACACAAAAACTTTACATGTAGTACTTCAGCTTGGTGTCAACACAGATTTCGCATTTGTGACATCCAGAACAAGACTATTACAATTTTTAAAATAAAATAATGAAAATATTACCGTGAACTGCAATCCAGTCATTTAAGTTTTCACCTTCTGGAAGGCGAACAGCTTGTCGAAGATTTATTCCTGATTGAAGGCTTGCCTGAGCTTGTTTGTACAGTGTGTATCTTATAGTGCCTGCAGTAAACCGCTTTTTTGGTCTAAATGTCTATAACATATAGTTATGGGTAGATGTAAATACACTATTAATAAACCAAAATTGTTATATTTTCAATGTGATACATACTTTACCCTTTTGAAAAAAATCGAAAAACCCATTTAATGCCATTGCGATAATAATGCTGCCGTCACTTTTTTAATAAAAATTGCTTTATTAGTAAATCCCGAGCAGTGTGACCGCTGAGAATTTTAAAAAAGTGGCACAAATAGTCGTTTTAGGAATAAAAAGTCGCATAAAAAAGTCGTTTTTGGAAAAACAAGTTGCACCCATATTTAAGGCGTTTATTTAACTTTTTATTAATATTTTTACAAGTAATAAAAATAAAAACAGATCAGCAATTCAACAACACAAAAAAACTTGATAACAAATTAAAAATAAAAAATGTACCAAAAATAATATAAGAAAACATTCATTAAAACAGAATTTTTGTACGTAGACACAAAATAAGTAAAAAATTTGTACTTGTCAAAAAGAGCCAAAAAGGGAACTGCAAAAAAAATTAAGTTTTATATAGTTTTAGTATTATCAATATCGAATGCACTGTTTTTTAATTTACTTAAGACAACTTGTCTGTCTGTTCTTTTTATACCCTTCACATAAGTAATAAGGGTATATATAAGTTTGTCATTCCGTTTGTAATTTCTTTATTATCCATTTGGGAGTCCATAAAGTACATATATCTGGATCCTTAGATAGGGAAGCCGATTTAGCGATGTCCGTCTGTCCGTGTTATGGTTGAAATCAATTTTCTGAAGCCCCCTGATATCGCATAGACCCGAATGTGGTATAAAACTGTCACAGATAGTCGCGAGAAAATCATTATTAAAATTCAGCAAAATCGCCCGATAAATGACCGAGATATAAGCAAAAAACCAAGACTACCTCGTTTTTTTGAGTCTACAACAACAACAAAAAACATACTTTTGCATGTAATAATAAAAAAACAACAAAAAAGGAAAAAAACAGAATCAGTCATGATGATATTATTGAAACACACACAAAACAAAAATTTTATTAGTATTAGTGATCATACATATAACAGCGTTGCCATACAAAGCTTAATTTAAACATTTTTAAAATCGCTCCTACGGCTTCCAGGGTTCTCCTACAAAGGTAAAATGTAAGACCGACCCGAATTATTTTATCCATCCAAACATTTTTATGGAACATACTTACTCTCTATCTCCAGCCCCTGACATGGTTGCCATACAACATTTTAAAAAATAAGGTAAAAACCGCTACAACTTCCCCGGAGTCGCCCGTAGAGGAAAAAAATGTATCACAGACCCCCATTAGTTTTTCCTCCCAAACGTATTCCTATAGCATACTTACCTCCTATCTCCACGCCCTAAGGGGGTTGCCATAAAAAATTTACCAATATGATGTAAAAACGCCCACAACTTCTTCAAAGTTGGCCTTAGAGCAATAAAGTGTACGACCGACCCACATTAGTTTGCCCTCCCAAACATATTCCTAGAATATACTTACCCTCTATCTCCACGCCCTGAGGGAGTAGTCATACAAAATTTACAAAAATGATATGAAATTGCCCACAAGTTTTTTAGAGTTGGCCTTAGAGCAATAAAGTGTACGACCGATCCCTATTAGTTTCTTCTCCCAAACATATTCCTAGAACATACTTACCCCTATCTCCACGCCCTAAGGGGGTTGCCATACAAAATTTACAAAAAATGATATGGAAATACCCACAACTTCCTCAGAGTTGGCCTCAGAACAATAAAGCGTACGACCGACTCCCATTAGTTTCCCCTCCAAAACATATTCCTAGAATATACTTACCCCGTATCTCCACCCTCTAAGTTGGTTGCTTTGATTTCCTTATTATTTCTATTCTGAAGACGAAAAATTGATTTGTACGTGCGAGTTGAAATATTTAAAGCACAGCAACTACTATTAAAAATATCGTTTAGCTTTTCATCTTTTATATACGGTATACCATTTACACGCATATCACATGCAACCGATAAATTTGCATGATGATTAATTTGAGATTTCAGAGTTTTAATTTCAGTTTTATGTAATTGCACTTCGGCACACTGTGTTTCCAAATAAGAGACCCGTTTATTTACATTATAAATTTCAGTCATTATTTCAATCATACGTTTGTCAAGCTGTTTTAAAAGTTTAGTTTCAACATCATTTATTTTTCAATTTATTTGGTTGAAATATAAAAAATATATCGCACCCATTGCTCGGAAAACCAACCACTAAAAACACCCGGAGACATCGACGATTGTTTGAACAGCCTTAATGAAAACATTGTAAAAGCCGTTGAACATGCTTCGTCTACTTATCGTCATGCCAAGTAAAACAAAATTTTTTCTGCAGATGTTGAAAAGCTTTTATCTGAAAAAAGGAGAGCCCTGAGAGAATGGCAAAAGCTTAGATCGCCTCAACTTAAGGGCTAACTATATTGTGCTTAATCAAACTCATGCTAATGTCAAATATCAACGAAAAGCCTGTCAAATGCTTAAGCAATTTATTGGAGACTTTTGAGTGGCTATATTGTACTTTTTGAACTTAAATATTTACAGAACTCAGTTCCAAATATTTGTACTTTTGCAAAAACTGTTTTACTTTCATATGCCAAATACACGGGTTTTTTTGCAAAATGTTATTTAAGTAACATCTACAATTTAAAAATATTAAACCATTAGCAAATAAATAATAAAATTATATTATAAAAGTTAAGAAATAAAAAATGTTTTTTTCATAAATAAAAGTGTACTTAAAAGTGCAACTGTGCGCCCAACTCATGTATACACAGCTGATCCATTAATCAAAGTACGACCAGGTTCGCTTTTTGCTTAATGGATCAGCTGTGTCTTGACGAAACTTAACGAAAAGTTGCTTAAGAACATTATAGTTATACACATTTAAACATGTGTATTCGCACTTTTGCTTAAGTAAGCTAAAGCACATTATAGTTAGCCCTTTAAAGATAAACTGAAAGAATGCACAAACTAATTAAAAAACTTGTTTGAGGTGCATAGAATGGCATCACTGAATAAATATTTAGAAAGCCTAGACGCAACTTTCCAGACAAATTATTCTCTATGGCGAGCTGCCAGACGTCTAAAAAGACCCGTTATCGCAAAACCTCCACTGCGTAATATGAGAGGACCCTGGGCTATAAATGACAAGCCAAATGCGATCTGTTCGCAAGTCACTTAAGGAATGTGTATACTCCTAACAAACTCCTTACACGTGTACTGACGTGAGGGAATTACCGCCTGGTGTTGCTAGACGTCCTATGGAAATACGTTTCCGATTTTCAGATGTTGTAAAGGCTATCGTTAACCTAAATGATAAAAAGGCTCCTGGAGTTGATAAAATAAGCAACAAAATGCTTTTAGAGCTACCTTTTATCGCTAAAAAAATTATTCTTTTTATTTTTAATGCCATAATTCGGCTTGAACATTTTCCGCCAACATGGAAAGTTGCTTTAGTTAAGATGATTCCTAAGCCTGTAAGGATCCTTCGAAGGTGGAGTCATATAGGCCTATACGTTTGTTACCAACTTTGTCAAAATTGTTTGAAAAGTCTTTTAAAAACAAGCTGACTCCGATCATGAATGGAAACAATTGCATTTCAGATCACCAATTTGGCTTTAGAAGTCAACATAGCACAATCATACAAACTCACAGACTGGTGCAGGTTATAAGAAAAACATTTAAGGAAAAGAAGTACTGCTCCGCGCTTTTTATTGATGTCTCTTAAGCTTTCGATAAAGTATGACACGAAGGCCTGTTAAACAAAGTAAAGCTAAACCTTCCAGCAAATATTTTAAACCTTTTAAAAAAGTACATAACCAGTCGACAATTTATGATCAATGAGGGAAATCAAATAAGTTTTTCTCAACCAATTGGGGCTGGTGTACCTCAAGCTAGTATACTCCCTTCCAATTTTGTACTTGCTTTACACGGCAGATATGCCAATCAACTGTTTTACGCATACGTCTACATTTGCTTATGATACCGCTTTTCTCAGTATTCATAAAGATCCTAAAGAGGCTTCGTGATAACTGCAACAACACGTAACCCAAGTAGAGCAATGGGCAAAATTATGGGAAATAAAAATTTATTGAGCGAAAATGTACTCACGTAACTTTTACTTTACGCAAAGAAACGTGCGCTCCAATCCTTATTAACAACCATATGATGCCTCAACGTATTCCTAGAATATACTTACCCCGTATCTCCACCCTCTGAATGGGTTGCCATACAAAATTTGTAAAAATTAGGATAAAAACCCCTACAACTTCCCCGTCACCCGTGGAGCGTTAAAAAATGACACCGACCCCTATTTAAAAATAAGAAATAAGTAAAAAAAATGGTTAAAAATAAAAAAAAGTTTGGGATTGCGAAAGGTCAATGTGAAGGGTATATAAGATTCGGCACAGCCGAAAATGGCGTTCTTACTTATTTAAGTATCGAATAGCGTTTTTTAAATTAGGTTGAAACAACGACAGACAGACAACTTGTCTAAGTAAAAAGCAATAGCACATTTTAACTTCTTACTGGTTATTAATCTATTATATTATATTAGTTTTTTCATGTTATTTTTTTCAAACTTCGTTTCTGTACTTGTGTTTGAGTTCATCACCTAGAATCGAGTCTTCTAATCCAGTATTTAAATAATTTAAAGCTGACAGCACTGAGTTACAGGTCGTAATATTTATTTTGTTTGCCAATTTATATATATATTACTTATAAAAAATTCTTTTAGCACATGCGCTGCTTTGGGGGAAATATAAAGATGTACGCAATTTATACAAATTTGGACACAACGGCTCGCTTAAATTTTTTAAACAACGCACTGTATGCCAAAAGCTTTCGCCATTTTTAATTTCAAAAAATTTATGGCGTGCAACGTTTGGGAATAAAACAAATGTTCACATATGTATGCCAGGTATGTGTATATGTATGCGCATATGCAAATAATGGAATTTGTTTAACAAAAAAGGGGTAAAAGTTCCAAAAACTTAAAAAAAGTGGCAAAATAGTGTCAGCATTAAAAAGTCGCACAAAAAGTCACATGCCCTTAAAAAGGTTGCAAAATGCAACTTTAGTCGACTAATGGTCACTCTGATCCCGAGCAGAGTAACAAGTGGTCGTAAAAAGTCGGCGGCTATAGGGGAAAATTGTCGGCGGCGGCTCATAGCCGGCTAAAGCCGGCATAAAAAATATATTTTACAAGCGATTTTTTAAAAATAGTAGACGTTTTCAGTAAAACTTTGATTATTAGTGAAATAAATTGAATAAGTTTTTACAAAAAATTTAATAGGAAATGTGTACTGACTTATATAAGTTTATTAAGTTTAATGAAGACCCACAAATTTTATGCTACAATAGGTTAAACTGTTTAAAAGCGATAAAAATAAGCACACATACCTTTTTTATTCATTTATTTCTTTCTTTTTAGTTATTTTGACAATTTGAAAACGCAAATGGGAAGCAAAGATATATGTGCTATATACAGTGTGACAGCTGAGAATTTGAAAAAGTGGCACAAATATTTGTTTTAGGAAAAAAGAGTCGCATAAAAAAGTTGTTTTTGGAAAAAAAACGTTGCACTCATTTTTAAAGCGTTTATTTAACTTTTTATTAATATTTATACAACTAATAAAAACAAAAACAGATCAACAATTCAACAACACAAAAAAAAACTTAATAACAACACATTAAAAATAAGAAATGTATCAAAATGTCGGGTGCACCCTGATAGTTGAGCTAAAGTAATGTCGGTAAGGCGGTTCTCTACAGCTGAGACAAATATATGAATGCAAAATAACTACTGAACGAAAAAAATGAATTAATGGCTGCTGGACATGGGACAAATTGCTGAAAACCTGGTAGGAAGACATGTTGGAGCGTGGGTAAGTTGAAAAAGATGGCGATTCTGGTTTTTGCGGTGAAGAAGTGCGGTGGTGTTTGACAAGAAACAAAATTTTATGAAAAGTTTTTGCTCCAAATGTGAATAAGAAAATAAGGGTTGTTTATTTAAAAACAAAATAAAAACCCTAGCAAAAGACAAACAAACAAACAAATAAAAACAATAAACACAATTTTGGAAAAAAAGAAATTTATTTAATGTCAAAGAAATATATGAAAATATATATAGTTAAAATTTATATAAAGAAAACCCAAAACAAACAAGTATTTCGTTAAAAGATACATTTTAATTAAAACGCAACAAATTTAAATAAAACCAACAAAATCACACCACCAGTCATCAGCCAGGTACCCGCCAGTCATCAGCCAGGTATTCACCATCATCACCATCAGCCACAGAGTTCCTGCCAGTGTTCCGGCAATTTGGACCCCACATCCCGAAGCCAACAGCCAGGTAATCTGCCATTATAGTTTTTGACCCCAACTCGACTGCGGACAAAAACGGACGCCTAAAAAAGAGACAGATACATATATGTTAAGTTTTTGATAGGGAACACCTTGATTATAGAACTTACCTTTTGTTGTACAGTCCCCCCTGTGAGTTCGTATACAGGGGGTGCGCGAAGCTAAGGCTGAGCTCAGGCCGACAGAATACCGTCTTTGCTTTTAACCAGGGTATTTGCCCAACAGTATAGGGGTGTCCTGAAACATGCAAATTTCATATATATGTAAGTCACTCATTTTAGACTTACACGCGACACTACTTCGGACACGCTTCGGACGGACGGCGGATCAAGGCATAAATCGGGCCAAGGTTATCTAACCTAAAAATATTTAAGAAGATTTTTTAGAAGTCGTTATTTCATAAAAAAAATTGTTTTTTTTACATTTCTTTTGTTTTTATAATTCAAAATTAAACACTTTTAATTTTATAAAATTTTTATACATAATTTTTTTTCAAATGTAAAAGCTTGTTTTTATATTTTCATTTTGTTTATTTAAATAAATAAAAAAATTTATAATGTTTTATTTAAATCAATGAAATTGAAATATTTTGTTTAATATAATGAGTAGCTAAGCAAAATACCATGGTAAGTCTCAAGGAGGTGATCACAGCTGACAGAGAAGAAACCGGGATGGCTGAAATTTGATCCTACGCCATTATGGTGGAATCCCCCAGATTCCAGTTGGTGGGCATTTGCGTTGGCATAACATCTGCCGACGCCCTGTAAATGCAGAACGCAGTAAGTAGTTGGTAGGAAATGGTAAACGTTGCATCTTGTTTTTATTGATTATTTTTATCGCGTTGTTTGGTCATCTTCGGGCTCCATACACTCTAGTTTTCGTTTCGTTTTTCCTTAAATAGCTGGTATGAATTTTTCTGTAGTGGTGAGCTACAATCCAGACGCGTTGGCAAGAACCAGCCCAAGACGGCGAGCCCTAGCCGGAGCTTAACGCCAGCATACCAGCGCGGCCGACGGTCTGGCAACACTGTTTTTATCTGTAATAATAAATGCACCACGTCCACTACAAAAATGGCGCACAACGTGGGGCCCGAAGATGACTATTTCGTTTTCGTTTTTTTTTTCCAAGTCCTTGACTACCCGATAGATGATGTAAGTCCCGATCGAGTAACCCAAGAGTCCTCGACGCGTTGCGACATCGTACTATGGGCTACGCACCTGCTTGAAGAAAAAGTTTTTTAAATTAGTTTAAATAGCAGACTTTTCATATACATTTCTTACCATTTCCTGTAAGTCCCGAAAGTAAGGGCCTAGTAGCCACTTTCGCGTTGCAACAGGGGGAGATAAGTTATATATATTGATTAAGTCCTAGGATTTACAAAGTGCTACTAAGCTGGAGGCTGGCTATATAGCTTGAAAAAGCTGTAGTTACATCGCTTCAGTTAAAACGCACTTTGTAAATTCACAAACACTTTGTTTAGTTTCAATAGTTTTGCTTTAACGTTTTGTTGAAACCTCGTTTGCGTTTTGTTGTCCGGCTTGTCCTGTACTACTTTATGGCTTAGAGTCAGAGGTCCAGTTGCGCCGCAGCAAATGCTATTCGTTGCTTCAACCAAACTATATTTTGTAACTGACATCTTAAGTTTACCATCAACTAACTTGCGAAACCTATAAATAGACAAACATATATACATTAAAATTCGTTCTGCATTTAAAAGATATTTGTTTTTGGATAAGTACCTGTAAGATTTTACTCTGTCAGACTGTGTCACCTGAAAATCCTAGTGACAACCCATACCTGAGTATATTTTTTTGATTTTGTGCTATATAAATATATACATATATATATCCATATACTTTTTATATTTTTTTTAGCTTCTGTATACACAGTAGTATATTTTTTATTTTTTTTATTTTTTTTTTTATATTTTTATTTGAAAATCTGAAATTTGCTTTCCAGTTTCGGGTTGAATTTGCGTTTTAATTGCAGTAGTTCTCTGCTTAAATTTCATGCATTTTTTTTATTTTTGCTCTTCTTTAAGGGATAGCTTATCGTTTTTGCTTTTTTTATAAAAAGGGTTTTCCTTTTTGTTTTTTTTCTCGCTTTGCGCAAGGCGCTACTTTTTAACGATTCAGTCGTTTTTTTAGAGCTATTTTTGCTTTTTGTTTTTCATTTTTGCTTTTCACAAGCCAGTGATGGTTTTAACCCGGTCGGCGAGGAGTCAACGTTCAGCCGAGAGTGTCAATTTTAATAATCCCAATATGGAGAATGTACCCAGTACTACCATCACAACAGTGGTTACAACCACAGTCCCAATTATGGCTGCATCCTGTATTGCAGCCCCGGTCACGACAACCGTGTCGACAGTGACGCCGGCAGTTCAACAGTTTTTATCATTAGCGGCTCACGATCGTACTAGTTTTTCGCACGACTCCCATATTACAAATAGTACGATTGTCTCACCCGAATACAGCAGTATTACGGCTAGGAACGTGCGGCAGGAGTTTCGCTCGGATCTAGCGGGAGCTTCAGCACCGCCACTGACTCATAGTGTTGACGCTAGGCGGGGGATTATTGATGGCATCTGGGAGGAGTTTGCTCGCCAGATGCAGGAATTGCAGCGTAACATGCATCGACAAATTGCGAGTGTTATGGGTCAGCAGGTACCGCAAACTGCAAACGGGTTAGCACCAGCAGGTAGCGCGGCTCACAATAACCCTGCCCAACAGCAACCTGCCTTAGTAGGGCCACCACCAGTTCAACCTGCAAGACGGGAAATAGGGTTAAATTATGACAACGGTCAACAAAGTCAATTTAACTTACCTCCAAATATTTTGCCACCGCCACCATTGCAAACGCCGCCACATGAGCGTCGGCAATTTAACGTTTCTTCGTTTCATGGTGTACGGCCACCAACCATGCAGCCACCACCACCCGTTTTTGCGACTCAGTCGTCACAAGCGCCGTACTATGTACAGCCACCAAGTGGGCAGGCTGATTTTTCTACATCGTCGTCCCATAGGGTTTATTTGGCCAAATGGGGGATTAAATTTGACGGCACTACTAAGTCCATGAGCGCCGAGGATTTTATTTTCCGAGTGGATGTGTTGCGCCAGGACTACAATTGTTCCTTTAATGACATCCGGCGTAGTTTTCACCTTTTGTTAGAAGGCCAGGCTCTGGACTGGTACTGGAATGTGCGTAAGCTAACCCCAATGCACACATGGGAAGATTTGGAGAAGGTGTTCCTGACGCAGTACAAACGGTACGAGAACGAATTCCAGATCCAAAAGAAAATTATGGACCGTCGTCAACTACCTAACGAGTCGTTTGAAGATTACTACAACGCGATTTTGCGGTTGAGAAACCAGCAGCGTACTCCATATACGGAGCGGGATCTCGTAGAGATAATGAGGGCGAATTTAAAGCCGTCGTTGTCCCATTTACTGTTTTCTGTCAGAATAGAAGGGTTAAATGATTTCTGTCAGCAGGCCAAGAGAGCCGAAAATTTACTTTCTAACCAGAGGCAGTCATATCCCCAGCGTCCGTTTGCGCCACAGGTGCATGAGATTTCGTGTGAAGAGGGGGATTTACCTATACAGACCCCGGAGGTTGAGGCTTTGGCAACCAGCAGCCGATATACGTGCTGGAATTGTAGGCAAGTCGGCCATAGTTTTATGGACTGTCCGTCGCCAGCTCGGCATGTGTTTTGTTACAGGTGCGGCCGTGAAAATACTGTAACCCCTAAGTGCCCTAACTGCCAGGGAAACCGCCAGCTGAACCAGTCTCGAACGGGGGAGACTCGTTCGACACAAACGTAACCCCGTCGCTTGCAGTTAATAGCCCTGTCGAATCAGCTGGGCCGGTAAAAATTTTGGTCAATACCAACCGGCAAGATGTTGTCAAGAAAATCCCAGCTGTTCGACCCCTTAAACCCTTACACCAGCGGATAAGGTAGTATAACTTGGCTAAGTTAAGGATTTTTGGAGAAGTCTCCACGCGTATTAAGAGGGCTAGAGAGCGGTACAAGCGGAGAAAGCGAGTCAGGCAGGAAATCATGTCAGCTTCACTCTATGAGGGCGATGATTTTCGTTTTTATGCCAAGATTTCAATAAATGGTTTTGATTTGGAAGGTTTAGTAGATAGCGGAGCTACCGTCACCTGTTTAGGAAAGGGTTGTATGGAGTTTGTAGAGAAGGCAGGTCTTGAAGTTCGGAGATTTTTCTCTTTTATTAAGACTGCAGATGGCAGCCCTCATAAAATTGTTGGTCACGCAAAAGTTAAAATCACTTTTAACAAAATCGCAGATGACGTCACATTTTATTTGGTTCCGTCTTTGAATAGATCGCTATTCTTAGGCGTCGATTTTATGAGGAAGTTTGGTTTGTTTGCCAATGTCAGTAGCCTTACTACAAATGGGGTCAGTTTGTGTCCTGAGAGTGATGGGGAAAGTGATCAGGTAAAAACACACGTTTTGACGCTTGAACAGCGTAACCGTCTAGACCGAATTGTATCGAAGTTTCCTTGCTATACAAGAAAAGGTTTAGGTCGGACCCACCTGGAAGTCCACACAATTGACACCCGTGATGCAACGCCAGTTAAGGACAAACATTACCCGGTCTCACTAGCTGTGCAGAAGTTGATGTACGCAGAGCTTGATAGGATGCTTGATCTTGGGGTCATTGAGCAGAGCGAAAGTCCTTGGAGTCATCCGGTTACTCTCGTCCGTAAGGGCGAGAAGAATCGGCTGTGTCTGGACGCTCGTAAGCTGAATGCTCTCACGGTCAAGGATGCCTATCCTCTGCCGCACATCGAGGGTCTTCTTAGCCGGTTAGGGGACACATATTTTATATCAAGCGTCGATCTAAAAGATGCGTTCTGGCAGATACCATTGGATGCATCCAGTAGAGAAAAAACTGCATTCACGGTGCCTGGAAGACCTCTTTCTCATTACACGGTCATGCCTTTTGGGTTGTGTAACGCCGCCCAAAGACAGTGCCGTTTAATGGATAAAGTGATCCCTGCGGCATTACGTGATCGGGTTTTTATCTATCTGGATGATCTTTTGATTGTATCTCCAGACTTTGAAGTCCATCTGGAGCTGTTAGAGCAGGTGTCAGATTAATTGGAACAGGCGGGCCTGACCATAAACGTAGCTAAGTCCAAGTTTTGCTTCAAGGAGCTTCGATACTTGGGTTACATTGTAGGCGGTGGAAGGTTAAGACCTGATCCGGAAAAGGTTGATACAATTTTAAAATATACCTATTCAAGAACAGCTAGGCAGGTAAGAAGTTTTATGGGTGCCACCGGTTGGTACCGGCGCTTCATACCAGATTATGCCACTATAGCTACCCCGATTTTCGACACTCTCAAGAAAAGTAAGTCTTTCAATTTTACGGACGAGGCAAAAAAGGCCTTTGATAGACAGAAAACGGCCCCTACGACTAGTCCAGTTTTAACACACCCGGATTTTTCTAAACATTTCTATGTGCAATGTGACGCGTCTGATATAGGCATTGGTGCTGTATTATTTCAGCGGGACGAAACCGAGGGTGAGCATCAAATTGCATTTTTTTCGCATAAGTTAACGTCCGCCCAGAAAAATTACTCGGTTACCGAGCGTGAATGTTTGGCCGTAGTACTGGCCATCAAAAAGTTTAGGCCCTATATTGAGCTGATGCCATTTACAGTGATTACTGATCACAGTAGTCTGAAATGGCTAATGTCTCATAAAGACCTAAGTGGTCGTCTTGCTCGGTCGAGCCTCCACTTGCAATCTTTTTCGTTTTCAGTTGAACATCGACCAGGGTCGAAAAACATAGTACCCGACACTTTATCGTGGTATAATATGGAGGAAATTTCTGCAGATTTTACAAAATTAGTTGATTTAGAAGCAGACGCTTTTAAATCAGAAAGCTACCTAAATTTGGTAGATAAGGTAAAAGAGAATGGTGAGCAGCTACCCGATCTCAAGGTAGTTGATAATTTTGTTTATAAACGTACTCAGCCGTATGATGGTATTCAACTTAGTGAGGATTTTTCGTGGAAGCTATGGGTTCCTGCCGAATTGACAGGTGAAATTATAGGCAGGTGTCACAACCCGCCTCAGTCCGCTCATGGGGGGATTGGCAAGACAATTCGCCGAGTTCAAGAGTATTTTTACTGGCCACACCAAAACGCCCAAATCCGTTCGTTTATAGCGAATTGCCAAGTCTGCAGGGAATCGAAACCCGCCAATACTACGTTAAGACCACCTATGGGGGCAGAATCGAGAACTGAACGCCCATTTCAGCGGATTTTTATCGACTTTTTAGGCCCATATCCTCGCTCGAGAAATGGTAATAGTTTTATCTTTATAGTACTGGATCATTTGACCAAATATACCCTTTTAAAAGCCATGCCAAAGGCCAGTACGAAAAATGTTGTTAAATTTTTGATATCCGAGGTATTTTATAAATTTGGTACGCCCGAGGTTATTTTGTCGGACAATGGTAAGCAATTTGTGAGTTAGGAGTTTAAAGACCTAGTTACTAATTTTGGTATTAACCACGTAAGAACCGCTATACACTCACCACAAGCGAATGCGTCAGAGCGCGTGAACCAATCGATACTGGCAGCAATACGCTCGTATTTGCAAGAAGATCATACCGAATGGGACAAATATTTGCCAGAGATTGAGTATTCTGATTGAGTATATGATTGGTCATGGGGGGGTGTATAGGCTGGCGAGAAAACTAGAGAGTCTAAATGATCCAGAGCTGAATCTTTTGCTAAAGTCCGAAAAGTTAGACCTGATACGCACTAAAATTCGCGAGAACCTACATAAAGCCTACCAACGCGGCGAATTTCGCACGAAATGTCGAACACAATACCTAGCTTTACACGCATTTTTCTTACTCGTTGGTTTTCATTCATATGTTTGTCTGAGCTGCCAGATGTATTACTTTAGTGCGTAATGGACACAGCCAATTGTCAGGGTGAGGGAATAATACCGATAATGCCCAGAATCGCCAGTGGTGTATAACATAGCGATTTTTAGTGCAATTTTTCTCCCTCCCATCCTGTGACCACTGGTGGACTCCAGGAGTGGTTGGGTTTGTCGGGTGCACCCTGATAGTTGAGCTAAAGTAATGTCGGTAAGGCGGTTCTCTACAGCTGAGACAAATATATGAATGCAAAATAACTACTGAACGAAAATAATGAATTAATGGCTGCTGGACATGGGGCAAATTGCTGAAAACCTGGTAGGAAGACATGTTGGAGCATGGGTAAGTTGAAAAAGATGGCGATTCTGGTTTTTGCGGTGAAGAAGTGCGGTGGTGTTTGACAAGAAACAAAATTTTATGAAAAGTTTTTGCTCCAAATGTGAATAAGAAAATAAGGGTTGTTTATTTAAAAACAAAAAAAAAACCCTAACAAAAGACAAACAAACAAATAAACACAATTTTGGAAAAAAAGAAATTTATTTAATGTCAAAGAAATATATGAAAATATATATAGTTACAATTTATATAAAGAAAACCCAAAACAAACAAGTATTTCGTTAAAAGATACATTTTAATTAAAACGCAACAAATTTAAATAAAACCAACAAAATCACACCACCAGTCATCAGCCAGGTACCCAACAGTCATCAGCCAGGTATCCACCATCATCACCATCAGCCACAGAGTTCCTGCCAGTGTTCCGGCAATTTGGACCCCACATCCCGAAGCCAACAGCCAGGTAATCTGCCATTATAGTTTTTGACCCCAACTCGACTGCGGACAAAAACGGACGCCTAAAAAAGAGACAGATACATATATGTTAAGTTTTTGATAGGGAACACCTTGATTATAGAACTTACCTTTTGTTGTACAGTCCCCCCTGTGAGTTCGTATACAGGGGGTGCGCGAAGCTAGGGCTGAGCTCAGGCCGACAGAATACCGTCTTTGCTTTTAACCAGGGTATTTGCCCAACAGTGTAGGGGTGTCCTGAAACATGCAAATTTCATATATATGTAAGTCACTCATTTTAGACTTACACGCGACACTACTTCGGACACGCTACGGACAGACGGCGGATCAAGGCATAAATCGGGCCAAGGTTATCTAACCTAAAAATATTTAAAAAGATTTTTTAGAAGTCGTTATTTCATAAAAAAAAAATTGTTTTTTTTACATTTCTTTTGTTTTTATAATTCAAAATTAAACACTTTTAATTTTATAAAATTTTTATACATAATTTTTTTTCAAATGTAAAAGCTTGTTTTTATATTTTCATTTTGTTTATTTAAATAAATAAAAAAATTTATAATGTTTTATTTATATCAATGAAATTGAAATATTTTGTTTAATATAATGAGTAGCTAAGCAAAATACCATGGTAAGTCTCTAGGAGGTGATCACAGCTGACAGAGAAGAATCCGGGATGGCTGAAATTGGATCCTACGCCATCATGGTGGAATCCCCCAGATTCCAGTGGGTGGGCATTTGCGTTGGCATAACATCTGCCGACGCCCTGTAAATGCAGAACGCAGTAAGTAGTTGGTAGGAAATGGTAAACGTTGCATCTTGTTTTTATTGATTATTTTTATCGCGTTGTTTGGTCATCTTCGGGCTCCATACACTCTAGTTTTCGTTTCGTTTTTCCTTAAATAGCTGGTATGAATTTTTCTGTAGTGGTGAGCTACAATCCAGACGCGTTGGCAAGAACCAGCCCAAGACGGCGAGCCCTAGCCGGAGATTAACGCCAGCATACCAGCGCGGCCGACGGTCTGGCAACACTGTTTTTATCTGTAATAATAAATGCACCACGTCCACTACAGTAGACCCAAAAAAAGTAATAAATTTGAGATTGCAAAAAATAAATAAACTTTTACATAGTTTTAATATGAAAAATCAAATGAACTGTTTAATAATTTACTTTAGACAAGTTGTCTTTCTGGCCTTCTTCAAATATATTTTTTAAATTTAGTTGAAACAAGGACAGATAGACGACTAGTCTAAGTGAAAAGCATATAGTATATTTTAATTTTCTACTGGTTTTTTATCTGTAGGGATGTAATGAAATAATACATAAGTACATAAATAGTTTTAATTTTTTTCATATTTTTTTTTGAAACTGCGTTTCTGTACATGAGTTTTAGTATATATCTGAAACCCAGTTCAGTATTTAATAAATTTAAAGCTGACAGCATTGAGTTACAGGTCGTAACCTTTAAATTGTTTGCCAATTTATTTTTCATCAGCCCTAACTTAGAAAAAAGTCTTTCAGCACAATCATAAACCAACTGTATGCCAAAAGCTTTCAGCATTTTTAATTTCAAAAAATTATGGCATGCGACTTTTGGGAATAAAAAAATGTCTGCATATGCCAGGTATGTTTATATGTATGCATATATGCAAATACATAATAAAAATTGTTTAACTTTCGTAACAAAAAAGGGGCAAAAGTTGCAAAAGTTTTAAAAAGTGTCAAAATAGTGTCAGCATAAAGAAGTCGCACAAAAAGTCACAGGCCCTTGAAAAAAGGTTGCAAAATGCAACTTTAGTCGACGAGCGGTCACTCTGGCTATAGATACACCCTTGGTACACTTACCTTACAAAGTACAGTCGCTACGGCAACAACTTCAACAATTTATGTATTTGTTGTAAAAGCAGCGTCGTTAATGTAGGGAAAACATACTGTTTTAAAAGTTTGAGCGCATGAGAAATATACCTTTTAAGGTAATTGTAAAATGGATACACCTGTTATTAATGTACGATGCTTGACATTGTTTTTTAATCTGTTACCATTTCGCAGGGTTGCCAAGTAAAAACACATTTTACAATTTTTAAAAGAACGTCTAGGTTGCTCTTATATTTGTTAGTTTTAAACCTAAATCAAAAATAGTTTAAAATTTTTACAAATATTTGCAGCCGGCTACGTTTGTGAGCCGCACCAAGTCGGCGGCGGCTTCATTGCTAAAACAGTCGGCGGCGGCTCTTAGCCGAACGAATTGTTTCTCTGTACGAATTGTTTCTCTGGTACAATTATCTTACAAATGTTGTGGATGGTGCCATAATACAACTTATAAGGTAAAATCTTTTCTTCTTTGAACTCTCATTTGCGTTCGCACGGTTCAAGTCTTATTGCTTAATTTGTTTTGATTTTTTCATGAATATACACACACACTACTGTGTTCTTTTACATTTTCTTTTGTCCATCCATTTTAAGCAAGCTAAATTGCATGTACACGCAAGAGTGTAACCATTTTATTTTCCCTCACCCCGTTGTCAACAACCTAATTAGTTCAGCTTATTTTCTTGCATAGTGCTTGTTAGGACATATTGGTGTCAAATTCATTCGAATTGATGATCGTGACCATTGTTGCCACAACCAAAAAAAATTTACAACCAAAATTACTTCAAAAAGTAACCAAATAAAAAACAAGTAACCAAAATTAAAATGTATTTGATTTATTTTAAAATTTGTTTTACATTTTAATATAAAAAATATTTGTAATTTACGAATGATTTATGAACTAAAAATAAACCAAAAATTCAAGTCTTACGTATCAAGTTTTTTTTCATATTTTTATTATTGAATCTTCGCCTTTGGCGAACTAACAATAAGAATTCAAATCTTAAAACTATTTAATTTTTATTAGACCAGCCAGTGCCAGACTAATAGCCTGTTTCACGATGTCGAAAGAATGCTTTCGTTCGCATTCTAGGCGAAAGAAAACTTATTTGGGTTTCAGCAAAGTATACTTTAAGCGAACGTTTACTCGAAAGACAAGTCGAACGAAAACGTAAGCGTTTTCATACAAAAATGGGTTTACCTACATATGTCGAACGCAAGCTAAATATGCGAACGTAAATGTCAAAATCAGTCACTTGGAATTTTGCTTTCGAGTGGCATAAACGTTTGCAGTTTTTAATGTAATTTAAGGTCCACTCTGTATTAAAATGCCACAAAATTAAAGTAAAATATGTTCTCAAGGGTTTATGATTAAAATATCATATTGTTTAAAGCAAAAATTAAACGAACTTTGTTTTCCAAAAAAAATTACAATAATTTTGTAAATTTTAATTATGAATTGTTTTCAGTGATGTCAGTTATGCGGAATTTTTAACTAATTTAAAGCCACTTGTAGGAGCAAATAAACAACAATAGCAAATTACCATTAAATTAACCAAAAAGTTAACTGATCTCTTTTCTTGTATTTTTGTTTCCTGATTATCTGGTGTCAATGTTGCTGGCGCGCTTAATACATATTCATGAAGTACCGTTAGAAACACACGATTGTAAACTAATGTGCATATATGCACACTTTCATTTTATTGTTCTTATTAAATATATTATTTTCCCCTTTTTCAAAATCAATCACAAATTAATGCACTTCTTAACGTGGATTTTTACAGAATTTTTCGCTTATAAAACTACATTGGATAGATAAATTCTAATATATTTTTATTTTATAAATGAATTAAAAGCATAAAAAATTATAGGCTAAATGAATGACAAATTCTTTCTATTTGTCGTCATTATTGCATAGCTATGTGTATATTTAATAAATAAATATGTTAAAAAAAAAACATTAATCCAAAATTCTGGTTATAAATACATAAAAAATTTAAAAAAAATACTTTTTTAAATAAAAACAGAACATATTAGATATTGGTTGTCTTAAAAAGATTTATTTAACTCTAAGTTATATATTTAGTAAAACAAGCTCGAGGTCTGTTGTTGTTTTTAATAATTTGTTTTATTAAAAATTGTCGATATTTCGCCAACCGTCGGTTAGCATCATCAGGACTCTTCAATAAAATATAAAACATATAAAAGAAAGCAAACATTAAAATCACCTTACATTACGTACAAAAAACAAAAGAACTTACAAGCAACAAATTTAAAATTAAAAAATTACAAAATCACAAAGTCACCCTTATTTTTAAACATTTAATATTGCACTAATTAATGTTTGTTTTCTTTTATATGTTTTATATTTTATTGAAGAGTCCTGATGATGCTAACCGACGGTTGGCGAAATATCGACAATTTTTAACAAAACAAATTATTAAAAACAACAACAGACCTCGAGCTTGTTTTACTAAATATATAACTTAGAGTTCATTAAATAGGTCAACTAAACGTAATACCACAAATATTGTTAATACGGAGAGCACGCCGGAAAATAAACAAAATGGTTTATAATAACATTAAGGAAAAACACCATAACATCAAAGGTTGTATAAATAAACATAAAACATTAAAACGAAGACAACCCAATACAAAATCAACAATAACATTTCTTACAAAATGCAGAAATACAGGTGTAACACCTGATTTTATTAAAAATTTGACAAAAAACGTACGAACAGTTTTTGATTCTAATCTTGAAGTTCTCCCAAAAATAAACAGCTCCCTTTCGACTTTAATTAAAAATTTTCGATGTTAAAATCTTAAAATTATTAATTAAACAAAAATATGAAATAAACAAATGTAATATCAAATACATACATGAAATTGAAACAAAAATAAACAAACATTTAAGTAAGGAAGAACAAGAACAATTTTACAACAGTGAGGAAAAAACATTTAAGAGCATGTATCAAGAAATAAAAACAAGACATAAGAGAAAGTTTGAATATCTCAGGGAAGAGCAGAGAAAAACACTGAATATAATAAATAATGATAATTGGTTTATTAACAAGACTGAAACTATTATCCCTAATGACGTTCAGTGGCTACTTTCTTTAGGCAAGAAATATGCACTACCGACCAAAAAGGGAAAATTCCCAATATTTAAGTATTTGGCGGACGGAGAAGATTGTATACAAACTTTAGATAACAAGGAAGAACAAGAAATGGCGCGTACAAAACTTACGTCAATGGTGGAAAATCATGTAAACAAATATAACTCAACTGAAAGAGAAAGATTTATACTAAACACAGTGGGACAAACGGAAAACTTTTTGAATAAAAATAAAAATATTTTAATACTTGATTCAGACAAGGGCAATGTGACAGTGGCAATGGAGAGTACTGACTACGATAGAAAAATGAGTGAAATTATAAATGATATTATGGTGTATAGAAGACTAACTAAGGACCCTACATCATCACTTCAAAGGAAAAACAACGAACTAGTAGATGCACTTTACAGACATAATGTAATAACCTTGTTCGAAAAGCGACGTTTTAAATCTGATGCGACGTTGGCACCAAGAATATATGGTTTGCCTAAAATTCACAAAGAGGGAATCCCACTAAGACCAATATGTTCATCAATAAATTCTCCAGCTAGTCAACTATGCAAATTTTTGTCAAATATTTTAAAAAAACTCACTGAAAACTCAAAATTTAACGTCAGGGATGCTGTGCAATTTAGAAATAAGGTAAATAATAGTACAATTGATAATGACGAAAAATTGGTGTCTTTTGATGTGATGTCTTTGTTTCCGTGTATACCTGTTGACTACGCAATTGACGTGATCGTAAGAAAATGGGACGAGATCAAAAACCATACTACCACCCCTAAAGAGCTATTTATTAAAATCTTAAGATTTTGTATAAAAGAAAATAGATACTTTAAGTATAAAGAAAAACTGTACACACAAATAAGCGGACTACCAATGGGTTCACCAGCATCTCTAATTGTGGCGGACATAGTAATGGAGGAGCTCTTACTGGATTGTATGAAAAATCTTACAATAAAACCAAGACTATTAACTAAGTATGTTGACGACATGTTTGGGATTGTAAAGATAAACAAAATTGAAGAGACTTTGAACAAATTAAATAGTTTTCACCCTAAAATTAAGTTTACTATTGAAGAAGAAAAAGACGGATGTCTACCATATTTAGACACAATGATAGTAAGAACGGGTAGTACCATAAAAATTGACTGGTATCAAAAACCTACGTCTTCTGGAAGATTAATTAATTTTTACTCTAGCCACCCAAAGAGTATAATAATGAATACGGCCAGCAACTTTATACGTAGGGTACTAACAATCAGTGACAAACAATTTCACCGGGACAATATAAGAAAAATAAAGAATATTTTGACAATGAATGCTTTCCCCGATCATATCACCGACAATCTAATAAATATTAATAAAAATGAAAAACCAAAACCAAGACAGGATACAAGTGATCTGTACAAATCCATGATTTATGTACCCAGAATTTCAGAAAGAGTTATAAACTCGAACATTTTTAATAAAGAGAAATATAAAATAGCCCAAAAGACGAACAATACACTCGGACAACTTTTTTCAAGAACTAAGAGCAAAATTGATAAAATGGACCAATCAAATTTAATATACAAAATAAAATGCACAGGCAATGAAAACTCTACGTGCGATAAAATATATATAGGCACAACTAAAAATAAGTTAAAAACAAGAATTGCTGGACACAAATCGGATTTAAGAAATAGAGGAAATAATTCGACCCAAAAAACTGCACTTGCTGCCCACTGTGCAGAGAGAGCACATATTCCAGATTTTGAAAATGTAGAAATATTACAAACAGAAGAGAGATATAGTAAGAGATACACACTAGAAATGTTTCACATTATAAACACATCACAACAACAACGACTAAACTTCCAGACTGATATTGAGAATTCGTCACAAAGCTATAAGCACTTAATAAACAAAAGAAATTGGTAATTAGTGCAATATTAAATGTTTAAAAATAAGGGTGACTTTGTGATTTTGTAATTTTTTAATTTTAAATTTGTTGCTTGTAAGTTCTTTTGTTTTTTTTACGTAATGTAAGGTGATTTTAATGTTTGTTTTCTTTTATATGTTTTATATTTTATTGAAGAGTCCTGATGATGCTAACCGACGGTTGGCGAAATATCGACAATTTTTAATAAAACAAATTATTAAAAACAACAACAGACCTCGAGCTTGTTTTACTAAATATATAACTTAGAGTTCATTAAATAGGTCAACTAAACGTAATACCACAAATAAGATTTATTTAAAAATATGTAAAATTAAACTTACATATATTGTTATAGAATGATTTACCTTTAGTAGGAAATGCGGGATTCATCTTTGTTGAATCTTATGATACTTAAGTAAGAAGTCCCCTTAACAATAAATTTTTTCTAATAAGTAATAAGTTCCTAAAAAAATTAGGTACTGACTGCGACATTTTTGTAGGTAAGCCATGGTATTAATATCCCAAAAACCTAGGACTTGTTAATATTATCTTATGTTAATTTTAACATTAAAAAATTTACACATTATTGAAAATGATTTTTTCCCCCTCTCTTAGTGCTTAACAATTTAAGAATGCTAGCATCACTGCTTTATGTATTAAAATTTGACTAATTATAAAAGTAAGTGCCTACCGTTGGGAGGCAAAAAAATTTGTTAAGTAAACATACACTATTACAAAACTTATAGCAAAAAAAAAAATAATAATTTTTAATCCACACCTTAAAGGGAAAAATAAATTTTTAAATTTAAAATAGATTTGAAGTATTGATTTTAATGAAAATTTCGTTTAACAAACCTATTGAAAATTTAAAAATTATTTATGCATATGCCCCAAAGTATGTTAGCATTTTGTTATTTTTATTTTTCTCTGTCGATAACAAGCCCGTAAGTAAAGGCGAACGAAAGCTGTCGAAATAGTGAAACTCAAATTTACTCGAAAGTGAGTGACTAGCTTTCTTTCGTATAGGTTTTCGTTCGACATCGTGAAACAGGGTATAAAATTCAAGTTCTCATACTTGTCCACATAATTAAAAATTTCGCATTTAACTAGTGGAACTTGCAGATCTTTGTGGATATTGCTGTTTTTAATGTACCAAGGAGCACCAGCTATCATTCTTAGGATTTTATTTTGACGGCGTTGAATTTTTTCAATGTTGGAGGCGGAAGCAGTGCCCCATAATTGTATCCCGTAGCACCAAATTGGTTTCAAAATTGAGTTGTAAAGTAAAGGTTTACAATCAAGACGTAGCACAGAGTTTCTACCGATTAGCCAGTGGATTTGGGCCGTTTTAAGTTTCCTCTGTGTCAACTTCGCATCTATATGTGACTTTCATGTGAGGCGGCGATCCAGGTGAATGCCAAGATATTTCGTCTCAATTCGTAGAGGCACCGTATGGTTGTTAATAAGAATTGGGAGCACGTTTCCTTGCGTAACGTAAAAGTAACGTGGGTGCATTTTTGTTCATTTATTTTTATTTCCCACAACTTTGCCCATTTTTCTACTTGGGATACGTGATGTTAAAGTTGTTTTGAGGCCTCTTTTGGGTCTCTATGAATACTGAGAAAGGCGGTATCATCAGCAAATATCGACGTAAGAGTATGATTGTCTGTGGGCATATCTGCTGTGTAAAGCAAGTACAGAATTGGACCTAGTATACTCTCTTGAGGTACACCAGCCCCTATTGGTTGAGAAGAACTTATTTGGTTTCCTTCTTTAATCATAAATTGTCGGCCGGCTATGTATTTTTCTAAAAGGTTGAAAATATTAGATGGAAGGTTGAGCTTTAATTTGCTTAAAAGGCCTCTATAAAGAGCGCGGAGCAGTATTTCTTTTCTTTAAAGGCTTTTCTTATAACCTGTACGAATCTGTGGGTTTGTTCGATGGTACTATGTTGATTTCTAAATCCAAATTAGTGATCTGGAATGCAGTTGTTTTCATTCAGGATCGTAGTCAGCTTGTTTGGAAGCAATTTCTCAAACAATTTGGACATAGTTGGTAACAGACTTATAGGCCTATAAGACTCCACCTTCGAAGGATCTTTTCCCGGCTTAGGAATCATCTTTACCAAGGCAACTCTCCATACTGGCGGGAAATGTTCGAGCCGTAATATGGCGTTAAAAATAAAAATAATTATTCTTTTTGCTGTGCAAGGCAGCTCCAAAAGCATTTTGTTGCTGATTTTATCAATGCCAGGAGCTTTTTTAGCATTAAAATTATTGATAGCCTCTACGACATCTGACAACTGAAAACGTATTTCCATAGGACATCTAGCAATAACAGGTGGTAATTTACTCATGTCAGTGCATGTATTTGGAGTGAAGACATTTGTTAAATGACTTGCGAGCAGATCACATTTTTCTTCATCACTTCTTGCCCAGGATCCTCTCAGATTACGTAGTGGTGGTTTCGCGATAACGGGTCTTTTAAGATATTTCGCTGATCGCCATAGTGAATAATTCGTCTGAGGAGTCGAGTCTAGACCTTCGAGGTGTTCCTTAAGAGATGCCAATCGGTGAACCTCTAGCAAATTTTTCAATTGGTTTGTACATTTCTTCTACTTGGCTTTAAGTTGGGGTGATCTGTGCTTTTGCCGTTCTCTTCGGGCTTTTTTTGTTTCAGATAAAAGCTGTTGCACATCGGCTGAAAAATTTTGTTGTATTTGGTCTGACGATGGTAAGAAGAAGCATGATCAACGGCTTATTTTATGTTCTCATTAAGGCTGCTCAGACAATCATCGATGTCTGCGGGAGTTTGTAGCGGTTGGTTTTTCGAGCAGTGGGTGCTGACAAATTTTTTGTATTTTAACCAATTAACTCTTTTTAAATTAAAAAATATCACTAGTTGGTGTTTGATGAGGACTAAAAATAGTGATTATAGTGGGAGAGTGGTCTGAGGATAAATCCAACGAGGCTTGAGTTTCGGGGATATACCTTTTGTTACGCCAAAATCGATAACATCTGAAATTTTATTGTGATCAGTTGGCCAATATGTCGGTTGTCCAGACGAAATAACATTAAGTCCCATTTCAGATACGGAATCAAACAAAACACGACCCCTGGGACTTATTAGGCGAGAGCCCCAGTACGTATGCTTAGCGTTATAGTCTCCAGCAGCTATTAAGCGGGGGCCTAAAGATTTGTAAAAACTGTTGAACTGATCCTTTGTTATGGAGAACTTGGAAGGACTGACAAAATAACTAAGCCATGGAAAAATTCATCAACGCAAACGTTTGTTGCTTGTATATAACATTCGATATCAATTTTTTGGTTTATTAAAAAATATTCGAGTTCGTTTTTGTGTTGGCGGATGCTGTTAGCGTTCCAGAAACAAACCCTGAGGCAGTTTATGGTCTTTTAAGCATGGCCTGCAGAAGAGCAGACGGCATTTTTTGCATTTCTTGCATCATAACAGCCATTTGCGCCTTGATCTGCGTAAATTGTTTAACCATATTGTCAATTACGGCTTCGAGGCAGCTAAAGCTGGACCCTGTTGGTTCATTTGTTGGCACCTCTTGTTGTGTTGTAGGCTGGGTAAGCTTACGTGCATTGGGCTGGTTAGACTTTAATGCGTTGGCGTGGGAAACTTGACTTGTTGTTGGTTGTGCTAATGGAGGCAAGTTTGCAGTTGGTATATTTAAAGGCTGGGGAGGGGCAGGAACCACTTTCGGCTTAGATAAGCGCTTAACTGATTCAAAAACCGGACAACTTCTATAGTGGCCGTGTGGTTTCCTCCACAATTGCTGCATTTCTTTACCCGAGGAAAATATTTTGGCTTTTCGCACTTGGTCGTAGCATGCAGGTCACCACACACAACACAAACAGAAAGCAACTTGCAATAAGCCTTGGTGTGACCATATTCCTGGCAGTTTAAGCTCTGTACGGGCCCAGATCACTAATGTGGCGCTTCAACTACAACTCTACGGTGCAAAATATATTTTAGGTCATAAATAGGGTGAGTCTCATTCTTTTTTAAATTTACATCACCAGGCTCAAGCTCCACTCGGTATATTGGTTGGAGATACCTCTCTCTGTTTCTAATGTTTGATACAAACTTGGCTTTAAAGCCTTTGCTGCACAAACTAGCCTTAATCTCCTCTGGGTCAAAATTGAAACAATACCTTTGCTAACAACCAGAAGACCTTTTGCGTTCTTAAGTTGGTAGGTGTAGAAGCTTTTCTTATGTTTTTCAAGTTCGCAAACCGTAGTGTGGTATGCGTTTTCGTGATTCACTTGAATTTTAGTTTCATAAATGCTACCACGCTCTATGTTCGAAACATAAAAGTTGTTTTCGCCTATTAATTCAACTAAAAACTTTATGAGGTCATTTGAGTTTTTCTCTCTCAAATATAATAGGGGAGGCTTAAATGACTTCCTTTCGGGTAATGAGGCATCATTTTCCACCTGCAAAATGGCAAAACGGTTTTGCGATGAGGTCGGCTTTTTGTTATCTTTCGAAATTTTTGCTGGGTTGGTAACCTCTGACGATTTGGGGCTTCTTCCCCTCTTAATAACTGTTATATAATGGTCCATTCCTACCTGGACCTTTAGAGCTTGTGAAGAAAATGGACTGTGACCGTCTTTAGCAACTGTAGGTTCAATTTCTAAATTCAATAAGGAAGACCGCGATGAGGATAGTACCTCGGTATTTTTTTTATAATTTTTAAAAAGAGATTGGGCTAAATTTGTCTCTTGTTCAAAACACTTATTTAAATTTGGTGCACTTGCACTTAAATTGTTTGTATTTAGTTTTGGTTTTTCACTCAAATTGTTTTTATTGTATGTATTCAGGGTCTCCAATGTTTTCATGGCGGAGCTTAACACAATATAAGCATTTCTGCTTTAGGCCTACTGTCACGACGATTACTGTAACTCATTTACCGTTTTATTTGTTTTTTTATTAAGTTTGTTTTGATTTTTTTTCACAATATGTATGTATGTATATAATAAAAATTGTTTGCCACCTATTATAAATATTCGCTCTTATTAACACTCGCGTAACACGTCCGCACACAACGAGTTTAAGATCACGAATGGGTTACGTATCAAGTAACATAAAAAAACTTAAAGCTAATTTTATTACAAATAACGATAAATAAAAAGCTTTTATTTAAAATAAAATTTTTATTTATTTTAAATTTTAATACAATATAAAAATATTTGTACTTCACAGTCATATAATAACTAATTATTAGTTATAAAAAAAAACTATTTTACATATAAGATAAATTCTTATTAATGATTAAAGAAAATATTTAATTTCATTACGAAGCTCAACAACTTTAAAATTCATTACTGTATTGGGAAACAAATTTTTATATTATTTTTAAAACATATCTTTGGCAGACCTTACGTAATGCGAATCATATTTGTTTTTGCACAATTCTTTTGATTGCATTATATTGTTAATTGATTTAAATTCAAGCTTATTCCGATATTTGGTTTTTATCAAACTTAGTTGTGAAAATATTCTTTCGGCAGCAGCTGAACTATGCGGCAATGACATTAAGTTTTGAACAAAATACGTCAGTTCTTCGAAACACTTTTCATTCATTCCATTTTTATGTTTAGACACTTTGTTTCAAATTTCAATTATATCCATGTCGTTATCTAAATCCAGGTTAGAAAGTCTTAGTTATTTCCATTGGTGTATAATTTTTTCTTCATTACGGTCTGTTAAATTTTTTAAAGATGACAATAAAGGTTCTAGTGTAATTTGTGAATTACTTAAAACGAGATGCTCTAAATCTTTTCTTGAAAAATCAAAACGTTTTTGAATTTCTTTCAAAAGTTCAATATAAAAAGCTTATATATTTTTTTATTTCATACTTTTTGAAGTTCGATAATTTACTTTCTTGCATACATAGTTCAGCTTTACGACCAATAATATAATTATTTTCGTCATAAAGATTTACTATTACCAGAGAATTTAAACTTTTGACATAATTACTTTTAAAGAAATTACTCAAGATTAATTTAAAGTTTACTTCAAATTGACTATAAACATATGGAAGACGAATATTTTTCCGATTGAAATTCTTTGTTTAGGTTATTTATTATATTTAATATGTAAAAAGGAAAAAAAATATATCTTTAAGCTAGGATCACTCATTAATTCTCCTAGTTCATGAGCTTTTACACCGTTAACTTCGATGTATACCGACATAAAATATAGCTGCAATGCATATCACTGCTCAATTATACGATTTATTACACTTTCTAGTGAAAGCCATCGGGTAAGTGAAATTCCTAATATTTTATGCGCGTCTACACTACAATATTCTTGAAATTCTTTAAATTCAAGAATGCGTTTTGGGCTGTGAGCAAAAAAGTTATAAATGTGTCTACAAAGAGTTTCAATTTGAATAGTAAGCTTTTAACAAGCATAAGCAGAACATAAATGTAGTGAATGGCAAGTACATTTATTATAAAAAACATCAATATCGTTTTTAGATTTCGCTTGTAAGCCATTGGCTTCCCAGCCATCACGTTGGCACCATCGGTTGCTATTCCGATAATATTTTTAAGTGGAATACCATTGCCTGTAAAAAAGTCTTTTATTATGGCGTATAGTTTTTTGCATCTGAGTTTACAACTTTTATGAGGCTTAAAAACCGATCTTGAATATTTTGCGACAATTTCTCCATATAGCGAACGACTAAAACTAATGATTTTTTTGTTGATATGTCCGTTGATTCATCTATAATTAAGGAAAATTTTGTTGTTTTCAATTTGGAATCTATATCAGTTTTAGCTTTAGTCCCTAAGACTTCGCTTAGCTGGGAGGCTTTAGTTCTGCCGCATCTTATATTTTTACTATGTTAGAATCAGGGCAGCACTCCACTAACAAGGCTGGTAAATAGTTCATCAATAAATACGGCAAATTGTGGGAAATGAGGAACATAACCAATGTAAGTTCTGCTTGGAAAACTTGTTTTGCAATATTTAATTTCTGATCATTTTCAAAGAAGTTAATTTTTATTTGATTTTTCTTTCTCTCCACATTTTGCATATGAATGCATATAGATCAGTGGTCTTCACAAACAGGGTTGTCAGTTTTTTTCAGGGTCCATCGCAAGAACGGTTATCAAAAATCGCCAAAATTCGCCAAAAAAAAACAAAAAAAGTCGCCAAAAAATTCGCCATAATAAATATCTATTATTTTTGTTTCCAAAGGAATAATTGAAAATATATACATATAACCAAGAGCTAACGTAGAATGGCAGTTATTTTGTTAAGTAACATGTTGTTAAAAATTAAAATTTTGATTAGGTTAAAACACGAACTTGATGCAGCACTGGTATTGTAGTAATTTTGTATGTAACATCGTTTAAAGCAAATCTATGGCAAGAAAGGTTATTTTTATACAAAAAGGAGTAATTTACGAGTAAATTATGTTAATATTACCTTAAGTATAGTTTTTGAATGTGTGTTTGTGTATATATAAAGTTAAAAAACGTTTTTGGCTTATATAGCACTTAATTTTAGAAATTAAAAGGATGCATTTAGTAAGCTATAAATTTCAGCCTAATCTGTTTTATCAATGCCATTTTGGCTAACATACATATTATCTTATATATAAAAGAACAATTTTTTTTTTGTTAGTGACACCGCTTATAACTCAAGAACGGCTGGACCGATTTTAATGAAACTTCAAAAAGGTCATACCCGATATCTGGGAATGCGTTTTAGGCTTATTTGTTTTTGGAAATTCCGACTGGGCGTGGCACCTCCCATACAAATTGAACAGTTTTTTTTATATATCTCAATACCTATTATAGCTGAAGTCTCCAAATTTGGTACAACTAAATTATTTATTGATGTTCATAATTGAGTTGTGTATGGGCGGAAACAAATAAATGGGCGTGGCACCTCCCATACAAGGAAAATAGTTTTTTGTATATATTTCAGCAACTGTAACAGCTGAAGTCTCCAAACTTCGTACGGCTGCTTTAAGTGCTAATTTGCATAATTGAGCTTTTTATGGGCGGGAAAAAAGAAATAGGCGTGGCACCTCCCATACAACCAAAATAGTTTTTTGGAAATATTTCAACAACTGTAAAAGCTGAAGTCTCCGAACTTCGTACGTATGTTTATAGGTCTAATATGCATAATTGAGCTTTTTATGGGCGGAAAAAAATAAATAGGCGTGGCACCTCCCATACAACGAAAATAGTTTTTTGTATATATTTCAACAACTGTAATAGCTGAAGTCTCCAAACTTCGTACGGATGTTTATAGTGCTAATATGCATAATTGTGCTTTTTATGGGCGGGAAAAAATAAATAGGCGTGGCCCCTCCCATACAACGAAAATAGTTTTTTGTATATATTTCAACAACTGCAACAGCTGAAGTCTCCGAACTTCGTACGTATGTTTATAGTGCTAATATGCATAATTTAGTTTTTTATGGGCGGGAAAAAATAAATAGGCGTGGCCCCTCCCATACAACGAAAATAGTTTTTTGTATATATTTCAACAACTGTAAAAGCTGAAGTCTCCGAACTTCGTACGTATGTTTATAGTGCTAATATGCATAATTTAGTTTTTTATGGGCGGGAAAAAATAAATAGGCGTGGCACCTCCCATACAACGAAAATAGTTTTTTGTATATATTTCAACAACTGTACTAGCTGAAGTCTCCGAAATTGGTACGTATGTTTATAGTGCTAATATGCATAATTAAGTTTTTTATGGGCGGGAAAAAATAAATAGGCGTGGCACCTGCCATACAACGAAAATAGTTTTTTGTATATATCTCAACAACTGTAACAGCTAAAGTCTCCGAACTTCGTACGTGTGTTTATAGTGGTAATATGCATAATTGAGCTTTTTATGGGCGAGAAAAAATAAATAGGCGTGGCCCCTCCCATACAACGAAAATAGTTTTTTGTATATATTTCAACAACTGTAACAGCTTAAGTCTTCAAACTTTGTACGTATGTTTATAGCGCTAATATGCATAATTGAGCTTTTTATGGGCGGGAAAAAATAAATAGGCGTGGCACCTCCCATACAACGAAAATAGTTTTTTGTATATATCTCAACAACTGTAACAGCTGAAGTCTCCGAACTTCGTACGTATGTTTATAGCGCTAATATGCATAATTGAGCTTTTTATGGGCGGGAAAAAATAAATAGGCGTGGCACTTTCCATACAACGAAAATAGTTCTTTGTATATATTTCAACAACTGTAACAGCTTAAGTCTTCAAACTTTGTACGGATGTTAATAGTGCTAATATGCATAATTGAGCTTTGTATGGGCGGGAAAAAATAAATAGGCGTGGTACCTCCTATACAACGAAAATAGTTTTTTGTATATATTTCTACAACAATAACAGTTGAACTCTCAAAACTTTGTAAAGATGTTTATAATGGTAATATGCATAATTCAGCTTTGTAAGGTTAAAGTCTCAAAATTTTGTGCAGGTGCTTACAATGTTGATGTTTACAATTAAGCTGAGTTTGGGCGTAAAGATAACAATAGGTGTGGCACCCACCTCCTTTACTAGAAAGAATCTCTTACATATATATGTCAATAAATGTAACAGCTGAAATCTCCAAATTTAATATGGGTATTTATTATGCTTATATGCATAACTGAGATTAGTATAGGCAGTAAGTGAACTATGGGTGTGGAACCTCTAATAGCATGGAAATATTTATATGTGTATCTCATTAACTGTGACAGCTAAGGTCTCCAAACTTTTTGGTGTGGCACCTCCCGTACAATTTGATTTTTTTTACATGTTCTTCAATAATTCTTAAAGCTAGAGTTTCAAAATTGTCTATGGATGTTTTTGTTTGCAAATATACATAATTGTGGTGAGTATACTTAAGAGAAAAGGGAATAATGGTCATGGCATCTCCCGTACAACAAAAATACTTTCTTATATAAGTCTCAATAACTGTAAAAAACTTCAAAAAACGTGTTCATATTTTTCCTAAACCAGTTGAACGCAATTTAAATTATTAGTTTAAAAGTAACAAAAATAACTTAAAAATTACCAATAAAATGTTTATCCCTTTTTACACCTTAGGATCAAAATTATCAAAATTTTATAATCATATTTTTTCGAGACCTGTCGAACGCAATATCAAAATATAATTTGAGCCCCTTTTTATCTTTTTCAGTTCCGAAGGTACAAAATGGATATAAGCAGTTTCAAAATATGGTTTTTACCCTGTCTCCCCTAATGGTCTAATATTTCAAAAAAAGTACAAAAAATGCATTTATAACTTTGAAACCTCTCGAGCGTAAATAAAATAACAGTTCTATCTTTTTTTAGCTCAGAAGCTACAAGATTAACCAATACATATTTGAAGTCTTGCCCTTTGCATTTAGTTTATGAAATGATGAATCTGTCTGTCAGTTAGCGAATCATTAACGCAATTTTTTTCTATACATTGTTTTGTAAGCACAACAAACATTTAATAAAATAAAAAAAAATATTTACAAGTGGCGGATAAGGCCACAAAAAAATGAAGCCATTATAAACTGAACTGTTTGTGAAGTTTTTCTTGGTAATAGCTTCCCATCATGAAAGATGCGATAGGCTCAGCTATTCTATTTACGCTTTATCAGCAATTTTCAGTAATTATCAAAGAAACAAACAAAACATGTTTATAACGTTATTGACGCGCTACTAAGGATAATATTTTGTGAATTGTGTGTGTTTAGGCAAAAAATTCGTTTGCTGATTATATATATTGTTAGGCAATACGTGTTCGGAGATACTCAATGCTGGATATATATGCACACATTCTTATTTAGTTAGTTGAAAAATTTCGACCAGACCAGAAAGATGATTTTATAAGTGCTGAGATCCCTGATCCCGAAACAGATCAAGAACTACATTATGTTGTAATTACATATATGATTCATAGACCGTGTGGCCCCATCAACCCCCCATCACCGTGCATGTTCGACGGCAAGTGTTCCAAACATTATCCACGAAAGTTGACGGCGGAAAATATCACTGGCAATAACAGTTATCCACTGTATCGGCGTTGATGGCCCAATGACAACGGTAAAACTATTACAAAGAAAGTAAAAGGAAACGATTTTGTGATTGACACCAGTTGGGCTCTGCCACTTCTTTCCAAATCATTTAAGACGCATTGCAAATATGTCACGAAAGGCAGCGATATGGCTCTTTTTAGCATCCAACTGCAACGACGAAATTACGCGTTATCAAGTTGGGCGATATGTGAATTGCAATGAGGCGGTTTGGCGTATTTCTCATGTCCTATTCATCCCACTGTTGCACATTTAGCAGTGCATCTGGAGAATGGCCAACGAGTATATTTCACTGCGGCAAATACTGTTCAACGTGCTGAAATACCTCCAGCGACAACATTGACAAGTATCTTTGATGTTTGTCAAAGCGATCCGTTTGTACGAACTTTACTTTACTCGGAGATGCCACGGCATTACACTTGGAACGCTTCTTCAAAAACTTTTAACGTCAAAAGAAAGGCACTATGGTTCCTGGGCATCCGGATTTGCGTTCAAGTGATGCTCTTGGTTGCATTTATACAGTTCATCCGAAGAATGATGAATGTTTTTATTTGCGGTTGTTGCTGGTGAATGTTCGTGGTCCAACATCATTTGCAGCATTTCGTAATGTTTATGGTATAGTCTGCCCAACATTTTGTGATGCATGTCAAGAACTCAATTTGTTTGAAAATGATACTCATTGGGATACGACAATCGCTGAGGCAATTATTTCTGCATATCCAAGCCAGATACGACCATTATTTGATTTCATCATTTCGACATACTTCCCGTCAAATCCAAGTGACCTGCGGGACAAATACAAGGACAATATGTCAAAAGACATTTTACATCAATATCGTGTCTGCTCGAGAAATCTAAATCTTGAAGTCAATGAAGACATGTGTTACCTTTTTTGCGGCAGTTTATTAGTCAGGACTGCTGGCACCAGAACATGAAATGAAAGAGCTACTAAATTGACAATTGAAGCGTGAACTTGAATACGATCGACATGAGTTGAGCCAATTAGTTCAAACCAATGTTTCCATTTTAAACCTCTAATAGAAGGAAGTCCATGATATAATTTCGAAGGCAATTAATGATGGAAATGATGTTTCTTTTTTTGGATGCCCCCGGTGGAACTGGGAAGACATTCGTCATGTCATTGATTTTAGCCACTGTTCGTGCGAGATCCAGCATTGCTGCAGTGGAAGCTTCATCTGGAATAGCGTCCACATTGTAAGAAAGATGATGCACAGCTCACTCAGCGTTAAAGTTGCCATTAAACCTTGAAAATATGGAGCGACCGACATGTAACATTGCGAAAAACTCCGCTATGTCCAAAGTTTTAGTAGCGTGTAAAATAATCATCTGGGACGAATGCACAATGGCACACAAACTCGCAATAGAAGCTCTTAAAAGAACACACACTGCGCAGTGACTCAAGATGTTTTGGAGGTGCAATGATTTTACTGTCTGGTGATTTCCGCTAAACACTGCCAGTCGTTCCAAGATCGACGGCAGCTAATCAAAAAAATGTTTGTGTTAAATCCTCAAGTCTGTGGCGTTTTCCAAAGATACTGCAGATGACAGAAAACGTGAGAGTTATATTGCTCAACGATTTATCAGCTCAAGATTTCTCCAACCAATTGTTGACTATCGGTAATGGATGATTTAAACTATATAGTTCAGAATAAAATCGTTGGTACTCTGCATTCTTTTAAATCTATTGATTGTGTAACAAATGAAGATGAAGCCACCAACTATCCAACTGAAGTTTTAAACTCCTTGGATGTGCCTGGCTTACCACCGCACAACTTACAACTGAAGGTTGGCTCCGTAGTTATCATGCTTCGAAATTCAAACCAACCAAAACTTTGCAATGGAACGCGTTTGGTAATAACAAAACTTATATGCCATGTTATTCACGCAATTATACTTAGAGGGAAATTTTAAGGGAAAGAAGTTCTCATACCGATAATTCCGATGATACCAACCGATATGCCTTTTGAGTTTAAGCAAATTTAATTTCCTATTCGTCTTACATTCGCAATGATTAACAAATCACAAGGACAATCCTTGAGTATTTGTGATCTTAGAAAACACATGTTTTTCTCATGGCCAAATATACGTTGCATGTTCACGTGTGGGCAAACCATCTGCTTTTTTTGTACTTGCGCCGAATAACACAACCAAAAGTTTGGTGTATCACAAGGTACTGCACTGAAGGGAATTAACCTAAACATATCCCATGCACGAAAATACATAGCTTTCTTAACAGCTTTTACCTGAAACGCCTTATTTTTGTTATCTTTTTTAACTTTTGTTTTCTATATAAATATATTCCAATGAACTATTTGACTAAATAAACTTTATACGCTTTTAAAAAAATCCATATATTCAATAATGGTTAGGTGGTACGAAGTTCACCGGGTCAGCTAGTTTGTATTAAATATGTTTATCATTTCTTTAGTTAGTTCAAAAACTTTGCCGTTTGTTAAAATATTCGCCAACAATATCGCCATGGCGTCAAGCCTAAATTTTAATAGCCAAGAGCACTAAAAAATCGCCACATTTGGCGTAAAATCACCATAACTGACAGCCCTGTTCACAAAGAGAAACGCACTTAAAATGAGAGTATTATTGTCAGCGTTGCCATTATTTTTTTTATAAGAACTGCAAATTTGGAAAAAACAAATCTGCATTTTAAGTGAAAAAACAGAACGTAACAAATTATATGTATATAAAAAAAACATATCGCGCACATTCAGTAATACAGTACTAACTGAAAAATGTAAAAATAAAAACCAAAATAATTCATTTTTATAAAAAAATTAAAGTATTGTTTTTACTATATTTGGTTTTGTGTATCAGTGTTTTGTAAGCTTATGTTTTTTTTTATTTCAAGGCAAAATACAAAATTATTAATATTTTGTTTTATTATAACGATATTTTTTAGCTAATTCTAAGCTGATGATATGTGAAGCCTTGATTTGGCTATCTGTATTGGTAGAGTTATTTGAGCATCTATTTTGGATACAAAGATTTTTGAGTCGAAAATCTTCTTTGTTTTTTTATTATTTGATTTCTCTCATTTCCTGAAACAGAATGAAACTCAATATGATATGCATTGTATGCCGCTTAAGGAGCGATGCAAACATATTCTTTAGTAACTGGTTACATACAAGGCACTCAGCCACATAATATCCCACATAATTATTATAAATATTTTTTTCTAAAATGCTGTAAAAAATTTATATGTATGTCCGTAGGTTTTTACCTGAATTATGAAAAAGTTTTTAAATTGCATAAATTTATGTAGCTTGCTATCAATTTCTTACTGTAATTATCAAAACAATTTTAGCTCTACGTATATTGCACACATAAAGAGCTTCAAATTATTTTTGGATAACTACACACTAATTGGCAACGCTGCAGTGCAGAAAAAACATTTTTAGCTCTCTCTGAAAAATAAAAACATGCGACATACACCTACTCTGTTTGAAATAGAGCTGTGTAGCTCATGAACGAACGGGTCGAAATGAACGGATCACCGAATTGAACGAATTGATCCGGTTATTTTACTGAGCGCTTTTTGTTCAATTGTGTTCCGTTCAATGTTTGTTTCTTCAGGTCTTTTTTATGTCACAATTTCGTTCGTTCAGATGTGTTTTTTATGTTATGTTCTTTTGTTTCAGTTGATTGTTTGTGTATTGATAAGAGTTGCTTTAAAAAGTTTGCGAATGTGCGTACATATTTCTTTTGAGCATCGCTGTGGCACTGCCATAATTTTTTTAAATTTGGTTTAACAGTCTTTTTCTAAGAAGTTTGATTTATTATAGTGTTTGTGTTTTTATGGATTACTATACACTTTTTACACAATTTTTATATATGGATTATTTAAATTTTATTTCACAAAAAGTTTTTTCTATTTTGAATGTCAAAACCACAAGCTATATCAAAACAAATCTTTAAAAAAACATGTTGCCGTACTGTCGTTCAGAAGTGAACGATTGAACGAACGGGTTAATTTTTGTAAATTGAACGAAACTGAGCGATCACTGAAATGAACGATTTGGCACAGCTCTAGTTTGAAAGCTAACAAGCTACTAATTGAAATTTTTTATTTTTCATATGTTTGTTGTTTTGATTATGATTACCGTTTGCAATGATGAAAACAAAGCGTATGGACTTTTTATTTATGAAAGATTGTGTAATGTTAATAATTTATTATGTTTTCTTAAGTTTACTATCGAAAAATAAAATAAAAATAGCTCGCCATGAATTATAAAAGCAATATCAGTAAACAAAATACGATATTTATTTAAAAATACAATTTAATCAGGATTAGTTATTCAGTTGCTGTTTGCAGATTTTAAGAAGCATTTTGGTAGGAAAACAATTTATTTTGGAAAACCCTGGTTGTAATATTCACGAAGAGAGTAAGTAAAAACCCGAAAATCTTCGTTAGCTGGGTAATATGGATGAATACCACTGATATAGATCCATGTTTCCGTAAGTAACTTACATGATTTGCTAATTTTTTTTCACAGGCAATGCAGTATCCACATCCATCTTTGTTTTACAGCCAAGAAAATTTATCCAACCAAGCTGTACGAAACTTTCTATTGCTGTTATTTTTCTGGTTTATAGTATAAATTTATAAAAAAATAAATCTATATATTTTACCTTGTTTCATCATCGCTTTCAGCTGACAGTTCTTCAATATCATTTTGTGTAGTTTAGGCATTGACTGCAGGCTTTTTCAACAAAAATCTGAAAAACGTAAACATATAATTAAATTTACATTGTATCATTAACAAATACGTACAAATACTTAAGCTGGAGGTCCATACCATACGTTATATGCGTGGCTCCGTTCTATACGTATCATATTTCTGTACGTTTTATACGTTTGTTTTTGCCAAGTTACATGCAATACGTTTTGTGCGAAAAGTGAAGAGAAATCAGATTTTCTTCATTACACTTACATAAATAAAAACACAACAGAGATGACACTTAAAATATAAAAGTAGTCGATAAAAACAATATTAACTTTGGCTACAAAATATTTGTGTTGAACAATTATTTTTAAGGAAATTTATTCTTAAAATTATTTGCAAAATTTATAATAAAAGCATTTTCTTTCATAACATACTGTTTTTAACACAAAATATACCAAAAATATAATCTACCACACACACATGTTTTTTGATAGCATTTAAAATTTGTCATCACTGGATAACAAAACCATCTCTCATTTTCTCATTTCGCATGCGACGTATGAAAAAGTAGAAAGTAAACCTACTTTATCCGTTACTTGCGCCGATGCGTTCTATGCAATTTGTTATGTTTCTTGCCACATACAACTACACTGATTTTACTTTTGTGAGAGTCGGAGAGAACGCACAGCGCATAGAACGTATGGTATGGACCTCCAGCTTTACTTATCCATTTTCAATAATTAAAATCCATGGTTTTTTGTTTTTTTTTTTTTCTAATACAAACTTTTTAACCACACAGCAGAGAAACAAGCCGATGTCAAATGATCGGCGGCGGCGGCGCGAGCTAAATCAGTCGGCGGCGGCGGCGCTTAGACAACATTGACGGCGGCGGCTTAAATGTCGGCTCAAGTGTATTGTTTTATACAATTTCATTGTGAGTTTTCAGCAACCTGTAGTGCGATTCAGTAAATTTAATGATCGTTATATTTATCGACAGATGCCCTAAACGCAATTGGAACGAACGTCGAATTTTTCGTTGCGAATATTCGTCTTAAAAAATAAAACACATTTGTGTATATGAAAATGCACACAAACAGTGCGTCGACTAAAATTCGTCATGCGTAACAAATTCTGCGATAGGTTTATTTCTATTTCTTACGCAGACGAACGACGAATAATTTGGCACAGTGTGACCATTTTTCTTTTATTTTGTTATTAAATAATGTTATTTTATACTTTAAGAATCGTTTTCACATTTTATTTGTTGCATTAAATTGTATTTTTAGTGGTGTATTTATATATTTTTTAAATAATTTTTTTTTAATTATTATTTTTTTCAAATAGTGCTTTTTTAAGAAATATGGTCACTCAATCACAGCTGTTTTATTCGTTCTAAATGTGTTTCACTTAACGAATTTACGCAACGAATTTTAACAGACGAATTCGTCGTGTAGTGCGAAATTCATCGTTCGTCCCAGTTGTGTTTAGAGCAAGAAGTTGTCGTTTGCAGCTACGGTTAAGTGATTCACTAAAGCTGGAGGTCCATACCATACGTTCTATGCGCTGTACGTTCTCTCCGTCTGTCAAAAAAGTAGAACCAGTGTATTTGTATGTGACAAGAAAAATAACAAATTGCATAGAACGGATCTGCGCAAGTAACGTATAAAGTAGGTTTACTTTCTACTTTTTCATACGTCGCATGCGAAATAAGAAAATGACAGATGGTTTTGTTATCCAGTGATGACAAATTTTAAATGCTATCAAAAAACATGTGTGTGCGGTAGATTAAAGTTTTGGTATATTTTGTGTTAAAAACAGTATGTTATGAAAAAAATCCTTTATTATAAATTTTGCAAATAATCTTAAGAATAAATTTCCTTAAAAATAAGTTTTCAACACAAATATTTTGTAGCCAAAGTTAATATTGTTTTTATCGACTACTTTTATAATTTAAGTGTCATCTTTGTTGTGTTTTTATTTATGTAAGTGTAATGAAGAAAATCTGATTTCTCTTGGTTAAGGGTTATATAATTTTTTAAAAGTTGCCGCAAAAATACCACTGACTTCCCGCTCTAGATATAAGTTCGGTAAAAAACATAATTTCACTTTTCATTTTGCTTTAGTTTGTTTTTATTTTACACAGATTTTTTACAAAACAGCTGATCAAAACAAATAACTTTTCGCACAAAACGTATTGCATGTAACTTGGCAAAAACAAACGTATAAAACGTACAGAAATATTATACGCATAGAACGGAGCCACGCATATAACGTATGGTATGGACCTCCAGCTTAAGAAATGTTTAACGATAGTGAACAACTTGATTTTTGTATATATTGTATTTTCAATAAAGTGGCTGTAAAATAAATTTCAAATTAACCAAAGGCAAATTAATAAAAATAAGCTACTAAATAATTAAACGCTGTTCTAAAACACAAAAATAAATTTTATCGATAAAAATGACAACACAAAAATTATTGTCGTTAAATTAAAAGTGATTATGAACATCGTTAAAACATTTTGCTGTTTACTTAACAATTACATCTTTCTTTAACAATAGCGAATATCGTTAAAAAACTTAACTGAATCGCAAAATCGAAATATATTATATATTTATAATACTTAAACGATGCGAATATCGTTAAAATAAGTTACTGAACCGCAGTTTTGAATGCTGTTTGATCAAACAATGTTAGGCAAGTGATTAAACCAATACACTTTGAACTTGTCTTTTTAACACGACCTTGTTGGACACATGAAGCTTTCCGAAATTTTCGCCAACATTCAGCACCATCGCTGGTTGTCACAGCACATACAATGTAGCAGCGGAGCTGATTTACTCGGCGGCTGTGCTTGCGCCGGCTCAGCTTTTGAGCCAATATAAATCGGCGGCGGCGCGGCTATCGAAAATATACCGGCGGCGGCTAGAAGCCGGCTCTGAGCCGATCGGCTTGTTTCTCTGCCACACAGTTTTTCCGAGCAAAGTAATTGGTAAAATGACGTTTTTTAAAACAGTCATGTATTTTTTCGTACTCCAGAGTTGATCATTTGCTAAAAGAAATAGGGTTTCAAGTGCTAACAATGTTGTCTAAGCATTGTCACTTAAATGAGAACATTGCAATGCTAAACGTACATATAAGATAACAAGTTTTAAAGTAACTTTGTTGGAAATAGTTTTTCGAAACAGAACTATTACTGGGAAAAGTGGGTATGAGGGAATATAGCCAGTACCTTTTTCTATAAGACCCCAGTCTCAGATTTTTGGCACATGTTTTTGTTTGGACCCAGTGGGTTGAACAATTTTAAAAGTAACTTTGTTGGAAATAGTTTTTCGAAAAAGTTGTTCGAAACATAACTATTCCTGGGAAAAGTGGGTACGAGGGAATGTAGCCAATACTTTTTTCTATAAGATCTCGGTCTCAGATTTTTGGCACATGTTTTTGTTTGGATCCAGTGGGTCGAACAAGTTTAAAAGTAACTTTGTTGGAAATAGTTTTTCGAAAAAGTTGTTCGAAACATAACTATTCCTGGGAAAAGTGGGTATGAGGTAATATAGCCAGTACTTCTCTCTATAAGACCCTGGTCTCAGATTTTTGGAACATGTTTTTGTTTGGACTCAGTGGGTCGAACAAGTTTAAAAGTAACTTTGTTGGAAATAGTTTTTCGAAAAAGTTGTTCGAAACATAACTACTCCTGGGAAAAGTGGGTATGAGGGAATATAGCCAATACTTCCCTCTATAAGACCCCGGTCTCAGATTTTTGTGACATGTTTTGGTTTGGACCCAGTGGGTCGAACAAGTTTAAAAGTTACTTTGTTGGAAATAGTTTTTTGAAAAATTTGGTTGAAACATAGCTATTCCAGAAAAAAGTGGGTATAAGGATATATAGCCAATAGCTTTCTCTATCGATCCCTGTTTTCAGATTTCTGGCTCATGTCTTTGCTTGCACCCAGGAAGCAAAATACTACATTGAAATAGGGTGTAACAAAAATTTTATATATGTATGAATCGTATGTAAATTTAATACTAATTCAGTGATTCAATGTGAAATTAATATTCTTATTTTATTTAAAGTTGTTTTTTTATCAAATCTTAGGTAAAATTAAAAAAATTATATAAAATCTACATATGCATCAAAAAGTTTGTTAATATGCTAAAAAAGTTTGTTAAAGGCAAAATCCTCTCCCATGAAAATTTTTGATGCTGCCATATTAAAAATACACACTTTGCATAGTAAAAGCGTGTGTATAAGCTTGGCAGCATCAATTTAAAAATTTTTAGCGCCATTTTTAAATTGAGAGATTATCTAATGCGTACTCCGAAAAATTTAACGAACCAAAAAGTTTGCCAAGAAAAAAGTATGTTATCTTCACGGAGATTCATAAATTTGTTTCCGTGCTTGTTGTAGTTGTGGCCGTAGCGATTACACCTTGTAACCAGTGTGACCAGACTTTCAAGTAAAGTTAAAGCTACATTACGTTTAAAAAACAGCTAAAAAAGCTAAAAACAAAAACTTAAAGCCAAAAAATAAAGCTAAATTTTTTAATTCGTTTTTTAAAAAATTTCTTCGTTATTTAGATATTTCCCATAATAGGAACGAAACGTTTGTGTGCTAAAAATATTTAAAAAGAATACTTTTTTTAAAAATTTTGATTTTATTTACAAAAACTTGGTAAGCCCATACCTTAAGTAAGAAGAAAAATAATATGTGTTCATATACATATGCGTATACAAGAGCTTTTTAAAAAAGTTTGTAGAAGAAGGTTTTAATTTGCTGGCTGTTTTGGTAAAAAAAACTTATTTGTAAGATATATATTTAAAAAAAACAAAAAACCAAATTTGTTTTTGTTTAAATATAAATACTCACACACAATTCGTTCATATTTTTTACAAAAACACGTAAAATTTAGTAATTTATTTACAAACTTTTTTTATAAATACAAACACATGAAAACAATAAAAAATCACGATGCAATTTTTTGAATATTCCTTCAATGAAATTTTTGTTTTGTTGACAAAACAAGTATAAAGAGACTACTTTTCTACGCAGTTCGTTAAAAATCGAAAATTATCATTCAAGTTACATAAGTACATACATACATATATCATGAAAAATGCCTTCATGATAAAAAAGATAATCTTTAATGTAAAAAGTTACATTGTAAGAAAGCATTTTTAAAAGTATTTTTATTTGTACATGTGTGCATCAATTAGTATTTAAAACCAATGACTGTAAAAATGAAAAAATTAAAATCAAATAAATAAAAAATATTATTATTTTTTTAAACCTATCTATTAAAATAATAATTATCGTTATTAACCGTTTTTATTTAAATTAAAAAAATTACCGTCCTGCTAAAAAAACAAAATTTACAAAGAATATGAATTTCAACAAATATACATAGTTTAATACTATCAAAATGTTGAGCTTTACTTGACCCTAAGATCTTTCTTTGTGCCTGCTTTTTTCTATAAAAATTATTTCGGTCCTGTTTGATTTGATTTTTTGACAAAAATACACTTTAAAATGCTTATTAAATAAATATATTAATATAATAATTTGTTTTAACGAAAGACAAAAGTGTTTTTACATTTTTGAGCAATATATTAAAATATTTTATAATATAACCAAAAAACCAAAAAAATGTTTGTGTCGCATTTGGATTTTTCTTTAAAATTGCCGCATTTAAAAGTATTTGTTTAGGGAAAACAAATTCTTACTTTTTTTTATTGAATTCTTGTGCTGTTTCACGTCTTTTAAATGTCGCTAGAAGTAAATTATTAAACAAAACAATGGTTCGGAAACTGTATTGTTGTAAATTCGAAGAAAATTTGGAGCTTGATACCTTTCAAAATAATTAAGATATATACCAAAAAATATAATACGACAAATTTTTAACTTTTTATCTAGCTCCAAAAACTATTTAAAAAAGCTAAATTCAATTTTGAAAAAAGCTAAAAAAAAAGCTAAGGGCTAAATGTAAATATTTCGGGCTAAACGAAGAAAAATAAAGCTAAATTTAGCTCCAAAAAAGCTAATATGGCCACACTGCTTGTAACGTATTTGTGTCTTGGTTGCAAATTTCAGTACGTATTTGCCAGGGCTGTCAGTTATTGCGATTTTACGCCAAATGATGCGATTTTTTATTGCTCCTGGCTATTAAAATTTAGGCTTGACGCCACGACGATAATGTTGGCGATTATTTTAACAAACGGCAAAGTTTTTGAAATAACTAAGGAAATAATAGCCATATTTAATACAAATACTATGTATGTTACCTAAAATGGCACAGATGAAACAGATGAAGCTGAAGTTTATAGCTTACTAAATGCATCCTTTTAATTTCTAAAATTAGGTGCTATATAAGCCAAAAAACGTTTTTTAACTTTCTATATACACACACACACATTCAAAAACTATACTTAAGGCAATTTTAACATAATTAACTCGTAAATTACTCCTTTTTGTATAAAAACAACCTTGTTTGCCATAGATTTGCTTTAAACGATGTTTCATACAAAATTACCACAGTACCGATGCTGCATTAAGTTCGTGTTTTAACCTAATCAAAATTTTTAATATATAACAACATGTTACTTAACAAAGTAACTGCCATTCTACGTATGCTCTTGGTTATACATATTTTCAATTCTTCCTTTGAATTTCTTGGTGTACAAAAAAAATTTAATTTTTACTTTAATTAAATAGTTATTTCTTTTTATATAATTTATTTTATAAAAAAACATTTATTATGGCGAATTTTTTTGTGACTTTTTTTGTTTTTAAACTCGAAAAAATATTTTTGGCAAATTTCGGTAGCCGTTTTGGCGATGGACCCTGAAAAAAAACTGACAACCCTGGTATTTGCGGCCACGTCACTTTTTGTATATGGTTGTTTCAATACTTCCTTGTCTTTCATAATTTGCTTTAGAATGGCATTTAAGTACATTAAGTTAATATCGACATAAATTTTTTTTTATCAACTGTAATTTATATAGAAATATTTATTAGATGAAACTAAAATGTTCTTTAATTTTAGATTGACAGTTTTCACAAAACTATCTGAAGGAAGTTAGAGAGTCATTAGTAAGTTAGCTTGCAGACATTGTCACGTCACTTCTGAATAAAAAGCACAATGAACATTTTTCGTCTTGTCGGTGATTTGGCACACGTTTTTGCGATCATAATCTTGCTTCTTAAGATTTGGAAAACTCGGTCTTGTGCTGGCATTTCCGGAAAGTCGCAAATATTATTTGCGCTAGTCTACTTGACACGGTATCTGGATTTGTTTACAACTTACGTTAGTTTTTACAATTCCGTTATGAAAGTGCTCTTCTTAGCATCATCAGGAGCTACGGTATATCTTATGTACGTAAAATTTAAGGCAACGTATGATCATAATCATGATTCGTTCCGTCTGGAGTTTCTGTTAGCACCATGTGTCCTGCTATCTATTCTAATTAATCACGAGTTTACTATCATGGAGGTTCTTTGGACATTTTCAATTTATTTAGAATCGGTCGCTATTTTACCACAGTTGTTTATGGTAAGCAAAACCGGTGAAGCGGAATCGATTACTAGCCATTATCTTTTTGCGTTAGGATCCTATCGTGGATTCTATTTACTTAACTGGGTGTACCGATACATAGCTGAATCGTATTACGACCTTATTGCGATATTTGCCGGTGTTGTTCAAACAATTTTGTATTGTGACTTTTTCTACTTGTATATAACAAAGGTTCTTAAAGGGAAAAAACTACAATTACCAGCATAAATGTTTGTTTTTTTTACTTTTTAACTTAATTTTCACATATAATATAAATTTATTGTGCAGATCTGAATTACTACCCTGAAGATAAAAATAACATAATATAAAAACCCCTTTTTCAAAATAGTAATTTACATAAGAAGCCAATTCATATAGTTCAAATATTTAAAGTATAACCACTTTTTTGTTTTTATATGTGTCGTTTTTTACTTCAGCTTTAATCAATTTAACTTAATGTTAAGCTATATTTACACCACCTGAGTTTTCATCTGGGTTGAGTGCCGAAAAATAAGTCAAAAAACCGTGTGATTTTTAGTATTACATTACGTCTAAGGAATTAGTCTTAGTCGGCTAAATATAAAAGTTTTTAAACTGGTAAAAAGCGTATGACAAAACAACAAGCATTTAATCCGTCAACTTAAAAACTTGCAGGTAAAACTCGGACGTTAAATAATTCGAAAATAGAGTACGTTCTATTTTCAACTGGTATTAGACAAAAAATATTAACAAGTAAAAACAGGCACGTTATTACACTATACAAATGAGTTATGTGCTGTTTATAGAACACGAAAGACGAACAGTCTTTGACGTTTTGTATGTGCTTTGTTTTTGTTACAATTACAAAATACACACAGAACGTTCAAGATTTTTTACCTATCGTGTTCTATAAACAGCACATTAAATGCTCTTTTTGGAAGCGGAGTAGTGATCGGCTTGGGACGAATTAAGTGTCTTTTGTTGTGGTGTAAATATAGCTTTAGTAAACTGAAAAATTAATTTGCATATACGTATGTATGTGAGTAGAGTAATTAGCATGTAAGTCATTCAACCATCTTTATTAAATTTTAGAATTAAAATTATAATTTAACATATAATTATCAAAATAAAGAAAGGTAATTAGAAACAAAAGTTTAATTTTTCTCCGATGTGTGCCATTTTAAATGTGAAAATTTGTAGCTTAAAAATTAATTTGAAGGGCTTAGAGCAACTCTTTGTTTCTAAAATGAGTTAAGATGTGGAAATAGATAAAGTTTGTAGAAGTTCAGGGCACAAAGGGATGAAGTTTTTTTTGTAGCGAATTATAAAAACTTATTTTAGACCTTATTACTTAAATACCATTTTTGTTAAGAGCACAAGAAGTATATGAGCATTAGGGTTTTCTTCTGGGATTTCCTGTGGCGGCATTTCAATTAATTTCATTTCCCGCTTGCACGGGATTACTTAAGACGGATTCCAGGAAATTGAAATATAAGCAATTTGCAGCTTTAACGATTAATGTAGGTATTCTGATTTTTTATTAAAATCATTTTTAGCAGATTTTTTCAAATAAAGTCACATTTTTAAAGGATATTTAAAAAAAAAAACATTGTCCAATTTGGACTTAAATTTGTATCAGAAATAATTAAATGAATTCTTGTAGTAAATTAATTATATATTGTATTTGCAATTGAACATTATTTTATCTTATATCTGTCCTAAATTGTAATAATACTTTCCTTAAAACTTTATACCTACCGTAAAAATATACTTATCGAATTAACTAGCTTGTATACAGAGTTGGGCAAAATACATGCTTTGCTGTATTTGAAATACAAAATACTTGTTCCGCTTGTATTTAAAATACAAAATACCAAATACTTTTAGGTCGAGTATTTAAAATACAGTATTTACGTATCTCTTATTAAAAATACAAAATACATTTATAACCATTAATCAATCGGTAAAACATAAGTTTCCTTTCATGAACACAAGATTTTTAAAAGTTTAATCAGATAAGCAGCCTCCTGTTGGAGAATATATAAATCCTGCTAAAGAAAACAATCTTTCTACAGGTCCTGATGAACACAAACTGGTGTTAAATTTTATAAAAACAGTAATCTGTTTGTGAAAAACAATTAAATTAAAAGTAAACTAAAGTTTACATTATTTTTTTTGTATACACTTCACATAGTGATAAGGGTATATATCAGTTTGTCATTTCGTTTGTAATTTCTTTATTATCTTGCGAAATACAAAATACTTCTTCCGCTTGTATTTCAAATACAAAATACCAAATACTTTCAAGTCGAGTACTTCAAATAAAAAATACAGTATTTTAGTATCTTTTACTTGAAATACAAAATACATTTATAACCATTAATCATGAACACAAGATTTTAAAAAGTTTAATCAGATAAGCAGCCTCTTGTTGAAGAATATATAAATCCTGCTAAAAAAAACAATCTTTCTACATGTCCTGATGAAAACAGACTGGTGCAAGGCACATTTAACAAGGTAAACTCAAGGCGAATTCAAAAAATTCTCCCTCTGTATTTCCTTTTTGTGTTTGAATTTTTAAAACGTAACAATGTCACATTGATTTTAATCAGCTGGATTCCTAATATTACCTGGTTAAATGTGCCTTGGTTCTCTGTATGTGCCTTGTATGTAAAAAACAAAATAAATTAAAAGTAAAGTAATAACAAGGCGAATTCAAGAATTCGCCCTCTGCATTTCTTTTGTATACCCTTCACATAGTGAAAAGGGTATATATCAGTTTGTTATTCCGTTTGAAATTTCTTTATTTTCCATTTGCGACCCCATAAAGTATTAATGTTCTGGATCCTTATGGATGGGGAAGTTGATATAGCCATGTTCGTGTGTTAGTCTGTTGAAATCAAGTTTCCGGAGTCCAATAAAGTGATACGGACCAGTTATTGGTGTCAAACTTTTGTAAGTATCCTGGAGAAAATCGCTATTTAAAATTAGCAAAATCGGTTGACTATTGACCGAGATATAAACGAAAAATCATAAATAACCCATTTGTTAGGACAAAATCCGTGCATACATCTCTATATATCTCAGTGAATATAGTCATTCTTGCCACAAAACTTGGCACGGATACTCTGAAAATAGGGACCTCAAAAGGAAAAGTGTTTTTTCATATTGGATCAAGGAAGTGTTTTTTTTCTCTGCAATTGCACAAATTTTGTGAAATATTTCATTTGCTAAATCTTAGAAATTTTAACAGCTTTCGACCTAACCTTTGGAGAAAAAATTTTTTCAGTGGGGGCAGGAGAAAGTGTAGCTCCCATACAAATTAACAATTTTTATGAAATTCTCGATACGCTATATCTTGGAAACTATAACAGCTATCGACTTCTAGTATTCTACAAAAAATAATTGTATGATAAGGCCTACACTTTGAAAAAAAAAACATTTTTTTGGGTAGGGGCAGGGGAAGGGTTAGCTCCCATACAAATAAACACTTTTTATGACATTTTTGAAACGCTTTTTCTCGGAAACTATAACATATGCAGACATCAAATGTTCTACAAAGAGTAGTTCGATAAGACCTACGCTTTAAAGAAAAAAAAATTTTGGGTGGGGGGTGAAGAAGGAGTAGCTTCCATACAAATGAACAATTTTTATGAAATTTTCGATACGCTATATCTCGGAAGCTATAAAAGCTATCGACTTCTAGTGTTCTACAAAAAGTAATTTGATGATAAGACCTACATTTTGGAAAAAAGGTTGAAGAGGAGCAGGGGGACTAGAAGATCCCATAAAAATTACCAACTTTTATTAACCTTTTAATACGAATAATGTCGAAAACTTTTATAACTCTCGACCTCAAATCTTCTTCATCTATTTCTATTATCCATACGAACGTTAAAATCTTGTAAAGTTTTCTATGGACTTTAAAACTCACACAAGGTATTTTTAATATATTATTTGCAGTAGAAGATAACTGCTGGGTATATTAAAAGACCAATGTGAAGGATATACAAGATTCGGCAGGGGCAAATATAGCGATCATACTTGATGTGTTTAAAATTGTGAATGTCAAAAAAATTTTAATTTTTTTGACATTCACATTTCCAAATATCCGCTTAGCTCTTGAAATTACCTGAATGAGTGAGACCTGCAAAAGAACGTGCCTTGCTATGGCGAAGACATAAATGAATACGAAGACAAAGTTTCCATTCTTTTTTTTTTTAATTGTAACATTTTTTAATTTTGCTTATTACTACTTTTTGTATAACAAAAAAATGTATTTTGCAAAAATGTATTTTGCCATCATAAGTATTTGAAATACAAAATACAAAATACAAAATACTTCCGTGTTGGGTATTTCAAAAACAAAATACAAAATACATTAGAAGGTGGTATTTCAAATACAAATACAAAATACGTATTTGTATTTCAAATACGTATTTCAAATACAAGTATTTAAAATACTGCCCAACCCTGAATATTGCCTAAAGTTAGTTTTTATCGCTAAAAAAATACATATAAAAAAAAAATTCAAAAATTACAAAAGTTTGTTTGAACTTTTAAAAAAATCATATAAAATCAGACATTTTTTCATTTCGTTTTTTTCTTAGCAAATAGTGTTTTTAAAAGGGCCGCAACTAAAAAAAATGCATTTTAAAATAGGTCTAATTTTAAAATTTTTTCTTAATTTTTTGTATTATAGAGCTAAAATGTTTAAGTAAATTTACAAAATATATAAAAAAAAACATTGAAACCCTAAATTGTATTAAAGAAAAACTGAAGAGGTATTATATAGAAGTCAAATAGTGCACCATACTCCTTAACCAGAGAGCGCTAAAGTTATGTCATTTTCAGCAGGAATTCGTGATCTTAAACTCGTTGTGTGCGGACGTGTTACGCGAATGTTTGCGAATATTTGTAATAGGTGGCAAACAATTTTTATTATATACTACATACATACATATTGTATACATAAGTGAAAAAAAAACCAAAACAAACTTAATAAAAAAAAGCAAGCGGTAAATGAGTTACAGTAATCGTCGTGACAGTGGGCCTAATAGCAGAAATGCTTATATTGTGTTAAGCTCCACAAGTGTGAGCAATAAAAACATTAGAGACCCTGAATACAATAAAAACTATTTGAGTGAGAAACCATAAATAAATACAAACAATTTAAGTGCAAGTGCACCAAATTTAAATAAGTGTTTTGAACAAGGGGCAAATTTAGCCCAATTTCTTTTTAAAATTATGAAAAAATACCGAGGTACCATCCTCATCGCGGTCTTCCTTACTGAATATAGAAATTGAACCTACAGTTGCTAAAGACGGTCACAGTCCATTTTCTTCACAAGCTCCAAAGGTAGGAATAGACCGTTATATAACAGTTCTTAAGAGGGGAAGAAGCCCCAATTCGGCAGAGGTTACCAACCCAGCAAAAATTTTGAAGATGAAGAAAAGCCGACCTTATCGCAAAACCGTTTTGCCATTTTACAGGAGGAAAATGATTCCCCATTACCCGAAAGGAAGTCATTTAAGCCTCCCCCAATATATTTGAAAGAGAAAAACTCAAATGACCTCATAAAGTTTTTAGTTGAATTAATAGGCGAAAACAACTTTTATGTTTCGAACATAAAGCGTGGTAGCATTTATGAAACTAAAATTCAAGTGAATCACGAAAACGCTGACCGCACTACGGTTTCCGAACTTGAAAAACATAAAAAAAGCTTATGCACCTAAAAATTTAAGAACGCAAGAGGTCTTCAGGTTGTTATCAAAGGTATTGATTCAAATGTTGACCCAGAAGAGATTAAGGCCAGTTTGTGCAGCAAAGGCTTTAAAGCCAAGTTTGTATCAAACATTTGAAACAGAGAAAGGTATCCCCAACCGATATTCCGAGTGGAGCTTGAGCCTGGTGATGTAAATTTAAAAAAAAAAATGAGACTCACCCTATTTATGACCTAAAATATATTTTGCACCGTAGAGTTGTAGTTGAAGCGCCACATAAGCGATCTGGGCCCGTACAGTGCTTGACCTGCCAGGAATATGGTCACACCAAGGCTTATTGCAAGTTGCCTTCTGTTTGTGTTGTGTGTGGTGACCTGCATGCAACGACCAAGTGCGAAAAGCCAAAAAAATTATCCCAACACAAGATTTTTAAAAGTTTAATCAGATAAGCAGCCTCCTGTTGGAGAATATATAAATCCTGCTAAAGAAAACAATCTTTCTACAGGTCCTGATGAACACAAACTGGTGTTAAATTTTATAAAAACAGTAATCTGTTTGTGAAAAACAATTAAATTAAAAGTAAACTAAAGTTTACATTATTTTTTTTTGTATACACTTCACATAGTGATAATGGTATATATCAGTTTGTCATTTCGTTTGTAATTTCTTTATTATCCATTTGCGACCCCATAGAGTATAAATATTCTGGATCCTTATAGATAGGGAAGTTGATATAGCCATGTCCGTCTGTCCGTCTGTTGAAATCGAGTTTCCGGAGTCAAATAAAGCGATACGGACCAGTTATTGGTGTCAAAATATTGGAAATATCCTAAAGGCAATCGCTAATTAAAATCAGCGATATCGGTTGACTATTGACCGAGATATAAACGAAAACTCAAAATAACCCATTTTTTTAGAACAAAATCCGTGCATATATTCCTATATATATATATGTCAGTAAATTTTAATTTTTATAAAAAAATTAATTTTTTTGACATTCACATTTCCAAATATCGAGCTTTTGATATTACCTAAATGAATTAGCCCTGGAAAAGAACGTGACTTGCTAAGGCGAAGACAATAATAAATACGAATACAAGTTTCCATTCTGTTTTTTTTTTTTTGGAAATTGTAACATTTTTCAATTTTGGTAATGATAATTTTTTGTACAACAAAAAAAATGTATTTTGCAAAAATGTATTTTGACATCATAAGTATTTGAAATACAAAATACTTTAGTGTTAGGTATTTCAAATACAAAATACCTATTTGTATTTCAAATACGTATTTCCAATACAAGTATTTGAAATACTGCCCAATCCTGCTTGTATATATCGAGTCATTACCGCCGAAATATTGTAAGTGCCATAAGCTAATTTTACAGGGGAAGGTTTTTCTCGAATTATCTTTGCTTTAAGTATTAGATAACCTTAAAATTTGGTATGTTGGCAGTATTTTATCCAATCTAAATGATACACCTAGTTTAATTGATATACTTACATAAACGGATTTTTTGCCACTTGCCTTATTTTTGCTGGCATGCTATGACGCTAATGCTGGACGGTTACAATAAAAAACAATTTTTTTAAATATATATTTTTTAGCTTATTTTTATTTATTGTTAAACTATTTGATGGTTGGGATGGGAGGGCTGATGGCAAGCCACCAAGTATTCGCCCATGTTCTGACAATCGCATTTCGCAAAATATTGGCGATGCGATTTGAAATCGCATAACAGGTGTTCTGAAGTTCACAATCGCAAGAAAGTTTGCGACTTCAAATCGCAAGAGGTAGATGAGGTGAACCGATGTTTTTTGCCCAAACTAGGTTAAAAACAGCCAATCAAACTATGCATAATTATAATATATGGGGATTTTGTTATAATTTTCACAATTTGTTTTATTTTTTGTAAACAGTCTCAATAAAAATTCAATTTTAAAAAACTGTTAGTACAATTTCATTTTTCAGTTGCTTACTTTTTTTATGTATGAACTTTATTGGAAAACAAGAAAGAAAAAATGTTGTTGCAGAAATAGGTACAATTTGTTATATATTCCTTGGTTTTTTGTTTTGTGTTTTTAAAAGAAACATGTTTTTATTTTCGAATACATCATCGAAAAAAAAACAAAACGCAAAAAAAGCGCGTGAACTACAGAACATGCAAAAAAAATTTTTGCGATTTACAAATCGCATGTGATTTGACAATCGCGTGAGAGTCAGAACATGGGCGATTGTCTTGTCAGAAGCGCATTGTGCTGTCTGACTGGCAGCATATTGGTCTCCTCATGTAAAAAATCCACGCTCGTCATCTTAACACATCCGGTGGCTATTCTTAGCACACTGTTCTGAGCCGTCTGTAAACCAAGCCATTGTGTGTCGCTAAGAAATGAAGTCCATACTGGGGCGGCACACGGTGCTTTGTCCCATAGAAAAAAATACAAAAAAAATTAAGTCTCAAAATGTGATAGAAGATATATTGATCAAAAGATAACAACACAATTCATAAATTTTTTTGGAATTAGTTTCTTGTGACTCTCCTAGACTCCACTAGAGGTCGCTAAAGTCAGTTAAATTTAAGAAAGAATTATTGAACAATAAAATGAATTGAATTTCTTTAAGAAAATAACTCAAAAATTCATTTCTTTAAAAGAAGCAGTTTAAAGTTTTGTTTTTTGAGTTCCTTGGTATGTTGAAAATTTGCAATAATAACATTTTTAATAAAAATATTGCCAGAGTTGGGCAAAATACATGCTTTGCTGCATTTGAAATACAAAATACTTCTTCCGCTTGTATTTCAAATACAAAATACCAAATACTTTCAAGTCGAGTACTTCAAATAAAAAATACAGTATTTTAGTATCTTTTACTTGAAATACAAAATACATTTATAACCATTAATCATGAACACAAGATTTTAAAAAGTTTAATCAGATAAGCAGCCTCTTGTTGAAGAATATATAAATCCTGCTAAAAAAAACAATCTTTCTACATGTCCTGATGAAAACAGACTGGTGCAAGGCACATTTAACAAGGTAAACTCAAGGCGAATTCAAAAAATTCTCCCTCTGTATTTCCTTTTTGTGTTTGAATTTTTAAAACGTAACAATGTCACATTGATTTTAATCAGCTGGATTCCTAATATTACCTGGTTAAATGTGCCTTGGTTCTCTGTATGTGCCTTGTATGTAAAAAACAAAATAAATTAAAAGTAAAGTAATAACAAGGCGAATTCAAGAATTCGCCCTCTGCATTTCTTTTGTATACCCTTCACATAGTGAAAAGGGTATATATCAGTTTGTTATTCCGTTTGAAATTTCTTTATTTTCCATTTGCGACCCCATAAAGTATTAATGTTCTGGATCCTTATGGATGGGGAAGTTGATATAGCCATGTTCGTGTGTTAGTCTGTTGAAATCAAGTTTCCGGAGTCCAATAAAGTGATACGGACCAGTTATTGGTGTCAAACTTTTGTAAGTATCCTGGAGAAAATCGCTATTTAAAATTAGCAAAATCGGTTGACTATTGACCGAGATATAAACGAAAAATCATAAATAACCCATTTGTTAGGACAAAATCCGTGCATACATCTCTATATATCTCAGTGAATATAGTCATTCTTGCCACAAAACTTGGCACGGATACTCTGAAAATAGGGACCTCAAAAGGAAAAGTGTTTTTTCATATTGGATCAAGGAAGTGTTTTTTTTCTCTGCAATTGCACAAATTTTGTGAAATATTTCATTTGCTAAATCTTAGAAATTTTAACAGCTTTCGACCTAACCTTTGGAGAAAAAATTTTTTCAGTGGGGGCAGGAGAAAGTGTAGCTCCCATACAAATTAACAATTTTTATGAAATTCTCGATACGCTATATCTTGGAAACTATAACAGCTATCGACTTCTAGTATTCTACAAAAAATAATTGTATGATAAGGCCTACACTTTGAAAAAAAAAACATTTTTTTGGGTAGGGGCAGGGGAAGGGTTAGCTCCCATACAAATAAACACTTTTTATGACATTTTTGAAACGCTATGTCTCGGAAACTATAACATCTGCAGACATCAAATGTTCTACAAAGAGTAGTTCGACAAGACCTACGCTTTAAAGAAAAAAAAATTTTGGGTGGGGGGTGAAGAAGGAGTAGCTTCCATACAAATGAACAATTTTTATGAAATTTTCGATACGCTATATCTCGGAAGCTATAAAAGCTATCGACTTCTAGTGTTCTACAAAAAGTAATTTGATGATAAGACCTACATTTTGGAAAAAAGGTTGAAGAGGAGCAGGGGGACTAGAAGATCCCATAAAAATTACCAACTTTTATTAACCTTTTAATACGAATAATGTCGAAAACTTTTATAACTCTCGACCTCAAATCTTCTTCATCTATTTCTATTATCCATACGAACGTTAAAATCTTGTAAAGTTTTCTATGGACTTTAAAACTCACACAAGGTATTTTTAATATATTATTTGCAGTAGAAGATAACTGCTGGGTATATTAAAAGACCAATGTGAAGGATATACAAGATTCGGCAGGGGCGAATATTGCGATCATACTTGATGTGTTTAAAATTGTGAATGTCAAAAAAATTTTAATTTTTTTGACATTCACATTTCCAAATATCCGCTTAGCTCTTGAAATTACCTGAATGAGTGAGACCTGCAAAAGAACGTGCCTTGCTATGGCGAAGACATAAATGAATACGAAGACAAAGTTTCCATTCTTTTTTTTTTTAATTGTAACATTTTTTAATTTTGCTTATTACCACTTTTTGTATAACAAAAAAATGTATTTTGCAAAAATGTATTTTGCCATCATAAGTATTTGAAATACAAAATACAAAATACTTCCGTGTTGGGTATTTCAAAAACAAAATACAAAATACATTAGAAGGTGGTATTTCAAATACAAATACAAAATACGTATTTGTATTTCAAATACGTATTTCAAATACAAGTATTTAAAATACTGCCCAACCCTGAATATTGCCTAAAGTTAGTTTTTATCGCTAAAAAAATACATATAAAAAAAAAATTCAAAAATTACAAAAGTTTGTTTGAACTTTTAAAAAAATCATATAAAATCAGACATTTTTTCATTTCGTTTTTTTCTTAGCAAATAGTGTTTTTAAAAGGGCCGCAACTAAAAAAAATGCATTTTAAAATAGGTCTAATTTTAAAATTTTTTCTTAATTTTTTGTATTATAGAGCTAAAATGTTTAAGTAAATTTACAAAATATATAAAAAAAAAACATTGAAACCCTAAATTGTATTAAAGAAAAACTGAAGAGGTATTATATAGAAGTCAAATAGTGCACCATACTCCTTAACCAGAGAGCGCTAAAGTTATGTCATTTTCAGCAGGAATTCGTGATCTTAAACTCGTTGTGTGCGGACGTGTTACGCGAATGTTTGCGAATATTTGTAATAGGTGGCAAACAATTTTTATTATATACTACATACATACATATTGTATACATAAGTGAAAAAAAAAACCAAAACAAACTTAATAAAAAAAAGCAAGCGGTAAATGAGTTACAGTAATCGTCGTGACAGTGGGCCTAATAGCAGAAATGCTTATATTGTGTTAAGCTCCACAAGTGTGAGCAATAAAAACATTAGAGACCCTGAATACAATAAAAACTATTTGAGTGAGAAACCATAAATAAATACAAACAATTTAAGTGCAAGTGCACCAAATTTAAATAAGTGTTTTGAACAAGGGGCAAATTTAGCCCAATTTCTTTTTAAAATTATGAAAAAATACCGAGGTACCATCCTCATCGCGGTCTTCCTTACTGAATATAGAAATTGAACCTACAGTTGCTAAAGACGGTCACAGTCCATTTTCTTCACAAGCTCCAAAGGTAGGAATAGACCGTTATATAACAGTTCTTAAGAGGGGAAGAAGCCCCAATTCGGCAGAGGTTACCAACCCAGCAAAAATTTTGAAGATGAAGAAAAGCCGACCTTATCGCAAAACCGTTTTGCCATTTTACAGGAGGAAAATGATTCCCCATTACCCGAAAGGAAGTCATTTAAGCCTCCCCCAATATATTTGAAAGAGAAAAACTCAAATGACCTCATAAAGTTTTTAGTTGAATTAATAGGCGAAAACAACTTTTATGTTTCGAACATAAAGCGTGGTAGCATTTATGAAACTAAAATTCAAGTGAATCACGAAAACGCTGACCGCACTACGGTTTCCGAACTTGAAAAACATAAAAAAAGCTTATGCACCTAAAAATTTAAGAACGCAAGAGGTCTTCAGGTTGTTATCAAAGGTATTGATTCAAATGTTGACCCAGAAGAGATTAAGGCCAGTTTGTGCAGCAAAGGCTTTAAAGCCAAGTTTGTATCAAACATTTGAAACAGAGAAAGGTATCCCCAACCGATATTCCGAGTGGAGCTTGAGCCTGGTGATGTAAATTTAAAAAAAAAAATGAGACTCACCCTATTTATGACCTAAAATATATTTTGCACCGTAGAGTTGTAGTTGAAGCGCCACATAAGCGATCTGGGCCCGTACAGTGCTTGACCTGCCAGGAATATGGTCACACCAAGGCTTATTGCAAGTTGCCTTCTGTTTGTGTTGTGTGTGGTGACCTGCATGCAACGACCAAGTGCGAAAAGCCAAAAAAATTATCCCAACACAAGATTTTTAAAAGTTTAATCAGATAAGCAGCCTCCTGTTGGAGAATATATAAATCCTGCTAAAGAAAACAATCTTTCTACAGGTCCTGATGAACACAAACTGGTGTTAAATTTTATAAAAACAGTAATCTGTTTGTGAAAAACAATTAAATTAAAAGTAAACTAAAGTTTACATTATTTTTTTTGTATACACTTCACATAGTGATAAGGGTATATATCAGTTTGTCATTTCGTTTGTAATTTCTTTATTATCCATTTGCGACCCCATAAAGTATAAATATTCTGGATCCTTATAGATAGGGAAGTTGATATAGCCATGTCCGTCTGTTGAAATCGAGTTTCCGGAGTCAAATAAAGCGATACGGATCAGTTATTGGTGTCAAAATATTGGAAATATCCTAAAGGCAATCGCTAATTAAAATCAGCGATATCGGTTGACTATTGACCGAGATATAAACGAAAACTCAAAATAACCCATTTTTTTAGAACAAAATCCGTGCATATATTCCTATATATATATATGTCAGTAAATTTTAATTTTTATAAAAAAATTAATTTTTTTGACATTCACATTTCCAAATATCGAGCTTTTGATATTACCTAAATGAATTAGCCCTGGAAAAGAACGTGACTTGCTAAGGCGAAGACAATAATAAATACGAATACAAGTTTCCATTCTGTTTTTTTTTTTTTTGGAAATTGTAACATTTTTCAATTTTGGTAATGATAATTTTTTGTACAACAAAAAAAATGTATTTTGCAAAAATGTATTTTGACATCATAAGTATTTGAAATACAAAATACTTTAGTGTTAGGTATTTCAAATACAAAATACCTATTTGTATTTCAAATACGTATTTCCAATACAAGTATTTGAAATACTGCCCAATCCTGCTTGTATATATCGAGTCATTACCGCCGAAATATTGTAAGTGCCATAAGCTAATTTTACAGGGGAAGGTTTTTCTCGAATTATCTTTGCTTTAAGTATTAGATAACCTTAAAATTTGGTATGTTGGCAGTATTTTATCCAATCTAAATGATACACCTAGTTTAATTGATATACTTACATAAACGGATTTTTTGCCACTTGCCTTATTTTTGCTGGCATGCTATGACGCTAATGCTGGACGGTTACAATAAAAAACAATTTTTTTAAATATATATTTTTTAGCTTATTTTTATTTATTGTTAAACTATTTGATGGTTGGGATGGGAGGGCTGATGGCAAGCCACCAAGTATTCGCCCATGTTCTGACAATCGCATTTCGCAAAATATTGGCGATGCGATTTGAAATCGCATAACAGGTGTTCTGAAGTTCACAATCGCAAGAAAGTTTGCGACTTCAAATCGCAAGAGGTAGATGAGGTGAACCGATGTTTTTTGCCCAAACTAGGTTAAAAACAGCCAATCAAACTATGCATAATTATAATATATGGGGATTTTGTTATAATTTTCACAATTTGTTTTATTTTTTGTAAACAGTCTCAATAAAAATTCAATTTTAAAAAACTGTTAGTACAATTTCATTTTTCAGTTGCTTACTTTTTTTATGTATGAACTTTATTGGAAAACAAGAAAGAAAAAATGTTGTTGCAGAAATAGGTACAATTTGTTATATATTCCTTGGTTTTTTGTTTTGTGTTTTTAAAAGAAACATGTTTTTATTTTCGAATACATCATCGAAAAAAAAAAACAAAACGCAAAAAAAGCGCGTGAATTACAGAACATGCAAAAAAAATTTTTGCGATTTACAAATCGCATGTGATTTGACAATCGCGTGAGAGTCAGAACATGGGCGATTGTCTTGTCAGAAGCGCATTGTGCTGTCTGACTGGCAGCACATTGGTCTCCTCATGTAAAAAATCCACGCTCGTCATCTTAACACATCCGGTGGCTATTCTTAGCACACTGTTCTGAGCCGTCTGTAAACCAAGCCATTGTGTGTCGCTAAGAAATGAAGTCCATACTGGGGCGGCACACGGTGCTTTGTCCCATAGAAAAAAATACAAAAAAAATTAAGTCTCAAAATGTGATAGAAGATATATTGATCAAAAGATAACAACACAATTCATAAATTTTTTTGGAATTAGTTTCTTGTGACTCTTCTAGACTCCACTAGAGGTCGCTAAAGTCAGTTAAATTTAAGAAAGAATTATTGAACAATAAAATGAATTGAATTGCTTTAAGAAAATAACTCAAAAATTCATTTCTTTAAAAGAAGCAGTTTAAAGTTTTGTTTTTTGAGTTCCTTGGTATGTTGAAAATTTGCAATAATAACATTTTTAATAAAAATATTGCCAGAGTTGGGCAAAATACATGCTTTGCTGCATTTGAAATACAAAATACTTCTTCCGCTTGTATTTCAAATACAAAATACCAAATACTTTCAAGTCGAGTACTTCAAATAAAAAATACAGTATTTTAGTATCTTTTACTTGAAATACAAAATACATTTATAACCATTAATCATGAACACAAGATTTTAAAAAGTTTAATCAGATAAGCAGCCTCTTGTTGAAGAATATATAAATCCTGCTAAAAAAAACAATCTTTCTACATGTCCTGATGAAAACAGACTGGTGCAAGGCACATTTAACAAGGTAAACTCAAGGCGAATTCAAAAAATTCTCCCTCTGTATTTCCTTTTTGTGTTTGAACTGTAGAATGTCAGAAAAATTAAAAATTTCATACAAAATTAAATTTTTAAAACGTAACAATGTCACATTGATTTTAATCAGCTGGATTCCTAATATTACCTGGTTAAATGTGCCTTGGTTCTCTGTATGTGCCTTGTATGTAAAAAACAAAATAAATTAAAAGTAAAGTAATAACAAGGCGAATTCAAGAATTCGCCCTCTGCATTTCTTTTGTATACCCTTCACATAGTGAAAAGGGTATATATCAGTTTGTTATTCCGTTTGAAATTTCTTAATTTTCCATTTGCGACCCCATAAAGTATTAATGTTCTGGATCCTTATGGATAGGGAAGTTAATATAGCCATGTCTGTGTGTTAGTCTGTTGAAATCAAGTTTCCGAAATCCAATAAAGTGATACGGACCAGTTATTGGTGTCAAACTTTTGTAAGTATCCTGGAGAAAATCGCTATTTAAAATTAGCAAAATCGGTTGACTATTGACCGAGATATAAACGAAAAATCATAAATAACCCATTTGTTAGGACAAAATCCGTGCATACATCTCTATATATCTCAGTGAATATAGTCATTCTTGCCACAAAACTTGGCACGGATACTCTGAAAATAGGGACCTCAAAAGGAAAAGTGTTTTTTCATATTGGATCAAGGAAGTGTTTTTTTTCTCTGCAATTGCACAAATTTTGTGAAATATTTCATTTGCTAAATCTTAGAAATTTTAACAGCTTTCGACCTAACCTTTGGAGAAAAAATTTTTTCAGTGGGGGCAGGAGAAAGTGTAGCTCCCATACAAATTAACAATTTTTATGAAATTCTCGATACGCTATATCTTGGAAACTATAACAGCTATCGACTTCTAGTATTCTACAAAAAATAATTGTATGATAAGGCCTACACTTTGAAAAAAAAAAACATTTTTTTGGGTAGGGGCAGGGGAAGGGTTAGCTCCCATACAAATAAACACTTTTTATGACATTTTTGAAACGCTATTTCTCGGAAACTATAACATATGCAGACATCAAATGTTCTACAAAGAGTAGTTCGACAAGACCTACGCTTTAAAGAAAAAAAAATTTTGGGTGGGGGGTGAAGAAGGAGTAGCTTCCATACAAATGAACAATTTTTATGAAATTTTCGATACGCTATATCTCGGAAGCTATAAAAGCTATCGACTTCTAGTGTTCTACAAAAAGTAATTTGATGATAAGACCTACATTTTGGAAAAAAGGTTGAAGAGGAGCAGGGGGACTAGAAGATCCCATAAAAATTACCAACTTTTATTAACCTTTTAATACGAATAATGTCGAAAACTTTTATAACTCTCGACCTCAAATCTTCTTCATCTATTTCTATTATCCATACGAACGTTAAAATCTTGTAAAGTTTTCTATGGACTTTAAAACTCACACAAGGTATTTTTAATATATTATTTGCAGTAGAAGATAACTGCTGGGTATATTAAAAGACCAATGTGAAGGATATACAAGATTCGGCAGGGGCAAATATAGCGATCATACTTGATGTGTTTAAAATTGTGAATGTCAAAAAAATTTTAATTTTTTTGACATTCACATTTCCAAATATCCGCTTAGCTCTTGAAATTACCTGAATGAGTGAGACCTGCAAAAGAACGTGCCTTGCTATGGCGAAGACATAAATGAATACGAAGACAAAGTTTCCATTCTTTTTTTTTTTTAATTGTAACATTTTTTAATTTTGCTTATTACTACTTTTTGTATAACAAAAAAATGTATTTTGCAAAAATGTATTTTGCCATCATAAGTATTTGAAATACAAAATACAAAATACTTCCGTGTTGGGTATTTCAAAAACAAAATACAAAATACATTAGAAGGTGGTATTTCAAATACAAATACAAAATACGTATTTGTATTTCAAATACGTATTTCAAATACAAGTATTTAAAATACTGCCCAACCCTGAATATTGCCTAAAGTTAGTTTTTATCGCTAAAAAAATACATATAAAAAAAAAATTCAAAAATTACAAAAGTTTGTTTGAACTTTTAAAAAAATCATATAAAATCAGACATTTTTTCATTTCGTTTTTTTCTTAGCAAATAGTGTTTTTAAAAGGGCCGCAACTAAAAAAAATGCATTTTAAAATAGGTCTAATTTTAAAATTTTTTGTATTATAGAGCTAAAATGTTTAAGTAAATTTACAAAATATATAAAAAAAAACATTGAAACCCTAAATTGTATTAAAGAAAAACTGAAGAGGTATTATATAGAAGTCAAATAGTGCACCATACTCCTTAACCAGAGAGCGCTAAAGTTATGTCATTTTCAGCAGGAATTCGTGATCTTAAGCTCGTTGTGTGCGGACGTGTTACGCGAATGTTTGCGAATATTTGTAATAGGTGGCAAACAATTTTTATTATATACTACATACATATTGTATACATAAGTGAAAAAAAAACCAAAACAAACTTAATAAAAAAAAGCAAGCGGTAAATGAGTTACAGTAATCGTCGTGACAGTGGGCCTAATAGCAGAAATGCTTATATTGTGTTAAGCTCCACAAGTGTGAGCAATAAAAACATTAGAGACCCTGAATACAATAAAAACTATTTGAGTGAGAAACCATAAATAAATACAAACAATTTAAGTGCAAGTGCACCAAATTTAAATAAGTGTTTTGAACAAGGGGCAAATTTAGCCCAATTTCTTTTTAAAATTATGAAAAAATACCGAGGTACCATCCTCATCGCGGTCTTCCTTACTGAATATAGAAATTGAACCTACAGTTGCTAAAGACGGTCACAGTCCATTTTCTTCACAAGCTCCAAAGGTAGGAATAGACCGTTATATAACAGTTCTTAAGAGGGGAAGAAGCCCCAATTCGGCAGAGGTTACCAACCCAGCAAAAATTTTGAAGATGAAGAAAAGCCGACCTTATCGCAAAACCGTTTTGCCATTTTACAGGAGGAAAATGATTCCCCATTACCCGAAAGGAAGTCATTTAAGCCTCCCCCAATATATTTGAAAGAGAAAAACTCATATGACCTCATAAAGTTTTTAGTTGAATTAATAGGCGAAAACAACTTTTATGTTTCGAACATAAAGCGTGGTAGCATTTATGAAACTAAAATTCAAGTGAATCACGAAAACGCTGACCGCACTACGGTTTCCGAACTTGAAAAACATAAAAAAAGCTTATGCACCTAAAAATTTAAGAACGCAAGAGGTCTTCAGGTTGTTATCAAAGGTATTGATTCAAATGTTGACCCAGAAGAGATTAAGGCCAGTTTGTGCAGCAAAGGCTTTAAAGCCAAGTTTGTATCAAACATTTGAAACAGAGAAAGGTATCCCCAACCGATATTCCGAGTGGAGCTTGAGCCTGGTGATGTAAATTTAAAAAAAAAATGAGACTCACCCTATTTATGACCTAAAATATATTTTGCACCGTAGAGTTGTAGTTGAAGCGCCACATAAGCGATCTGGGCCCGTACAGTGCTTGACCTGCCAGGAATATGGTCACACCAAGGCTTATTGCAAGTTGCCTTCTGTTTGTGTTGTGTGTGGTGACCTGCATTTAACGACCAAGTGCGAAAAGCCAAAAAAATTATCCCAGGATGAAGAAATGCAGCAGCTGCGGGGGAAACCGCACTGCCAACTATAGAGGTTGTCCTGTTTTTAATTCAGTTAAGCGCTCAATTAAGCCGAAAATAGTTCCTGCCCCTCCCCAACCTTTAAACATACAAACTACAAATATGCCTCCATTGGCGCAACCAACTACATATCAAGTTTCTTACGCCGCCGCATTAAAGTCTAACCAGCCTAATTCATGTAAGTCTACCCAGCCTACATTACCACAAGAAAACCAACAAGTGAACCAACCGGGTCCAATTTTAGCCGCCTCGAAGCCGTAATTGACAATATGGTTAAACAATTTACGCAGATCATGGCGGAAATGGCTGGCATGATGCAAGAAATGCAAAAAATGCAGTCTGCTCTTCTGCACGCCATGCTTAAAAGACCATGAACTGCCTCAGGGTTTGTTTCTGGAACGCTAACGGCATCCGCCAACACAAAAACGAACTCGAATATTTTTTAATAAACCAAAAAATTAATGTCTTGTTTATTTCTGAGACGCATATGACATCTAAAAGTAATTTCAAAATTAGAGGCTATTCTTTTTACGATTCAAAGGATCCCAGAGATAGATCATGTGGTGGCTCGGCTATAATAATCAAATCGAGAATCAAACATCAATGGATGGGTGGTCTCTCCGAATGTTATATACAAGCAACAAACGCTTGCGTTGATGAATTTTTCCATGGCTTAGTTATTTCGTCAGTGTATTGTCCACCCAGGTTTTCCATACCAAAGGATCAGTTCAACAGTTTTTACAAATCTTTAGGTCCCCGCTTCATAGCTGCTGGAGACTATAACGCTAAGCATACGTACTGGGGCTCTCGCCTAATAAGTCCCAGGGGTCGTGTTTTGTTTGATTCCGTATTTGAAATGGGACTTAATGTTATTTCATCTGGACAACCGACATATTGGCCAACTGATCACAATAAAATTTCAGACGGTATCGATTTTGGCGTAACAAAAGTTATATCCCCGGAACTTACCGAAGCTCAAGCCTCGTTGGATTTATCTTCAGACCACTCTCCCACTATAATCACTATTTTTAGTCCTCATCAAATACCAACTAATGATATTTTTTAATTTAAAAGAGTTAATTGGTTAAAATACAACAAATTTGTCAGCACCCACTGCTCGGAAAACCAACCGCTACAAACTCCCGCAGACATCGATGATTGTTTGAGCAGCCTTAATGAGAACATAAAAGAAGCCGTTGATCATGCTTCTTCTTACCATCGTCAGACCAAATACAACAAAATTTTTTCAGACAAACAAATTGAAAAATTAGCTAGAGGTTCACCGATTGGCATCTCTTAAGGAACACCTCGAAGGTCTAGACTCGACTCCTCAGACGAATTATTCACTATGGCGATCAGCGAAATATCTTACGAGACCCGTTATCGCGAAACCACCACTACGTAATCTGAGAGGATCCTGGGCAAGAAGTGATGAAGAAAAATGTGATCTGCTCGCAAGTCATTTAACAAATGTCTTCACTCCAAATACATGCACTGACATGAGTAAATTACCACCTGTTATTGCTAGATGTCCTATGGAAATACGTTTTCAGTTGTCAGATGTCGTAGAGGCTATCAATAATTTTAATGCTAAAAAAGCTCCTGGCATTGATAAAATCAGCAACAAAATGCTTTTGGAGCTGCCTTGCACAGCAAAAAGAATAATTATTTTTATTTTTTACGCCATATTACGGCTCGAACATTTCCCGCCCGTATGAAAAGTTGCCTTGGTAAAGATGATTCCTAAGCCGGGAAAAGATCCTTCGGAGGTGGAGTCTTACAGGCCTATAAGTCTGTTACCAACTATGTCTAAATTGTTTGAGAAATTGCTTAAAAACAAGCTGACTCCGATCCTGAATGAAAACAACTGCATTCCAGATCACCAATTTGGATTTAGAAATCAACATTACTATGCAGATTGGTACAGGCCTTTCTCAGTATTCATAAAGACCCTAAAGAGGCCTCAAAACAACTTCAACATCACGTATCCCAAGTAGAAAAATGGGCAAAGTTGTTGGGAATAAAAAAAAAAATGAACAAAAATGCACCCACGTTACTTTTACGTTACACAAGGAAACGTGCCCTCCAATTCTTATTAACAACCATACGGTGCCTCAACGAATTGAGACGAAATATCTTGGCATTCACCTGGATCGCCGCCTCACATGGAATTCACATGTAGATGCGAAGCTGACACAGATGAAACTTAAAACGGCCCAAATCCACTGGCTAATAGGTAGAAACTGTGTGCTACGTCTTGATTGTAAACTTTTACTTTACAACTCAATTTTGAAACCAATTTGGTGCTTCTGCCTCCAACATTGAAAAAATTCAACGCCGTCAAAATAAAATCTTAAGAATGATAACTGGTGCTCCTTGGTACATTAAAAACAGTAACATCCACAAAGATCTGCAAGTTCCACTAGTTAAATGTGAAATTTTTAATTATGTGGACAAGTATTTAAACAAGCTGGAAATACATCCAAATCCGCTCGCTCGAAACATTTTGCAACATAGTGGACACACTCGTCTGAAAAGAAGGGATACTATTGCACTTAGATGAAACTACTGAATTAATTAATTATATTATGAGAACCAAAATTTTAGTCTGGCACTGGCTGGTCTAATAAAAAATACATAGTTTTAAGATTTGAATACTTATTGTTATTTCGCAAAAGGCGAAGATTCAATAATAAAAATATGAAAAAAAAAATTTCAGCAGGACGAGGTAATACGTTATATGCACATCTCTTTTTGTGGTACATCAATCTCAGTACTAGATCAGCTGTGCTGTTAAGGCCACCTGTAAAGTAATTTCACCTTGATTTGTGTTATTTTTTTTAATGTTTGGTTTTCATAATAAAATGACATTAATTTATATTTCAAATTAGAGATAAGAACGTGAAAAAACATTTTTTAAGTATCAATAATCGTTTATGATATTAATTATATTTGTGTTCACATTTTACAATCATGTGAATGGTATTTTAGATAGGTATTACAATTTTATTTATATTTTAAGGTTTGCGTAACGTTACTAATAAAAATAAAATAAAAAAATACAAGTTTTTTTATAATAAAAAGTGAGTGCTAAAAGATCAAAGAGCTCACGGGTCCATCCCAATTTTTTATCAAAACAAATGGGTTGTCAATTAAAAATAATTAAAATATTTAAACTGTGATTATGAAAAATATTTTGAAAAACGCAGATATAGTTAATTGATTGTTGGTTAACATCAGCTTCGAGTAATAAAAGCTCGGTTGAATTTTAACAAGAAAAAATTAATGAAAATTATTTCATTTTTTGATAGTAAAAGAAAGAAAGTAAATACAAAAAAACTTTTAAACGAAAATATTCTAAGTGGTTAAGTTATACATTTCTTGACTTTGATGAAGTGAGTTTTATTTTACTATTACTTTAAAATTATTAACGAAAATAAAAAATCATTTAGAACCCCAGCACGAGTCTTAAAAATCAATTACATATTTAAGTTAAAAGTAGGTATTCTGATTTTTTATTAAAACCATTTTTAACAGATTTTTTCAAATAAAGTTATGTATTAAGTCACATTTTTAAAGGATATTTAAAAAAAACATTGTACAATTCGGACTTTAATTTGTATCAGAAATAATTAAATAAATTCTTGTAGTAAATTAATTATATATTGTATTTGCAATTTAACATTATTTAATATTATATCTGCTCTAAATTGTAATAATACTTGTTACGATTTTTCTTTAGATCCTTTTATAGGAATAGAGGTAGGTGCTTAAGATACAAATGGCATTATCCATAATTAATTTTGAAAATGTTTTCTTGTTCAAATGAGTTTTTTTTTGTAAAAATACATTGTAGCTTCAATACTTTTAAATGAAATATTAATTTTACATATCCCTACACTGTATGACTACCGCATGAAAAAAAAAGAAAAAAAAAACAGAATTCAAAGTATCAATTTCTCAATTCAAAGTTGTTTTGATTTTTCTTTATATATGAATGTCGAACAGCATTGTGTTAAAGTATTTTGAATCACGAAAACGCTGACCGCACTACGGTTTCCGAACTTGAAAAACATAAAAAAAGCTTATGCACCTAAAAATTTAAGAACGCAAGAGGTCTTCAGGTTGTTATCAAAGGTATTGATTCAAATGTTGACCCAGAAGAGATTAAGGCCAGTTTGTGCAGCAAAGGCTTTAAAGCCAAGTTTGTATCAAACATTTGAAACAGAGAAAGGTATCCCCAACCGATATTCCGAGTGGAGCTTGAGCCTGGTGATGTAAATTTAAAAAAAAAATGAGACTCACCCTATTTATGACCTAAAATATATTTTGCACCGTAGAGTTGTAGTTGAAGCGCCACATAAGCGATCTGGGCCCGTACAGTGCTTGACCTGCCAGGAATATGGTCACACCAAGGCTTATTGCAAGTTGCCTTCTGTTTGTGTTGTGTGTGGTGACCTGCATTTAACGACCAAGTGCGAAAAGCCAAAAAAATTATCCCAGGATGAAGAAATGCAGCAGCTGCGGGGGAAACCACACTGCCAACTATAGAGGTTGTCCTGTTTTTAATTCAGTTAAGCGCTCAATTAAGCCGAAAATAGTTCCTGCCCCTCCCCAACCTTTAAACATACAAACTACAAATATGCCTCCATTGGCGCAACCAACTACATATCAAGTTTCTTACGCCGCCGCATTAAAGTCTAACCAGCCTAATTCATGTAAGTCTACCCAGCCTACATTACCACAAGAAAACCAACAAGTGAACCAACCGGGTCCAATTTTAGCCGCCTCGAAGCCGTAATTGACAATATGGTTAAACAATTTACGCAGATCATGGCGGAAATGGCTGGCATGATGCAAGAAATGCAAAAAATGCAGTCTGCTCTTCTGCACGCCATGCTTAAAAGACCATGAACTGCCTCAGGGTTTGTTTCTGGAACGCTAACGGCATCCGCCAACACAAAAACGAACTCGAATATTTTTTAATAAACCAAAAAATTAATGTCTTGTTTATTTCTGAGACGCATATGACATCTAAAAGTAATTTCAAAATTAGAGGCTATTCTTTTTACGATTCAAAGGATCCCAGAGATAGATCATGTGGTGGCTCGGCTATAATAATCAAATCGAGAATCAAACATCAATGGATGGGTGGTCTCTCCGAATGTTATATACAAGCAACAAACGCTTGCGTTGATGAATTTTTCCATGGCTTAGTTATTTCGTCAGTGTATTGTCCACCCAGGTTTTCCATACCAAAGGATCAGTTCAACAGTTTTTACAAATCTTTAGGTCCCCGCTTCATAGCTGCTGGAGACTATAACGCTAAGCATACGTACTGGGGCTCTCGCCTAATAAGTCCCAGGGGTCGTGTTTTGTTTGATTCCGTATTTGAAATGGGACTTAATGTTATTTCATCTGGACAACCGACATATTGGCCAACTGATCACAATAAAATTTCAGACGGTATCGATTTTGGCGTAACAAAAGTTATATCCCCGGAACTTACCGAAGCTCAAGCCTCGTTGGATTTATCTTCAGACCACTCTCCCACTATAATCACTATTTTTAGTCCTCATCAAATACCAACTAATGATATTTTTTAATTTAAAAGAGTTAATTGGTTAAAATACAACAAATTTGTCAGCACCCACTGCTCGGAAAACCAACCGCTACAAACTCCCGCAGACATCGATGATTGTTTGAGCAGCCTTAATTAGAACATAAAAGAAGCCGTTGATCATGCTTCTTCTTACCATCGTCAGACCAAATACAACAAAATTTTTTCAGACAAACAAATTGAAAAATTAGCTAGAGGTTCACCGATTGGCATCTCTTAAGGAACACCTCGAAGGTCTAGACTCGACTCCTCAGACGAATTATTCACTATGGCGATCAGCGAAATATCTTACGAGACCCGTTATCGCGAAACCACCACTACGTAATCTGAGAGGATCCTGGGCAAGAAGTGATGAAGAAAAATGTAATCTGCTCGCAAGTCATTTAACAAATGTCTTCACTCCAAATACATGCACTGACATGAGTAAATTACCACCTGTTATTGCTAGATGTCCTATGGAAATACGTTTTCAGTTGTCAGATGTCGTAGAGGCTATCAATAATTTTAATGCTAAAAAAGCTCCTGGCATTGATAAAATCAGCAACAAAATGCTTTTGGAGCTGCCTTGCACAGCAAAAAGAATAATTATTTTTATTTTTTACGCCATATTACGGCTCGAACATTTCCCGCCCGTATGAAAAGTTGCCTTGGTAAAGATGATTCCTAAGCCGGGAAAAGATCCTTCGAAGGTGGAGTCTTACAGGCCTATAAGTCTGTTACCAACTATGTCTAAATTGTTTGAGAAATTGCTTAAAAACAAGCTGACTCCGATCCTAAATGAAAACAACTGCATTCCAGATCACCAATTTGGATTTAGAAATCAACATTACTATGCAGATTGGTACAGGCCTTTCTCAGTATTCATAAAGACCCTAAAGAGGCCTCAAAACAACTTCAACATCACGTATCCCAAGTAGAAAAATGGGCAAAGTTGTTGGGAATAAAAAAAAAAATGAACAAAAATGCACCCACGTTACTTTTACGTTACACAAGGAAACGTGCCCTCCAATTCTTATTAACAACCATACGGTGCCTCAACGAATTGAGACGAAATATCTTGGCATTCACCTGGATCGCCGCCTCACATGGAATTCACATGTAGATGCGAAGCTGACACAGATGAAACTTAAAACGGCCCAAATCCACTGGCTAATAGGTAGAAACTGTGTGCTACGTCTTGATTGTAAACTTTTACTTTACAACTCAATTTTGAAACCAATTTGGTGCTTCCGCCTCCAACATTGAAAAAATTCAACGCCGTCAAAATAAAATCTTAAGAATGATAACTGGTGCTCCTTGGTACATTAAAAACAGTAACATCCACAAAGATCTGCAAGTTCCACTAGTTAAATGTGAAATTTTTAATTATGTGGACAAGTATTTAAACAAGCTGGAAATACATCCAAATCCGCTCGCTCGAAACATTTTGCAACATAGTGGACACACTCGTCTGAAAAGAAGGGATACTATTGCACTTAGATGAAACTACTGAATTAATTAATTATATTATGAGAACCAAAATTTTAGTCTGGCACTGGCTGGTCTAATAAAAAATACATAGTTTTAAGATTTGAATACTTATTGTTATTTCGCAAAAGGCGAAGATTCAATAATAAAAATATGAAAAAAAAAAATTTCAGCAGGACGAGGTAATACGTTATATGCACATCTCTTTTTGTGGTACATCAATCTCAGTACTAGATCAGCTGTGCTGTTAAGGCCACCTGTAAAGTAATTTCACCTTGATTTGTGTTATTTTTTTTAATGTTTGGTTTTCATAATAAAATGACATTAATTTATATTTCAAATTAGAGATAAGAACGTGAAAAAACATTTTTTAAGTATCAATAATCGTTTATGATATTAATTATATTTGTGTTCACATTTTACAATCATGTGAATGGTATTTTAGATAGGTATTACAATTTTATTTATATTTTAAGGTTTGCGTAACGTTACTAATAAAAATAAAATAAAAAAATACAAGTTTTTTTATAATAAAAAGTGAGTGCTAAAAGATCAAAGAGCTCACGGGTCCATCCCAATTTTTTATCAAAACAAATGGGTTGTCAATTAAAAATAATTAAAATATTTAAACTGTGATTATGAAAAATATTTTGAAAAACGCAGATATAGTTAATTGATTGTTGGTTAACATCAGCTTCGAGTAATAAAAGCTCGGTTGAATTTTAACAAGAAAAAATTAATGAAAATTATTTCATTTTTTGATAGTAAAAGAAAGAAAGTAAATACAAAAAAAACTTTTAAACGAAAATATTCTAAGTGGTTAAGTTATACATTTCTTGACTTTGATGAAGTGAGTTTTATTTTACTATTACTTTAAAATTATTAACGAAAATAAAAAATCATTTAGAACCCCAGCACGAGTCTTAAAAATCAATTACATATTTAAGTTAAAAGTAGGTATTCTGATTTTTTATTAAAACCATTTTTAACAGATTTTTTCAAATAAAGTTATGTTTTAAGTCACATTTTTAAAGGATATTTAAAAAAAACATTGTACAATTCGGACTTTAATTTGTATCAGAAATAATTAAATAAATTCTTGTAGTAAATTAATTATATATTGTATTTGCAATTTAACATTATTTAATATTATATCTGCTCTAAATTGTAATAATACTTGTTACGACTTTTCTTTAGATCCTTTTATAGGAATAGAGGTAGGTGCTTAAGATACAAATGGCATTATCCATAATTAATTTTGAAAATGTTTTCTTGTTCAAATGAGTTTTTTTTTTTGTAAAAATACATTGTAGCTTCAATACTTTTAAATGAAATATTAATTTTACATATCCCTACACTGTATGACTACCGCATGAAAAAAAAAAGAAAAAAAAAACAGAATTCAAAGTATCAATTTCTCAATTCAAAGTTGTTTTGATTTTTCTTTATATATGAATGTCGAACAGCATTGTGTTAAAGTATTTTGTACCAAACATAGAAAAATATTCACGATTATCTAATAGCATTAATTTTATTATATTAAGGGTACCTTCCCCCAAATTCTTGTTTTCAAGTTCAAGGTTAAACTTCAGTTTGCATTTATGACCTACATACCTACATACATATATATTAATGAGTACGTATGGCTATGCTATGCTCTTCTGTGTTTTGTTGTGTAATTGTTCTTTGGATGTTCAGTAGGCATTTTTTTTATTACTCTTTTTTAATGTGTGTTGCTATTTTCGTTCCGAACCAAATGGTATTTGAACACACAATGCAGGAATGGCTAATACAATACAATGGTAATGCTAGACCGTAACCCAAATGATAGATGGCATTTATATTGGTATTTCATTATTTTGAATAGCATATAAGTTATAAACGAAAGTTTAACTTAACATATTGTAAGGCTATTTGCGAGGATTTCGAATAATTCATTTGATTGAAATAGATTCACCTTGTGTACCAAAATCTACATTTTCCATATCTGATACGGACAACTTAATGGGTTATGTGTGTTAGTTGGTGACACAGGGCTTTGTTGTTGTGTGAGTGTATTCGGAGCGAATTTAGGTATGCATGCCTACATAATTGTATGTACATACATATGTACATATTTTATTTTAGTGTCGGGAGGAGAAAAGGGAAAAGAAAAAGAACTTTAAGTAATGTTGCTAATCCAACTTGTCTCTATTGAAAAGATGTTTTTGTTTTTTTTCCCCGCTTTTAAATTAAACGGGACTTAAAGAAAAGAAAAGGAACGAATGGAAATGAAGGTTACATAGCGGTGGGCTTGCGTCAGTAACTCATTAGCGAAAGTGAATTCGCAGTGTAACATCATATAATAATATAATCGCAGCATCGTTATATTTCTCCTTCTGTGACATACAGAAAATTAGCACACAAATTATTAGTAATATAATATAATAATTTGAAGGTGAAAAGTTTTATCTTTGGATATAATTGGGAGAAAAGCTTCTGTTAGAACATAACACGAGGCAATATCTCACCACTTGGCAAGGAAGTAAACCCGTAGCCTATTGGACTACACGTGGGAGCTTTGTTGCGACTGATGCACAACAAAGCACAAGGGCAAAAGGTTATACAAGCCACCATCTTTTTTTGAGACCACGTGGGGCTTGACTTTAATTGACCTTCCTAACAGAAAGAAGGGAAAGAGCTGCACGTAATTTGAAAACAAATTTTGTGGCTAAATTTGATTTGGAAAGGGGAAAAGAGACCATTTTGTACTTCACCTCATCAAATCACATCCACGTAAAAGGAAGAAACAAGGAGGAGGCATATACATATTTAATATATGAATTTGAACAAAAGGAAAAAAAACTATAAAATTAATTAAATCTAATTTAATTTTCTAAAGTTTTTGTTGTTCTTGAAAACTTAATTAATTAAAGTTAATTGCATTTAGGCGTGCACCACCATTAAAAATCAAGTACATATGAATTAAACAAAACTAATTTTAACTAAAACTAATTAAATTGAAGCTCAAAACTCATACTTAATTTAACTTGAATTTTTAAGATTTATAAAAAAGTAAAATAGCTGGTAATTAAACAGTTTTATCAATAACTTCTTGTGGGTCGAGTCAACATTTTTTTTATTTTAAGTATTTTGCTGCAGAGACAACAAAGAATAATTTGTGAGTATTTAAAAATTTTTTTTCAAATTTACTTTTGAATTATTGTATTGATAGAACTGAAATTTTAAGTATACATATATATTTTTTTTGGTGATTGGTTTATTATTTATACATTTAATAATTATACACATATATGTAAAATATTGGAATAAAAAAAAAAAAATATAAAATAAATGAATTTACTTAAGTTGGAATAAGAATGAATATGCAACTCTAAATCCGTTCAGAAGGGAATGATGGCCCCTGCAAAATTTAAACATGTAAAGTAAGTGAAAATCGTGACTAATTTAGGGACAGGTACGAAAATCTGGGCATTCATCCGGTCAAGGTGTCTGACCATGTGTCAGTGGGTGGGAACAAATGTACCCTACACGGCGTTTTATCTAGCCGTGGTCGTTTTGTAATTTACAATATTAATCGGAAATTTTCTTTAAAATTATTTTTCACACTACTGGTATATTTTTTTTGCATGGTTAGTGTGTATATGCTTACGCGCAATAAAATATATGGGTCGAGAACTGAAATTACCACTCGTTGAGCTTGCCGGGAGATCTTTGACAATGCCGTCTGACCAATATACTTATTTCTGGCTGGAAGAAAGAAAAAATGTAAATTTAATTTCAGGAATACACAACAATTTTTATTATTTCGTAGTAGCCACCGCGTACATACTTTCCTTAAAACTTTATACCTGCCGTAAAATTATACTAATCGAATTAACTAGCTTGTATACAGGGTTGGGCAAAATACATGCTTTGCTGTATTTGAAATATAAAATACTTGTTTCGCTTGTATTTAAAATACAAAATACCAAATATTTTTAAGTCAAGTATTTTAAATACAAAATACAGTATTTAAGTATCTTTTATTAAAAATACAAAATGCATTTATAACCATTAATCAATCAGTAAAACATAACTTACCTTTCATGAACACAAGATTTTCAAAAGTTTAATCAGATAAGCAGCCTCCTGTTGGAGAATATATAAATCCTGCTAAAGAAAACAATCTTTCTACAGGTCCTGATGAACACAAAATTTTTTTTTTTTTTTTTTTCATATATTTATTATTGAATCTTCGCCTGTGGCGGACTAACAATAAGTGTTCAAATCTTAAAACTAGGTAGTTAATATAAGTCCAGCCAGTGCCAGACTAAAATTTAAGTTCTCATATTAATTATCAAGCTTCATATAAGCGCAATAGTATCCCTCCTTTTCAGGCGGGTGTGCCCACTATGTTGCAGGATGTTTCGGGCGAGCGGATTTGGGTGAGCTTCCAGCTTATTTAAATACTTGTCCACATAGCTCAGGATTTCGCATTTAACTAGTGGAATTTGTAGATCCTTGTGGATGTTGCTGTTTTTAACATACCAAGGAGCACCAGTTATCATTCTTAGGATTTTGTTTTGCCTGCGTTGAATTTTTTCTATGTTGGATGCGGAAGCAGTGCCCCATAATTGTATACCGTAGCACCAAATTGGTTTCAAAATCGATTTGTAGAGTAGAAGTTTACAGTCAAGACGAAGCACAGAGTTTCTGCCGATTAGCCAATGAATTTGTGTAGCTTTAAGTTTCATTTGCGTCAACTTCGCATCTATATGAGGCTTCCATGTGAGGCGGCGGTCTAGGTGAATACCAAGATATTTTGTCTCGGTTCGTTGAGGCACCATATGGTTGTTAATAAGAATTGGAGAGCACGTTTCTTTGCGTAAAGTAAAAGTTACGTGGGTACATTTTTGTTCATTTATTTTTATTCCCCATAACTTTGCCCATTTTTCAACTTGGGTTACGTGTTGCTGCAATTGGTTTGAAGCCTCTTTAGGGTCTTTATGAATACTAAGAAAAGCAGTATCATCAGCAAATGTCGACGTGTGTGTAAAGCTATTGGTTGGCATATCTGCTGTGTAAAGCAAGTACAGAACTGGACCTAGTATACTCCCTTGAGGTACACCAGCCCCTATTGTTTGAGAAGAACTTATTTGGTTTCCCTCTTTGATTTTAAACTGTCGACCGGTTATGTACTTTTCTAGTAGGTTGAAAATATTAGCTGGAAGGTTTAGCTTTAGTTTGTTTAACAGGCCTTCATGCCATACTTTATCGAAAGCTTGAGAGACATCTATAAAAAGCGCGGAGCAGTACTTTTTTTCCTCGAAAGTTTTTCTTATAACCTGCACTAGTCTGTGAGTTTGTTCTATTGTGCTATGTTGACTTCTAAAGCCAAATTGGTGATCTGGAATGCAGTTGTTTTCATTCAGGATCGGAGTAAGCTTGTTTTTAAGCAGCTTTTCAAACAGTTTTGACAAAGTTGGTAACAAACTTATAGGCCTATAAGACTCCACCTTAGAAGGATCTTTACCAGGCTTAGAAATCATCTTAACTAAGGCAACTTTCCATATTGGTGGAAAGTGTTCAAGCCGAATTATGGCATTAAAAATAAAAAGAATTATTCTTTTTGCTGTAAAAGGTAGCTCAATGAGCATTTTGTTGCTTATTTTATCAACGCCAGGAGCTTTTTTTATCATTAAGGTTAGAATTAGCTTCTACCACATCTGAATATCGGAAACGTATTTCTATAGGACGTCTAGAAACAACAGGCGGTAATTCCCTCACGTCAGTGCATGTATTAGGAGTGAACACGTTTCTAAAATGGCTTGCGAGCAGATCGCATTTTTCTTCATCATTTCTAGCCCAGGATCCTCTTAGATTGCGCAGTGGTGGTTTTGCGATTACGGGTCTTTTGAGACGACTGGCTGATCGCCATAGAGAATAATTTGTTTGAGGGGTTGCGTCTAGACCTTCCAAATACTTCTTAATTGATGCAATTCTGTGTACCTCCAGCAAGTTTTTTAAGCGATTTGTACACTCTTTTAGCTTCGTTTTAAGTTGGGGCGATCTATGCTGTTGCCATTCTCTTCGCGCTCTCCTTTTTTCAGATAAAAGCTCCTCAACATCGACAGAAAAAATTTTGTTGTATTTGACTTGACGGTATGTTGAAGAAGCATGTTCAACGGCTTCTTTAATGTTTTCATTTAGGATATTTAGGCAATCATCGATTTCTTGCGGAGTTTTTAGTGGTATGTGTTCCGAGCAGTGAGAGCTGATATATTTTTTATATTTTATCCAATTTACTCTTTTTGATAAGAAAAAAGCACTAGTTGCTATTTGGTGAGGACTGCAAATAGTGATAATTGTGGGTGAGTGGTCAGAAGATAAATCCAAGGAGGCTACAGCCTCAATAAGGTCCGGGGATATACCTTTTGCCACGCCAAAATCTATTACGTCTGGAATTTTATTATTGTCCGTTGGCCAATAGGTTGGTTGTCCAGTTGAAATAACGAAAAGTCCTATTTCCGACACTGAGTCACGACCTCTGGGACTAATTAGGCGGGAGCCCCAGTATGTGTGCTTAGCGTTATAGTCTCCAGCAGCTATGAAGCGGGGACCTAATGATTTGTAAAAACTGTTGTACTGATCCTTCGTTATGGAGAATCTGGGTGGACAGTAAACTGATGAAATAACAAGGTTATGGAAAAATTCATCAATGCAGACGTTCGTAGCTTGGACATAACATTCCGAGAGGCCACCCAACCATTGGTGTTTAATTCTTGATTTGATTAGAATAGCCGAGCCACCACATGATCTATCCCTAGGATCCTTTGAATCGTAAAAAGAATAACCACTAATTTTAAAAGTGCTTCTAGATGTCATATGAGTCTCAGAAATACACATAACATCGATTTTTTGGTTCATCAAGAAATATTCGAGCTCGTTTTTGTGTTGGCGGATGCCGTTTGCGTTCCAGAAACAAACCCTGAGGCAGTTCATGGTCTTTTAAGCATTGCCTGCAGAAAAGCAGACTGCATTTTTTGCATTTCTTGCATCATGTTGGCCATTTGCGCCATAATCTGCGTAAATTGTGTGACCATATTGTCAATTACGGCTTCCAGGCGGCTAAAATTAGGCCCGGTTGGTTCGCTAGTTGGCACTTCTTGTTGTGTTGTAGGCTGGGTAGACTTACGTAAATTAGGCTGGTTAGACTTTAATGCGGCGGCGTAAGAAACTTGATTTGTAGTTGGTTGTGCCAATGGAGGCATATTTGTAGTTGGTATATTTAAAGGCTGGGGAGGGGCAGGAACTATTTTCGGCTTAGTTGATCGCTTAACTGAATTAAAAACAGGACAACCTCTATAGTTGGCAGTGTGGTTTCCCCCGCAGTTGCTGCATTTCTTTATCCTAGGATCATCTTTTGGCTTGTCGCACTTGGTCGTATCGTGCAGATCCCCACACACAACACAAACAGTAGGCAACTTACAATAAGTTTTAGTGTGGCCATATTCCTGGCAGTTTAAGCACTGTACGGGCCCAGATCGCTTATGTGGCACTTCCACAGTGACTCGTCGGTGCATAATATATTTTAAATCGTAGATGGGGTGAGTTTCACTTTTTTTCAATTTGATATCACCAGGCTCAAGCTCCACTCGGAATAATGGTTGGGGGTGTTTTTCCCTATTTCTCATATTCGATACCGTCCTAACCATAAACCCTTTGTTTAGCAAACTGGTCTTGATCTCTTCTGGGTCAACGTTAGAATCAATGCCTTTAATAACTACCTGAAGGCCTTTTGCGGTCTTGAGTTGGTAGCTATAGAAGTTTTTTCTGAGTTTTTCGAGCTCCGAAACCGTGGCGCGGTAGGCGTTTTCATGGTTCACTTGAATTTTTGTCTCAAATATGTTACCGCGTTTAACGTTTGAAACATAAAAGTTATTTTCCCCAATCAAACTGACTAAAAACTTGACGAGATCATTTGAGTTTTTTTCCCTCAAATAAATGGGAGGTGGCTTAAATGACTTTTTTTCACTAACAGGGGCCTCATTAATCTCTTGCAGAATTGCAAAACGATTTTGCGATGAGGTTGGCCTTTCATCGTCTTTTAAAATTTTTGCAGGTTGAGATGCTTCTGCCGATTTAGGGCTCCTTCCCCTTTTAAGAACTGTTACGTACCTGTCCATCCCTACCTGGATCTTAGGAGCACACGCAGAAATTGGGCCCGAAGCGCCTTTAGCAGCTGTTGGTGCGACACCAGAACTTGATAAAGAAGACCGCGATGAAGATCGCACCTCGGTATTTTTTTTATAATTTTTAAACAGAGATTGGGCTAAATTTGTACCTTGTTCAGTACATTTATTCAAATTAGGCACACTTGCACTTAAATTATTTGTATTTGTTTTCGGTTTTGCACTTAAATAGTTTCTATTATATTCAGGGTCTCTAATGTTTTCATTGCTAACGCTTGCTGAGCTTAACACAATGTAAGCATTTCGGCTATTAGGCCCACTGTCACAACGATTACTGTTACTCATTAACCGTTTGGTTTTTTTGTTTTGTTTAGTTTGTTTTTATTTTCGATTCTCACTTATGTCTTGTAGGTATGTATATTAACAATTTTTTTTTGTAACTTATTACAAATATCACCTATTACAAATATACACTCGCGTAGACACGTCCGAACACTACGAGATTAAGGGAGCAACTGTCAATGAACACAAACTGGTGTTAAATTTTATGAAAACAGTTCTCTGTTTGTGAAAAACAATTAAATTAAAAGTAAACTGAAGTTATATCAAGGCGAATGCCCTCTGCATTTCTTTTGTATACCCTTCACATAGTGATAAGGGTATATATCAGTTTGTCATTTCGTTTGTAATTTCTTTATTATCCATCTGCGACCCCAAAAAGTATAAATATTTTGGATCCTTATCTAAGTTGATATAGCCATGGCCGTCTGTTGAAATCGAGTTTCCGGAGTCAAATAAAGCGAAATATCCTAAAGGCAATCGCTAATTAAAATCAGCAATATCGGTTGACTATTGACTGAGATATAAACGAAAACTCAAAATAACCCATTTTTTTAGAACAAAATCCGTGGGCATATTCCTATATATGTACATATTTTAATCTTTCAATTTTGGTAATGACAACTTTTTGTAACACAAAAAAATGTATTTTGCAAAAATGTATTTTGACATCATAAGTATTTGAAATACAAAATACTTTAGTGTTAGGTGTTAGTGGATCCCGCATCACAATGTGATGGTTGGGATGGGAGGGCTGATGACAAGCCACCAAGTATTGCCTTTTAGAAGCGCATTGTGCTGTCTGACTGGCAGCATATTGATCTTCTCATGTAAATGATCCACGTTCGTCATCTTAACACATCCGGTGGCTATTCTTAGCACACTGTTCTGAGCCGTTTATAAACCACGCCATTGTGTGTCGCTAAGGAATGAAGTCCATACTGAAGCGGCACACGGTGCTTTGTCCCATAGACAAAAATAAAAAAAAAATTAAGTCTCAAAATGTGATAAAAGATATATTGATCAAAAGATAACAACACAATTCATAAAAATTTTTTGGAATTGATTTCTTGTGACTCTCCTAGACTCCACTAGAGGTCGCTTAAGTCAGTTAAATTTAAGAAAGAATTAATGAACAATAAAATGAATTGAATTGCTTCAAGAAAATAACTCAAAAATTCATTTCTTTAAAAGAAGCAGTTTAAAGTTTTGTTTTTTGAGTTCCTTGGTATGTTGAAAATTTGCAATAATAACATTTTTAATAAAAATATTGCCTAAAGTTAGTTTTTTTCGCTAAAAAAATACATTTTTAAAAAAATTCAAAAATTACAAAAGTTTGTTTGAACTTTAAAAAAAATCATATAAAATCAGACATTTGTTATTTCGTTTTTTCTTAGCAAATAGTGTTTTTAAAAGGGCTATGAAAAGATTAGTGCCGACTTTTTGCCGCAACTAAAAAAAATGCATTTTAAAATAGGTCTAATTTTAAAATATTTTCTTAATTTTTTGTATTATAGAGCTATAATGTTTAAGTAAATTTACAAAATATATAAAAAAAACATTAAAATCTAAATTGTACCCCTTAACCAGAGTACGCTAAAATTATGTCATTTTCAGCAGGACGTTATGTTATATGCACGCCTCTTTGTGGTACATCAATCTTAATACTAGATCAGTAGTGCGATTCAGTAACTTATTTTTACGATATTCGTATCGTTAAAATAAGTTAACAATAAATATAACGATTTTGCGATTTAGTAAAGTTTTTAACGATATTCACTTCCGTTAAAGTCAGCTGTTATTGTTAAGTAAACAGCAAAACTTTTTAGCAATTTTTACAATCGTTATACTTGATAATTAAACGGCAATAATTTTTGTGTTGTTAGTTGTATCGACAAAAGGTTATTTTGTATATTATATATTATTTTTACTATATTTATGATTTTCGCTTTGTTAAAATTTATTTGCACAGCAAAAAAAATAATTATTTTTATTTTTAACGCCATAGTACGGCTCGAACATTTCCCGCCCGTATGAAAAGTTGCCTTGTTAAAGATGATTCCTAAGCCGGGAAAAGATCCTTCGAAGGTGGAGTCTTACAGGCCTATAAGTCTGTTACCAACTATGTCTAAATTGTTTGAGAAATTGCTTAAAAACAAGCTGACTCCGATCCTGAATGAAAACAACTGCATTCCAGATCACCAATTTGGATTTAGAAATCAACATTACTATGCGGGTTTGTTCGATGATACTCCATCGAACAAACCCGCAGATTGGTACAGGACTTTCTCAGTATTCATAAAGACCCTAAAGAGGCCTCAAAACAACTTCAACATCACGTATCCCAAGTAGAAAAATGGGCAAAGTTGTTGGGAATAAAAAAAATGAACAAAAATGCACCCACGTTACTTTTACGTTACGCAAGGAAACGTGCCCTCTAATTCTTATTAACAACCATACGGTGCCTCAACGAATTGAGACGAAATATCTTGGCATTCACCTGGATCGCCGCCTCACATGGAATTCACATGTAGATGCGAAGCTGACACAGATGAAACTTAAAACGGCCCAAATCCACTGGCTAATAGGTAGAAACTGTGTGCTACGTCTTGATTGTAAACTTTTACTTTACAACTCAATTTTGAAACCAATTTGGTGCTACGGGATACAATTATTGGGCACTGCCTCCAACATTGAAAAAATTCAACGCCGTCAAAATAAAATCTTAAGAACGATAACTGGTGCTCCTTGGTACATTAAAAACAGTAACATCCACAAAGATCTGCAAGTTCCACTAGTTAAATGTGAAATTTTTAATTATGTGGACAAGTATTAAACAAGCTGGAAATACATCCAAATCCGCTCGCTCGAAACATTTTGCAACATAGTGGACCCACTCGTCTGAAAAGAAGGGATACTATTGCACTTAGATGAAACTACTGAATTAATTAATTATATTATGAGAACCAAAATTTTAGTCTGGCACTGGCTGGTCTAATAAAAAATACATAGTTTTAAGATTTGAATACTTATTGTTATTTCGCAAAAGGCGAAGATTCAATAATAAAAATATGAAAAAAAAATTTCAGCAGGACGAGGTAATACGTTATATGCACATCTCTTTTTGTGGTACATCAATCTCAATTCTAGATCAGCTGTGCTGTTAAGGCCACCTGTAAAGTAATTTCACCTTGATTTGTGTTATTTTTTTTTAATGTTTGGTTTTCATAATAAAATGACATTAATTTATATTTCAAATTAGAGATGAGAACGTGAAAAAACATTTTTTAAGTATCAATAATCGTTTATGATATTAATTATATTTGTGTTCACATTTTACAATCATGTGAATGGTATTTTAGATAGGTATTACAATTTTATTTATATTTTAAGGTTTGCGTAACGTTACTAATAAAAATAAAATAAAAAAAATACAAGTTTTTTTATAATAAAAAGTGAGTGCTAAAAGATCAAAGAGCTCACGGGTCCATCTCAATTTTTTATCAAAACAAATGTTTTGTTAATTAAAAATAATTAAAATATTTAAACTGTGATTATGAAAAATATTTTGAAAAACGCAGATATAGTTAATTGATTGTTGGTTAACATCATCTTCGAGTAATAAAAGCTCGGTTGAATTTTAACAAGAAAATATTAATGAAAATTATTTCATTTTTTGATAGTAAAAGAAAGAAAGTAAATACAAAAAAACTTTTAAACGAAAATATTCTAAGTGGTTAAGTTATACATTTCTTGACTTTGATGAAGTGAGTTTTATTTTACTATTACTTTAAAATTATTAACGAAAATAAAAAATCATTTAGAACCCCAGCACGAGTCTTAAAAATCAATTACATATTTAAGTTAAAAGTAGGTATTCTGATTTTTTATTAAAAGCATTTTTAACAGATTTTTTCAAATAAAGTTATGTATTAAGTCACATTTTTAAAGGATATTTAAAAAAAACATTGTACAATTCGGACTTTAATTTGTATCAGAAATAATTAAATAAATTCTTGTAGTAAATTAATTATATATTGTATTTGCAATTTAACATTATTTAATATTATATCTGCTCTAAATTGTAATAATACTTGTTACGATTTTTCTTTAGATCCTTTTATAGGAATAGAGGTAGGTGCTTAAGATACAAATGGCATTATCCATAATTAATTTTGAAAATGTTTTCTTGTTCAAATGAGTTTTTTTTTTGTAAAAATACATTGTAGCTTCAATACTTTTAAATGAAATATTAATTTTACATACCCCTACACTGTATGACTACCGCATGAAAAAAAAAGAAAAAAAAAACAGAATTCAAAGTATCAATTTCTCAATTCAAAGTTGTTTTGATTTTTCTTTATATATGAATGTCGAACAGCATTGTGTTAAAGTATTTTGTACCAAACATAGAAAAATATTCACGATTATCTAATAGCATTAATTTTATTATATTAAGGGTACCTTCCCCCAAATTCTTGTTTTCAAGTTCAAGGTTAAACTTCAGTTTGCATTTATGACCTACATACCTACATACATATATATTAATGAGTACGTATGGCTATGCTATGCTCTTCTGTGTTTTGTTGTGTAATTGTTCTTTGGATGTTCAGTAGGCATTTTTTTTATTACTCTTTTTTAATGTGTGTTGCTATTTTCGTTCCGAACCAAATGGTATTTGAACACACAATGCAGGAATGGCTAATACAATACAATGGTAATGCTAGACCGTAACCCAAATGATAGATGGCATTTATATTGACATTTCATTATTTTGAATAGCATATAAGTTATAAACGAAAGTTTAACTTAACATATTGTAAGGCTATTTGCGAGGATTTCGAATAATTCATTTGATTGAAATAGATTCACCTTGTGTACCAAAATCTACATTTTCCATATCTGATACGGACAACTCAATGGGTTATGTGTGTTAGTTGGTGACACAGGGCTTTGTTGTTGTGTATTCGGAGCAAATTTAGGTATGCATGCCTACATAATTGTATGTACATACTAAACTCTTGCAAAGTTACATATATCTTTAACAACCAGTTTGTGTGTTTTTCAGCTTTTAGTGTGTATTGATAAGTAGCTTTGTGTTTTTGTTATAAGTTGGTATTGGTGTGTTCTCTAACTAAATATGGTGTGGTTTGGTAAAATGAGAGCAAGAGCAACAAATTTGTTTTTCTATTGGTGTTTTCCATTCTAAAAAATAATGTTACAATATGTATGTGTAATATTTTTTTCAGTTTACACCCACACTTATAAAGTTGTCCATTTTTTTTTGTTTCAATGGAACAGAAAAATGTCTTGATTTTAATAAAAACTGCACTCTGTGTTAAAAACTCGTCTGCATAAAAAAGTATTTACTTACAAAACACAGCTGTAAAAAGTGGTACTTTCTTACACTGCAATATAATTGGGGGTAAGATATGTTACACTTTTGCCAGTTATTTGTGCAACATGCTTAGAAAGGAAAACGAAAACTGTTTTCACTCTTGCATGTATTTTTAGAATGGAACATAAACCCGCTCGAATGGTAACATTAATGTAACATTTTTGCCAGAAAGGAAAACACCATATGTTTCCTTGAAACAGTTACATACAAATAATGATGTTTAACCATAAGTACTTTTGATGTGTTTTCTTATTCTGGTTACATGAGCCAGTTTTTCTATTTTTTAAATTTTCTTTAAATAAATTAAACAAATTTAGCTAAAAAAAATTAAAACTGCATCGTAACTATATACATTTAAGTCAAATTTAAAATTAAAATTTAAATTATTAAAAAATACAAAATACATATATATTATTTTATCTTAATTTTTGAGCTTGAGATAAAAAAATGCTTTTTTTAAATTTATTTTATTCATTTTTAAACACTAAAGCTACAATAAACTTTAAAAATCAAATTTTCGTTTCATTCACAACCTTTTATATAAACGATCTTGTGTATTTGTTGTATCAACAGTAATAAGAAAATATTTATGATACCATTGTTATTCAACACAAAAAAAAAACAAATACATTCCACACTCAATGCAAAACCATAAACAACAATATTTGTTTATAAGAGTAGAGTAAGTGCGCAAAAGCAAAACCATACAATATCATTTACACTTATTCACACACTTACACCAAAAAGAACTGGTATGTACATGGATGTACAAGATATATCTGTTTTTGCAATACTTATTTGTTCTATTTGTGCACGTGTATAGTACATACATATGTACATATTTTATTTTAGTGTCGGGAGGAGAAAAGGGAAAAGAAAAAGAACTTTAAGTAATGTTGCTAATCCAACTTGTCTCTATTGAAAAGATGTTTTTGTTTTTTTTCCCGCTTTTAAATTAAACGGGACTTAAAGAAAAGAAAAGGAACGAATGGAAATGAAGGTTACATAGCGGTGGGCTTGCGTCAGTAACTCATTAGCGAAAGTGAATTCGCAGTGTAACATCATATAATAATATAATCGCAGCATCGTTATATTTCTCCTTCTGTGACATACAGAAAATTAGCACACAAATTATTAGTAATATAATATAATAATTTGAAGGTGAAAAGTTTTATCTTTGGATATAATTGGGAGAAAAGCTTCTGTTAGAACATAACACGAGGCAATATCTCACCACTTGGCAAGGAAGTAAACCCGTAGCCTATTGGACTACACGTGGGAGCTTTGTTGCGCCTGATGCACAACAAAGCACAAGGGCAAAAGGTTATACAAGCCACCATCTTTTTTTGAGACCACGTGGGGCTTGACTTTAATTGACCTTTCTAACAGAAAGAAGGGAAAGAGCTGCACGTAATTTGAAAACAAATTTTGTGGCTAAATTTGATTTGGAAAGGGGAAAAGAGACCATTTTGTACTTCACCTCATCAAATCACATCCACGTAAAAGGAAGAAACAAGGAGGAGGCATATACATATTTAATATATGAATTTGAACAAAAGGAAAAAAAATCTATAAAATTAATTAAATCTAATTTAATTTTCTAAAGTTTTTGTTGTTCTTGAAAACTTAATTAATTAAAGTTAATTGCATTTAAGCGTGCATCACCATTAACAATCAAGTACATATGAATTAAACAAAACTAATTTTAACTAAAACTAATTAAATTGAAGCTCAAAACTCATACTTAATTTAACTTGAATTTTTAAGATTTATAAAAAAGTAAAATAGAAAATCAAAACAAGCGAATAGCGAATAATGGTTTGTTGGATTCTTAAAAAAACTTGAACGTTTTGGTTTTCTTATAGTAATTCTCATTTTGTTTAATGAGGTTATTATATAAAGACAGAGGATATTCATGAGTTTTTTAAGAATTTGGGTGGTTGAAGTCTACTGATGATTTGGTGTAAGAACCAATGAAATGCATATAGACAAACTTAACCAACAACAAACCCTATAAATTAACAAAAAAATTGGGATTAAATCCTAAATAATTTTTTTAAAAAAAATTGTGTTGTTTAACAACAAGGTTTTGTTTTCGGTTGCCCCTTAATACATTTAGTAATAACCAATGGTTATTCAAATGTAAGGGGAAAAAGAAAATCAAAACAAGCGAATAGCGAATAATGGTTTGTTGGATTCTTAAAAAAACTTGAACGTTTTGGTTTTCTTATAGTAATTCTCATTTTGTTTAATGAGGTTATTATATAAAGACAGAAAATATTCATGAGTTTTTTAAGAATTTGGGTGGTTGAAGTCTACTGATGATTTGGTGTAAGAACCAATAAAATGCATATAGACAAACTTAACCAACAACAAACCCTATAAATTAACAAAAAAAAATGGGATTAAATCCTAAATAATTTTTTAAAAAAAATTATATTTTTTTTTGTGATTGGTTTATTATTTATAGAATTAATAATTATATACATATATGTAAAATATTGGAATAAAAAAAAAATATAAAATAAATGAATTTACTTAAGTTGGAATAAGAATGAATATGCAACTCTAAATCCGTTCAGAAGGGAATGATGGCCCCTGCAGAATTTAAACATGTAAAGTAAGTGAAAATCGTGACTAATTTAGGGACAGATACGAAAATCTGGGTATTCATCCGGTCAAGGTGTCTGACCATGTGTCAGTGGGTGGGAACAAATGTACCCTACACGGCGTTTTATCTAGCCGTGGTCGTTTTGTAATTTACAATATTAATCGGAAATTTTCTTTAAAATTATTTTTCACACTACTGGTATATTTTTTTTTGCATGGTTAGTGTGTATATGCTTACGCGCAATTATATATATGGGTCTAGAACTGAAATTACCACTCGTTGAGCTTGCCGGGAGATCTTTGACCATGCCGTCTGACCAATATACTTATTTCTGGCTGGAAGAAAGAAAAAATTTAAATTTAATTTCAGGAATACACAACAATATTTATTATTTCGTAGTAGCCACCGCGTAACATACTTTCCTTAAAACTTTATACCTGCCGTAAAATTATACTAATCGAATTAACTAGCTTGTATACAGAGTTGGGCAAAATACATGCTTTGCTGTATTTGAAATATAAAATACTTGTTTCGCTTGTATTTAAAATACAAAATACCAAATATTTTTAAGTCGAGTATTTTAAATACAAAATACAGTATTTAAGTATCTTTTATTAAAAATACAAAATGCATTTATAACCATTAATCAATCGGAAAAACATAACTTACCTTTCATGAACACAAGATTTTTAAAAGTTTAATCAGATAAGCAGCCTCCTGTTGGAGAATATATAAATCCTGCTAAAGAAAACAATCTTTCTACAGGTCCTGATGAACACAAACTGGTGTTAAATTTTATGAAAACAGTTCTCTGTTTGTGAAAAACAATTAAATTAAAAGTAAACTGAAGTTATATCAAGGCGAATGCCCTCTGCATTTCTTTTGTATACCCTTCACGTAGTGATAAGGGTATATATCAGTTTGTCATTTCGTTTGTAATTTCTTTATTATCCATCTGCGACCCCAAAAAGTATAAATATTTTGGATCCTTATCTAAGTTGATATAGCCATGGCCGTCTGTTGAAATCGAGTTTCCGGAGTCAAATAAAGCGAAATATCCTAAAGGCAATCGCTAATTAAAATCAGCAATATCGGTTGACTATTGACTGAGATATAAACGAAAACTCAAAATAACCCATTTTTTTAGAACAAAATCCGTGGGCATATTCCTATATATGTACATATTTTAATTTTTCAATTTTGGTAATGACAACTTTTTGTAACACAAAAAAATGTATTTTGCAAAAATGTATTTTGACATCATAAGTATTTGAAATACAAAATACTTTAGTGTTAGGTGTTAGTGGATCCCGCATCACAATGTGATGGTTGGGATGGGAGGGCTGATGACAAGCCACCAAGTATTGCCTTTTAGAAGCGCATTGTGCTGTCTGACTGGCAGCATATTGATCTTCTCATGTAAATGATCCACGTTCGTCATCTTAACACATCCGGTGGCTATTCTTAGCACACTGTTCTGAGCCGTTTATAAACCACGCCATTGTGTGTCGCTAAGGAATGAAGTCCATACTGGAGCGGCACACGGTGCTTTGTCCCATAGACAAAAATAATAAAAAAATTAAGTCTCAAAATGTGATAAAAGATATATTGATCAAAAGATAACAACACAATTCATAAAAATTTTTTGGAATTGATTTCTTGTGACTCTCCTAGACTCCATTAGAGGTCGCTAAAGTCAGTTAAATTTAAGAAAGACTTAATGAACAATAAAATGAATTGAATTGCTTCAAGAAAATAACTCAAAAATTCATTTCTTTAAAAGAAGCAGTTTAAGGTTTTGTTTTTTGAGTTCCTTGGTATGTTGAAAATTTGCAATAATAACATTTTTAATAAAAATATTGCCTAAAGTTAGTTTTTATCGCTAAAAAAATACATTTTTAAAAAAATTCAAAAATTACAAAAGTTTGTTTGAACTTTAAAAAAAATCATATAAAATCAGACATTTTTATTTCGTTTTTTCTTAGCAAATAGTGTTTTTAAAAGTGCTATGAAAAGATTAGTGCCGACTTTTTGCCGCAAATAAAAAAAATGCATTTTAAAATAGGTCTAATTTTAAAATTTTTTCTTAATTTTTTGTATTATAGAGCTATAATGTTTAAGTAAATTTACAAAATATATAAAAAAAACATTAAAATCTAAATTGTACCCCTTAACCAGAGTACGCTAAAATTATGTCATTTTCAGCAGGACGAGGTAATACGTTATATGCACGCCTCTTTGTGGTACATCAATCTTAATACTAGATCAGTAGTGCGATTCAGTAATTTTTTTTTACGATATTCGTATCGTTAAAATAAGTTAACAATAAATATAACGATTTTGCGATTCAGTAAAGTTTTTAACGATATTCACTTCCGTTAAAGTCAGCTGTTATTGTTAAGTAAACAGCAAAACTTTTTAGCAATTTTTACAATCGTTATACTTGATAATTTAACGGCAATAATTTTTGTGTTGTTAGTTGTATCGACAAAAGGTTATTTTGTATATTATATATTATTTTTACTATATTTATAATTTTCGCTTTGTTAAAATTTATTTTACAACTAATAAAATACAAACAAAAATCAATTTATCCACTATCGTTAAAAACGTCTTAGTGAATCACTTAACCGTAGCAGCAAACAATAATTTCTGTTGATAAATATGACGATCGTCGAATCGTTAAAAGTTACTGAATCGCACTACAGTTGTGCTGTTAAGGCCACCTGTAAAGTAATTTTACCTTGATTTGTGTTATTTTTTTTTAAGGTTTTGTTTTTATAATAAAATGTCATTAATTTATATTTCAAATTAGAGATGAGAACGTGAAAAAACATTTTTTAAGTATCAATATTCGTTTATGATATTAATTATATTTGTGTTAACATTTTACAATCATGTGAGTGGTATTTTAGATTGGTATTAAAATTTAATTTATATTTAAAGGTTTGCGTAACGTTACTAAAAAAAAAATAAAATAAAAAAATACAAGTTTCTTCATAATAAAAAGTGAGTGCTTAAAGATCATAAAGCTCACGGGTCCATCCCAATTTTTTATCAAAACAAATGTTTTGTTAATTAAAATATTTAAACTGTGATTATAAAAAATATTTTGAAAAACTGTGGCTATGAAAAATATTTTGGAAAACGCAGATATAGTTGATTGTTTAACATCATCTTCGAGTAATAAAAGCTCGGTTAAATTTTAACAAGAAAAAATTAATGAAAATTATTTCATTTTTTGATAGTAAAAGAAAGAAAGTAAATACAAAAAAAACTTTTAAGCGGAAATATTGTAAGTGGTTAAGTTATACATTTTTTGACTTTGATGAAGTGAGTTTTTTTTTTACTATTTAAAATTATTAACGAAAATAAGAAATCATTTAGAAGCCCAGCACGAGTCTTCAAAATGTAAGTGCCGGAAACCTAACAACATACACAACATATGTAGACATAGCAACTGATTCAGCAGCAACGAACATAGAAATTGAAGCCACAGAAATTACGAAAAACCGTGGTAGACCAACAAAAGTATTTGATCAGGCTACAACAAAGACAAAAATTCGCAGAGTTGCAGATTTAATTAAAAAATATCCGCTTGAGGAGCTAAAATATGCTGTAAACAAGTTGAAACGAAAATCAAATTCTGCCCAACTGAAATGAATAATATAAATACATTAAAAATACCCAACGCCGATAACTACAAATACGGACTTTCAACCCTTCAATGTTGGAAATAATTTTTAGAGTGTTTGATACATATTGCTTACCGACTATCCTTTAAGCTTTGGCAAATGGTAAAGAAAATAAAGAACAGCTGAGAAAATAAAAAAAGAATTCAAAATCAGTTCACAAGAAGAACAGGCCTAATAATAGACCAAGTAAAGCATGGCTTTGGAAACATTAATGACGGAAATACTGCTCGAAGATTTTTTTCGAACTGTGCCGTAGATGCCGAAATAACAAGCATTGATGAGGGACTTATTGATAACTTTGGCATTATATTAAGAGTGTTATCTTGTGGATCCCCAATTAATGTAAACAGATTTCAGGACTTGTTAACAATCACCAGAAACATGTATTTAATACATTATGGGTGGTACTATATGCCCAGCACTACCCAAAATTTTAGTCCATGTAACTGATCGAGTTTTTCAATTTGCCAATAGGTATAAATGTGCCTTTATGTAATTCTAATAAAACGTAGCTAATAATTAAAATACAAAATAAAACCACAAAATCGTGAGAAAAGCAAGACTGTCCCATACGAGGAAAATGTCACAAAGAGGCACTCATAAAGATTTAATGACTTATTTAATACTATCTTCAGATCCATTTTTGTCTTCAAAAAGGAATCTAAAGACCAAAAAAAAATTTATTATTTGCAGAAATTAATAAATATATACTTAGAGAAAATGTAATGAGCCAGTTGAAGACGACGAGACAAATGTTTCATTGAGCGGCAATATTTCTTGGGAAGAGTCCAATACTGAAGATCATTCATTGTAAATTAAAAAATATATAAATTATTTTAAAAATTAAAATTATTATAAAAAAACGCACTTATAGGTATTTTAAATTTAATTTTAATTTAGAAAGATAGCAATTTTGTACTTTCACGTTGTCGTCAAAATCAATATGTAGAAGATTTTTAACCAATTTGTTTTTTAATTTTCTATTAAATAAATAAATTTCAAAGTAATTTGGCACTAACATTTGTTTAATACATAATTATAACCATACCACTCAATTTAATGAGAATCGGATAACTTTTTGTAACAGTTTTAGCATTTTTTGCGAAAAAGGATATATGACAGGACCTAGAGTCCTTGCGTCAATCCCAATAAAAATTATCACACAATTTACTAGAACGGAATGTAAAAAATTTACGGACATTTGTAACTTTCTGTGCAGTTATGTAGTCAAAATTGAAAATTTCATCTCTTCTATATTATGGGCAGTAGGCGCGTCCTTTGCTCGATTCAAGAAATTGAATATTTCTTAATTAAAGTATTTTATACTAGTGTACCAAATTTCAAAACTCTAGGACCACTCCTTCTATTTTTGTCCCATCACTATATGGGATCAAAGCACTGTGCGTCCGTGCACTACGAGATTAGGAACAACTGTCCACTTAAAAATGTAGGCAGATTATTTTTAGGGAAATGGAGGGTGCCGAATGACTATTTCTTTTCGAACCATAGCAGGGTCACCTTTAGTTTGAAATTCGAAGACCCTAAAATAGCTCCTTATAAGAATCTGAAAAAGACGGACTAGGAGATCTTCACTTAAAAATGTTGGCAGAATATTTTTAGGGAAATGGAGGGTGCCGAATGACTATTTCTTTTCGAACCATAGCGGGGTCACCTTTAGTTTGAATTTCGAAGGCCCTCAAATAGCTCCTTATAAGAATCTGAAAAAGACGGACTAGGAGATCTTCAGAAAGAGCTTTGCGTCGAAGATAGGAAGTACTGAGCATTGTGAGATTTTCGGAGGTGGAAAGAGTAGTAATTTTGTTAACTGCTTCGATGAGAGAGAGCTTTAAACGGGCATGCTCGGAGATTTTTTCCGGGCAAGGCTGTTTAATAGGGCAAAGCTCACTAGAAACGATGCAGACTGAGAAAGGGACAGGATATGCTGCAATAGGTATATAGTGATCTCAGGAGAGCAAATAGGACTTCACGGTACTGTGAACCTATTGGCTCCTTAAGCGAGGTGTCAAGGTTCAGGAGATACCGTCCAATGATTCTAGCGGACTTGGGTAGGCTGGCTTAAAATAGTCGCTTTACAGACGACATTGTGGTTTTGGTAACGGAAAAATTCTTGTTCACCACGAGCGAGGTAATGCAAGGTGCATTATCCGATCTGTCTGCTTGGTGCCAGGGACTGGGAGTAAACTCAGAGAAGACGGAGCTAGTTCTCTTCACCAGGACTTTGGCGGACTTTGAACTGCCGGAGATTTACGGAGTTGTGCTGAAACTAGCGGATAGGGCCAGGTATCTGAATATCGCCCTGAATGGCAAGCTATCTTGAAGGGCGAGTGCAGAGCGGGTTAGGAGGGCTCTCAACGCCTACTATGCCTGCAGGAACTCCATAGGTAAGAACTGGGAGTTGCAACTGGCTTTGGTGAACTGGTTTTACACATCCGTTGTAGGACTAATTCTTACATACGGCCAGGAATATTACACTACAGGCAACGCTGGATATCATTCTTCATGTTCTTCCCCTTGAGGATTTCGTTGCTGGAAAAGTTTTTTTTTCATATATTTTATTATTAAATCTTCGCTTAAGCGAACTAACAATAAGTATTCAAATCTTAAAACTAAGTAGTTAATACTAGTCCAGTCAGTACCATACTAAAATTTAAGTTCTCACAATAAAATTAACTAATTTCAAAGGTTTCATCTAAGAGCAATTGTTTCCCTTCTTCTTAGGCGGGTGTGCCCACTATGTTGCAGGATGCTTCGAGCGAGCGGATTTGGGTGTGATTCCAGCTTATTTAAATACTTGTTCACATATTTCAGGATTTCGCATTTTACAAGTGGAACTTCTAGATCCTTGTGGATGTTGCTGTTTTTGATATACCAAGGAGCACCAGTAATCATTCTTCGAATTTTGTTTTGACGGCGTTAGATTTTTTCGATGTTAGAGGCGGAAGCAGTACCCCATAATTTTATACCGTAGCACCAAATTGGTTTTAAAATCAAGTTGTAGAGTAGAAGCTTACAACCAAGACGTAGCACAGAGTTTCTACCAATTAGCCAGTGGATTTGAGCAGCTTTAAGTTTCATTTGCGTCAGCTTAGCATCTATATGAGGCTTCCATGTAAGGCGGCGATCTAGGTGAATACCAAGATATTTTGTTTTAGATCGTTGAGGCACATTATGGTTGTTGATAGTGATTGGAGGGCACGTTTCTTTGCGTAAAGTAAAAGTTACGTGGGTACATTTTTGTTCATTTATCTTTATTCCCCATAACTTTGCCCATTTCTCAACTTGGGTTACCTATTGTTGCAGCTGGTTCGAAGCCTCTTTAGGGTCTTTGTGAACACTAAGAAAAGCAGTGTCGTCAGCAAATGTCGACGTGTGTGTGAAACTATTGGTTGGCATATCTGCGGTGTAAAGCAAGTACAAAATTGGACCTAGTATACTTCCTTGAGGGACACCAGCCTCTATTGGTTGGGAACAACTTATTTAGTTTCCCTCTTTGATCATAAATTGTCGGCCTGTTATGTATTTTTCTAAAAGGTTGAAAATATTAGCTGGAAGGTTGAGCTTTAGTTTGTTTAGAAGGCCTTCATGCCATACTTTGTCGAAAGCTTGTGAGACATCGATAAAAAGCCCGGAGCAGTACTTCTTTTTCTCAAAGGCTTTTCTTATAACCTGTACCAACCTGTGAGTTTGTTCGATGGTACTATGTTGACTTCTAAAGCCAAACTGGTGATTTGGAATGCAGTTGTTGTCATTCAGGATCGGATTTAGCTTGTTTTTTAACAGTTTTCCGAATAATTTTGACATTGTGGGTAACAAACTTATGGGCCTATAAGATTCTACCTTCGAGGGATCTTTGCCAGGCTTAGGAATCATCTTTACTAAGGCAACTTTCCATATAGGCGGAAAATGTTCAAGCCGAATTATCGCGTTAAAAATAAAAAGAATGATTCTTTTAGCAGTAAGAGGCAGCTCTATGAGCATTTTGTTGCTTATTTTGTCAACGCCAGGAGCTTTTTTACCATTGAGGTTAGCGATAGCCTCTACAACATCTGCAAATCGGAAACGTATTTCTAAAGGACGTCTAGCAACAACAGGCGGTAATTCCCTCACGTCAGTGCATGTATTGGGAGTGAATACGTTTTTGAAGTGATTTGCGAACAGATCGCATTTTTCTTCATCATTTCTAGCCCAGGATCCTCTCAGATTGTGCAATTTTTTTTTTTTTTTACTCTATTACACATGATTTAGTTTTTTATTAAATTAATAATATAAAAAAATTTGTTATTTATTTAATAATATAAAAAATTTTCGTCAAAACAAGGCAACTGCTACATTTATTGACTTCCAGGAGGTGGAGGTGGTGGAGACGTATACTGTTGATGATGGTGCATAACATAGAAAGGAGGAGGTCCGCGAAAGGTGGGTGGTCTTAAACCAGAAGAGCTAGGCATCAGTTGAGAAGAGACTGGGGGTAACATTGGCGGCGCAGCGTATTGTTGAGGTGGTAGCGGGCATGGAAAATTGTGCCTGAGAGGAACATTATACAAAGATGCACGCGAAGAGTAGGTTAGCGACATTTGTACCTGATTTAGACCCGGAGGAGTGCCAAAAGCAGATGGGGAGCCATGCGATTGTGGGTAGTAATTAGAATGCCAAGAACTACGACGATAATTTAAATTTGATGTTCTCTGCATCGTTAGTCGGGGCCCATTGTTACGTGGCCTAGTGATGTTATTCCAATATCCGCCTCTTTGACAATTCTGTTCCGTGCAAAGATTTTCTTGTTGTACACTTAAGTTGAACTGATTTGAGCATGAGGTGCCATAATTTTCAGTTCTAGGTGTTTTTGTTGGGTCATCTTTATCAGTTGGCCTATCTTTGTTCCGGAGCTGCCGCTTAGCTAATTGCTCTTGCTCATCGTCTGAGTAATCGAGAAATATTGGTGGTGGTTCCATATCATTTTCCCAAGAAGCATCAGAACCTCTTATTTTCATCAGTTTTGATAAAATAACATATTGTGTGTATTGGGTTTTCGGCGCTACATATATATACCACATCGCCCACATTAATTTGTTTCTCCTTGATTTGTTGATTTCAATTAAATCGCACACAATACATAGGGTCAGATACTTGACCCTATGTAAAGTGGCAGGAAGCTTGTTTAAGCTCAGTGAGTGAGGTATAATTAGGGCAGGCTCAGGCAGACAACCTGACATTCTAGGAAGGGTTGGGGATGGTCGACTCCTGTGGCGGTTAGGATTCACGGACTATATGGTAGAAAAAATTGACCTTGGGATGCAAAGAAGGGATCCAAAAGGCTGTATCAGGGATGGATCGAAGATGGAGGCGGGCACCGGGGCTGGTGTCTATATATTGGACATGGGAGTAAGGATGTCTTACAGATTTCCGGGCGAGTGCGGCGTTTTCCAGGCTAAAATTCTGGCGGTGACGAGGGCCGCGGAATTGATAGGGAAGAACGCGGATGGAAAAGAGGACGTTGATAGTCAGGGCTCTTAAGGAGCATTATGTCAGGTTTAGACTTGTGGGCGACTGTAGATGTGCTCTTAGGGCGATCATGGCGACACGCATTGTAAGGCTCTGCTGGATTCCACGTTATTATGAGGTTTCCGGCAACGAGACTGCCGTTTAACTGGTAAGAAGGAGATCAGCCCGGGATATTGGACTTGGTTGTGATCTAGTAAGGCCAGCCACCATTGGGTTTCTGGAGGAACAGGGCTGATTACGGGTCCTCCAGACTTTTTTAGCTGGACAGGATAGGCACTGACCTGCTTCTCAAGTAGAGTAGGGTGGTTCCGAGGAGGATTATTGGGACTCTCACAGGGCACTGTGCTATGAGATTTATGACCAGCAATTGGGGCAGGAACTCTTCGCATTTCTGCAGGTTGTGCAGGGATGAGAATGATATAAAAACGATAGAACACCTTGTCTGCCACTGCCTCGGCTGCAGATCTGCCGACAGAGGTCGTTGGGCAGGCGCTGCTTGGATGCATTTAGTAAGGTATCTGGCTGTGGGCTAGGGAGCATCATAGAATTTATCAAAAGGGTTGAGTGGCTGGGTAGATAGGTGGTTCAGCACCTACAATAACTGACTTCTTTTGACTTTTTGCGGGCAGCATTCTGCTTTCTGTTCTCATTTCTATCTATAAAGTTCTTCTCTTTCCTATTTTTATTTCGACTCTTTTGAAGGGATTTACAGGGGGCCTAGAGGCCTTTCGTACCCTAACATACCTAAAGAAAAATATTGTGTAACTCTGTGCATAAAGAGTACTGAAACTACTCTCTTATGAGCGCTCTCTCATCACAACTTTTGTTATCTGGAACGCTTTTTTAGTAATTTTGTGCAACTTTGGGTAAGTTAAAGCATGTTTGTGCATCATTTGGAAAACACCTTGCCTCTACAAGAAAAATATATTGTTAATCTTTGTTTAACTTGTGAAAGGCCATTAGCAGATTTCATTATGTTTTTGGAGAAAGTTGCAAGACTAACTACACGAACCATCTAAGTTTTTGAAACTTCATGCTTGCCTTAGTGGAATTTTTCCATCTAGTTATAACATCATCTTTGTATAAGAGGTTCCGAAAAAAAATTCTAATGACAGTGTAAACGTCGTATTTTTTGAATGTCATGTTCACTACATTTTAAAAATCTAGAGTCCATCCCAAGAGTCTCGTGCTTATTTTGTTTTGAACAGTAAATTTTTTTATTTTAATTTGCCAAAAGATTTTCCCAATCTTTAGATACACAATTTTAGAAACTTCTATAGCTCAAAAATGTTGGTCACACTTCATAAGTGAGGAGCCCATAGGTTAAAAGCGTGTGATTTATTTTTCGAAAAATATACACAACCAAATTTACACAACGGAGTGATACTTATTCAAAAATTTTAACTAAGAAATTCTATTAGTTCAACACTAGTGTTGTCAAAAAACTGACTTTTTTTAAAACCGGGTTTTCGGTTAATCGGTTAACCGCCCATTTAATTACAAAATGTATATAACGTAAAAAAGAATTCATCTTTATTAAAACAACAACAAAAATAACTTAAAAAATAGCATTTGTTACACAAAATTTGTACTTTATGTAATTTATGGTAAGAAAAACAAAAAATTGTGACTAGAAAAAATTTCTGAGGACCAAATGTGAATTTTATCAAAATAGATAAAACACAATTTGACATGTTTTTTTTTTTTTTTTCATGTATTTTATTATTGAATCTTCGCTTAAGCGAACTAACAATAAGTATTCAAATCTTAAAACTAAGTAATTAATACTAGTCCAGTCAGTACCAGACTAAAATTTAAGTTCTCACAATAAAATTATCTTATTTCAAAGGATTCATCTAAGAGCAATAGTGTCCCTTCTTTTTAGGCGGGTGTGCCCACTATGTTGCAGGATGCTTCGAGCAAGCGGATTTGGATGTGATTCCAGCTTATTTAAATACTTGTCCACATATTTCAGGATTTCGCTTTTTACAAGTGGAACTTCAAGATCCTTGTGGATGTTGCTGTTTTTTATATACCAAGGAGCACCAGTTATCATTCTTAGAATTTTGTTTAGACGGCGTTGAATCTTTTCTATATTGGAGGCGGAAGCAGTGCCCCATAGTTGTATCCCGTAGCACCAAATTGGTTTTAAAATCGAGTTGTAGAGTAGAAGCTTACAATCAAGATGTAGCACAGAGTTTCTACCAATTAGCCAGTGGATTTGAGCAGCTTTAAGTTTCATTTGAGTCAGCTTTGCATCTATATGAGGCTTCCATGTAAGGCGGCGATCTAGGTGAATACCAAGATATTTTGTCTCAGATCGTTGAGGCACATTATGGTTGTTGATAGTGATTGGAGGGCACGTTTCTTTGCGTAAGGTAAAAGTTACGTGAGTGCATTTTTGTTCATTTATCTTAATTCCCCATAACTTTGCCCATTTCTCAACTTGGGTTACGTGTTGCTGCAGTTGGTTCGAAGCCTCTTTAGGGTCTTTATGAGTACTGAGAAAAGCGGTATCGTCAGCAAATGTAGACGTGTGCGTAAAACTGCTTGTTGGCATATCTGCCGTGTAAAGCAAGTACAAAATTGGGCCTAGTATACTTCCTTGAGGGACACCAGCCTCTATTGGTTGGGAACAACTTATTTGGTTTCCCTCTTTGATCATAAATTGTCGGCCTGTTATGTATTTTTCTAAAAGGTTGAAAATATTATCTGGAAGGTTGAGCTTTAGTTTGTTTAAAAGGCCTTCATGCCATACATTGTCGAAAGCTTGTGAGACATCGATAAAAAGCCCGGAGCAGTACTTCTTTTCCTCAAAGGCTTTTCTTATAACCTGTACCAACCTGTGAGTTTGTTCGATGGTACTATGTTGACTTCTAAAGCCGAATTGGTGATTTGGAATGCAGTTGTTGTCATTCAGGATCGGATTTAGCTTGTTTTTTAACAGTTTTTCGAACAATTTTGACATTGTGGGTAACAAACTTATGGGCCTATAAGATTCTACCTTCGAGGGATCTTTGCCAGGCTTAGGAATCATCTTTACTAAGGCAACTTTCCATATAGGCGGAAAATGTTCAAGCCGAATTATCGCGTTAAAAGTAAAAAGAATAATTCTTTTAGCAGTAAGAGGCAGCTCTATGAGCATTTTGTTGCTTATTTTATCTACGCCAGGAGCTTTTTTACCATTTAGGTTAGCGATAGCCTCTACAACATCTGCAAATCGGAAACGTATTTCTAAAGGACGTCTGGCAACAACAGGCGGTAATTCCCTCACGTCAGTGCATGTATTGGGAGTGAACACGCTTTTGAAGTGATTTGCGAACAGATCGCATTTTTCTTCGTCATTGTTAGCCCAGGATCCTCTCAGATTGCGCAGTGGTGGTTTTGCGATAACAGGTCTTTTAAGACGTCTGGCTGATCGCCATAAGGAATAATTTGTCTGAGGAGTCGCGTCTAGACCTTCCAGGTACTCTTTCAGTGATGCCATTCTGTGAGCCTCCAACAAGCTTTTTAGTTGGGTTGTACATTCTTTCAGCCTAGTTTTAAGTTGGGGCGATCTATGTTTTTGCCATTCCCTGCGGGCTCTTCTTTTTTCAGATACAAGCTTTTCCACATCGTTAGAGAAAATTTTGTTGTACCTAGCCTGGCGGTAGGTAGAAGACGCATGTTCAACGGCTTTTTTAATGTTTTCATTTAGGACGCTCAGACAATCATCTATGTCTCCAGGAGTTTTTAGCGGTTGGTTTTCCGCGCAGTGGGTACTAATATATTTTTTATATTTCAACCAATTTATTCTTTTTGATAAGAAAAACTCACTACTTGCCATTTGGTGAGGACTGCAAATAGTTATTATTGTTGTTGAGTGGTCAGAAGATAAATCCAAGGAGGCTTGAGCCTCAATGAGCTCCGAGGATATACCTTTTGCTACGCCAAAATCAATTACGTCTGGAATTTTATTGTGGTCTGTTGGCCAGTAGGTTGGTTGTCCAGTTGAAATAACATAAAGTCCCATTTCAGACACGGCATCATACAAGACACGACCTCTGGGACTAATTAGTCGGGAGCCCCAGTACGTGTGCTTGGCGTTATAGTCTCCAGCAGCTATGAAGCGAGGACCTAGAGATTTGTAAAAACTGTTGTACTGATCCTTCGTTATGGAGAATCTCGGTGGACAATAAACTGATGAAATAAGTAAGTTATTGAAAAACTCATTAATGCAGACGTTTGTTGCTTGCATATAACATTCAGATAGGCCACCCAACCATTGGTGCTTAATTCTTGATTTGATTAATATAGCAGAGCCCCCACAGGATCTATCCCTGGGATCTTTTGAGTCATAAAAATTGTATCCACTAATTTTAAAAGTGCTCCTAGATGTCATATGAGTCTCGGAAATCAACATGACGTCAATTTTATGGTGTATTAAAAAATATTCGAGCTCGTTTTTGTGTTGGCGGATGCCGTTTGCGTTCCAGAAACAAACCCTGAGGCAGTTCATGGTCTTTTAAGCATGGCCTGCAGAAGAGCAGACTGCATTTTCTGCATCTCCTGCATCATGCCGGCCATTTGCGCCATTATCTGCGTAAATTGTTTGACCATATTGTCAATTACGGCTTCCAGGCGGCTAAAATTAGGCCCGGTTGGTTCGTTAGTTGGCACTTGCTGTTGTGTGGTTGGTTGGTTTGGTACTTGTTGTTGTGTGGTTGGTTGGTTTGGCCTTTGTGCATTGGACTGGTTTGACTTTAGTGCGTTGGCGTAAGAAATTTGACTTGTAGTTGGCTGTGCTAACTGGGGAATGTTTGTTGTTGGTATATTTAACGGCTGGGAAGGGTCAGGAACTACCTTCGGCTTAGATGAGCGCCTAACTAAATAAAAGACAGGACAACCTCTGTAGTTGGCAGTGTGGTTTCCACCGCAATTGCTGCACTTCTTCACCCTAGGGTCATCTTTTGGTTTGTCGCACTTGGTTGTAACATGCAGATCCCCACATACAACACAAACAGAAGGCAACTTACAGTAAGTTTTTGTGTGGCCATATTCCTGACAATTCAAGCACTGTACAGGTCCAGATCGCTTATGCGGGACTTCCACTGTAACTCTACGGTGTAAAATATATCTTAAATCGTAAATGGGGTGAGTTTCATTTTTCCTTAATTTAGCATCACCAGGCTCAAGTTCAACTCGGAACAATGGTTGAGGGTATTTTTCCCTGTTTCTAATATTTGTCACAGTCCTGACTTTAAAACCTTCGTTGCACAGACTGGTCTTTATCTCCTCCGGGTCAACATTTGAGTCAATGCCTTTTATGACTACCTGGAGGCCTTTTGCGTTTTTTAGCTGGTAAGTGTAAAAGTTTTTTTTAATTTTTTCAAATTCCGACACCGTGGCGCGGTAAGCGTTCTCGTGGTTCACTTGAATTTTGGTCTCATATATGTTACCACGTTTTATGTTTGACACATAAAAGTTCTTTTCGCCGATTAGTCCAACTAAAAACTTAATTAAGTCGTTGGAGTTTTTTTCTCTTAAATAAATTGGAGGAGGCTTAAAATTTTTTTCCATAACGGGACCATCATTATCATCTGTTTGCAGAATGGCAAAACGATTTTGTGATGTGGTTGGCCTTTCATCGTCCTTTAGAATTTTTGCAGGTTGATTTACTTCAGCCGACTTCGGGCTTCTTCCCCTTTTGAGAACTGTAACGTATCGGTCCATTCCTACCTGGATCTTAGGAGCACACGGTGTAATTGGGCTTAATGTCCCTTTAGCAGCTTTTTGGGCTAAGTTTGTCCCTTGTTCAATACTTTTATTTAAATTAGGTGCACTTGAACTTAAATTTTTAATAACTATATTTGGTTTTGCATTTAGATAGTTTTTATTATACTCAGGGTCTCTAATATTTTCATTGCTCACACTAGTGGAGCTTAACACTATGTATGCATTTCTGCTATTAGGCCCACTGTCACTACGGTTACTCATTTACCGTTCGATTTTTTTTTTTATTTAGTTTGTTGTTATTTTATTTTCTCACTAATATGTGTATGAATGTATGTATATTAATAAATTCGTTTGCCACTTATTACTAATATCACCTATTACCAATATTACACTCGCGTAGACACGTCCGTACACTACGAGACTTTATTTGGTACTTGCATACCGTCGGAAAGGTTAAATTATTTTGTTTCTTAGCATAAAATAATTTTTTTTTTGCTTAAGAGATAATTTTACATAAATAGCAAAAAAATCAAACAGAATATACGCGAAAATTGAAAAACCTCTGCCTTCAGTTACAAAACATTTATTTTTATAGATATCCCACTCGCATCCCACTAAGCGACCTCCAAGTTCTTCAAGCAAAAGACCTAAGCTTTCTTTTGAGCAAAAAAAAAAAAAAAAAAATTGGGCATATTTGGAAAAAAAATAATTTTTTCTAATTATTTTTTTAAAAAAAATAAAAAAAAAATTTTTTTAATTTTAAAAATATTTTTTTCTGAAAGATTGAAGAAAAAGCTATCGAAAGTATTTGGGACGAATTTGTTTAAAGCAAAAGGTAACAAACTACATGTATGAGAAAAAACACCTATTTGCCGAAAACGTCAAATTTTGAACCCCTCTAGCTCAGAGAGTTCTTGACCGATCGTTTTAAAAAATTGTGTCTATGCTACTCTCTGCAAGAACTTACTTTGGTCCAAATTTCTTTCCAATCGAAAGACATCGGTTTTAAAAGTTGGGTCACTTGACATGAAATCCCCCATATTTATGTATATTATTATTTTTTTTTTCTTGTTTTCTCCAAATTTCTTACAAATTTCATCAAATTTCATTTACTTAACAATAATTCACAGCGAAATAATAGCACTACCTGATAACAGTGCGGTAAACACAAAAATAAAATAAGGAAAATTGACGATTTCCACCGATATAAAAAATCGGTTAACAGGGAGGAGAAAACCGGTTTCTTAAAAACAGAAAATATAGCCTAAAAACGGGGTTTCGGTTAACCGAAATTGACAACACTATTTAACACGCTCGATCAATTCAAAAAAAAATTAATATATGTTGAAGCACAAGAAATTTAACTGATTACCCTAGTTTTATATTCCCGGTTTTTCTGGTTTCCCAAAAAAAAACGGAAAAATTTTTAGAAATTCCCGGGATCCCGCTCCATAGTAATAAATAAAAATCAATTTGCTTTGAGTTCACAAAGGTAGAATTTACTTTTTCACAATGGGCCGGCCTCTGGGTGGAGAGTTGCACTGTCCTTCGTAACCTAACCTAAACGATTAACGTTTTGTGTCTAAAGAAACACTTGTTGTTCATTTAACATTTACATTTTATTTTTTCAAATAGCTTATTAATTTTGTAAAAAAAAAGTAAAAATAGATGAGTCAAATACATGTTTTTTAAAAATTTTAAAGTGCTGAGAAATCATAAATGTACGTAAGTATGTTTGCTTAACGTAAGTATATTTGTTTGATTTTAAAATACTTACAATGAAAGAATCAAAATGTATGTACATTGGTACACGGACAGGAAAAAAGTGTTATTGCAACATTTTATATTGCTAAATTTAATAAAAAATTATATTAAAAAATTCTGCTCACTTTCAATTATTAGTGCTGTTAAAATTTAACGGAAACATTATTTTGGATAACTTTAAAAACACCTGAGGGTTTGACTTTATTGCACCTTAATACACCTGCGTTTTTAGAGCGCCTTTTTTACTTTTGAATTATTTCTTACAATGTCTATAAAAGAAATAGAAATATATTTAAAATCCACTGGGTTTCGTAATTTTGTTTAAATTATGTTTTTAAACTTTTTGAAAATTTAGTTTTTTTTTTTGTCGAATAGTTTGTTTTAAAAATATTTTAGCTTTTTTTCTGAAGTTGAAACATATCGAAGTAATCCTTTTTGCATGGAATAATACGCCTCTAATTAGGAATATTTAGAACAATTGTTTTTATTATTTTCGTAAAGCTTAATTCAAATTACTTAAGTATTCTTTAATATTACAGAGTCATTACACTTTTAAACCAATTTTAAACAAATTGAATCAATTTTAGATATTAAAAATTAAACGAAGGTGCCATGTTTTCGAATTTTTAATAAAAAAAACCTTGTACATGTTTACATTGGAAAGTCGAGAAACCATGAAAATTAACTAGATTTTTCTAAAATTTAGTGCTTCTTAAATGACTATTATTTTTTTTTTATATATTCATTTTTTTATTTATATTTTTTTGTCAAGGAATAATAATAATAAGTCAAAAAATAGTTCTATTTTTAGTTTTCTTTGGCATAATTATTACGGTGCCTGGTTTTGATGTACATTTAATGTTATGTTTTTGTGTGCGTAGACGACACACAAAAATATTTAATAATTGCTTACTTAGTCCCAGTTCAGACGCTTCAACTTTTGTTGCTCCACTTTCTTTTGATTTTTTTATAAAGTTGCCGTAATGGCCACACGGAGCAACCAGTTTGAGCAGTTTTCGTTTTGTTTTGCTTCAAAATTACAACCTTTTTTGACATTTCATTTTATTCAAGTTGTGAAAAATTAGTTGTTTGTTGCTCGCAGTGTTGCCAGAAATTATAAAAGTGTTAAATTCTTAAAAACAAAGTGCTAAAGTGTTCTACAGGTAACAAACTAAAGTGCTAGTTTTTTAAAACAATTTATCATAAAAATATCAGCTAAATAAAATTTTAAGAGGTATTTTTTTGTAATTTTTAGTACTAAAATGCTTAAAATAATAAGCATTTATAGTTAAAGAAAAGTGCTTACTAGCACTTAGCACTTTTTGGAAGGCCTTTAGTGCTAAACAAGAAAAAATAGTGCTCGTCGGCAAATGTTAAGAGAAAATTTAGCCTGGTAAATCCAATAGAACTAAAGTCCAAAATAGTTTGGAAAACAAATCTTTATCCGGGATCTTACTTACAAAAGATTATTTGAAAAGTAAAAGTCCCCACTGTTTTGACACATCAATTTCTCTAGGCTTACTTAAAATGTTATCTTCGGATATTTATGCGGATGCATAAATATTAGTGTTAAAAAAATATGTACATATGTGTCAGTTTCAGTTAAAAGGACCTATGCATAAAAAATCGATGTCAACTTTTTTGGTGCTTTTTAAAAAAGACAATACGCTGTTTCTAATGCAGCAAACTGCAGGTAAAATAAAAACAAAGGAAAGAAAAGCGTTTGGGCGTTTCAAAATTAACTTGTTAACTTTAAAATCGTTTTCCTCCGAAACTAATTTTTTGCTAATATGTCCCTTTTAACTGACACATATTTCTTTAATTTCAATGTCCACGTACTAATTTTTATTTCGTCAATGAAATTATTATAAATTAATTACTTAATTAACCATTAACTAGTTTTTATATATTTTATAAGTGAGGTTTATTTCTTTTTGTTTTGTTTCACATGTATAAACCATGTAATATAATATAAATAGAAATAAAATAAACTAGGAATAAGGAGGTTTTCATTCACGTAAAGACTTTTGCAGATTTTTACAAAAAAGTGCTGCATTTAAAGATTTTTGGTCAAAAAATCAGTAATTTTTGCTGATTTTGTCTAGAAAAATTCTGGCAACACTAAATATTCAAAAATAAAACTTTGTGTATAAAATTACGAATAACAACACAAAACGAGCTGCCGAGTACGAGCAACTCCGTACAGCGAAGAAATAGAAACATACACAATTTGTAGGCCATCTCTTTTCTTCTCACTGAAAAACCAAAAGTTAAGCAACAAAAGTTGAAGCGTATGAGCCGGGACTTAGCGGCCAGACGTTCAATTTTTGCCTTTTAAGTTGTAATACACTCAAACTTTTTTATTAACACACTTTAACTTTTCGAACTTGAAAGCATCTTGGTGATCACTTCTTCTATTCAAGTCGCCTGTCAACTTAATGGTTAAGTAAAAAGCTGATTATAGTTATTTTTCCTAAATTTTCGCATCTTAAGAAATAAAATTGATGATTAAGCTAATTATCAGGTTGCGTGCAGCCTACGTCATTACCATCAATTCGAATGAACTTTTTTTTTTCATATATTTATTATTGAATCTTCGCCTGAGGCGAACTAACAATAAGTGTTCAAATCTTAAAACTAGGTAGTTAATATAAGTCCAGCCAGTGCCAGACTAAAATTTAAGTTCTCATATTAATTATCAAGCTTCATATAAGCGCAATAGTATCCCTCCTTTTCAGGCGGGTGTGCCCACTATGTTGCAGGATGTTTCGGGCGAGCGGATTTGGGTGAGCTTCCAGCTTATTTAAATACTTGTCCACATAGTTCAGGATTTCGCATTTAACTAGTGGAACTTGTAGATCCTTGTGGATGTTGCTGTTTTTAACATACCAAGGAGCACCAGTTATCATTCTTAGGATTTTGTTTTGCCTGCGTTTAATTTTTTCTATGTTGGATGCGGAAGCAGTGCCCCATAATTGTATACCGTAGCACCAAATTGGTTTCAAAATCGATTTGTAGAGTAGAAGTTTACAATCAAGACGAAGCACAGAGTTTCTGCCGATTAGCCAATGAATTTGTGTAGCTTTAAGTTTCATTTGCGTCAACTTCGCATCTATATGAGGCTTCCATATGAGGCGGCGGTCTAGGTGAACACCAAGATATTTTGTCTCGGTTCGTTGAGGCACCATATGGTTGTTAATAAGAACTGGAGAGCACGTTTCTTTGCGTAAAGTAAAAGTTACGTGGGTACATTTTTGTTCATTTATTTTTATTCCCCATAACTTTGCCCATTTTTCAACTTGGGTTACGTGTTGCTGCAATTGGTTTGAAGCCTCTTTAGGGTCTTTATGAATAAAAGCAGTATCATCAGCAAATGTCGACGTGTGTGTAAAACTATTGGTTGGCATATCTGCTGTGTAAAGCAAGTACAGAACTGGACCTAGTATACTCCCTTGAGGTACACCAGCCCCTATTGTTTGAGAAGAACTTATTTGGTTTCCCTCTTTGATCATAAATTGTCGACCGGTTATGCATTTTTCTAAAAGGTTGAAAATATTAGCTGGAAGGTGTATCTTTAGTTTGTTTAACAGGCCTTCGTGCCATACTTTATCGAAAGCTTGAGAGACATCAATGAAAAGCGCGGAGCAGTACTTCTTTTCCTCAAAGGTTTTTTTTATAACCTGCACCAGTCTGTGAGTTTGTTCGATTGTGCTATGTTGACTTCTAAAGCCAAATTGGTGATCTGGGATGCAGTTGTTTTCATTCAGGATCAGAGTCAGCTTGTTCTTAAGCAATTTTTCGAACAATTTTGACATTGTGGGTAACAAACTTATAAGCCTATAAGACTCTACCTTTGAAGGATCTTCGCCAGGCTTAGGAATCATCTTTACTAAGGCAATTTTCCATATAGGCGGGAAATGTTCAAGCCGAATTATTGCGTTAAAAATAAAAAGAATTGTTTTTTTTGCCGTAAAAGGTAGCTCTAAGAGCATTTTGTTGCTTATATTATCAACGCCAGGAGATTTTTTACCATTTAGGTTAGCAATAGCTTCTACAACATCTGTAAATCGGAAACGTATTTCTAAAGGACGTCTAGCAACAACTGGTGGTAATTCCCTCACGTCTGTGCAAGTATTGGGAGTGAACACGTTTTTGAAATGGTTTGCGAACAGATCACAGTTTTCTTCGTCATTTCTAGCCCAGGATCCTCTCAGATTACGCAGTGGTGGTTTTGCGATAACGGGTCTTTTAAGACGTCTGGCTGATCGCCATAGGGAATAATTTGTCTGAGGAGTCGCGTCTAGACCTTCGAAGTACTCTTTAAGTGAAGCTATTTTGTGAACCTCCAGCAAGCTTTTTAATTTGTTAGTACATTCTTTCAGCTTAGATTTAAGTTGGGGCGATCTGTTCTTTTGCCATTCTCTTCGGACTCTCCTTTTTTCAGATAAAAGTTTTCCCACATCGTCAGAAAAAATTTTGCCGTACCTGACCTGACGATAGGTAGAAGACGCATATTCAGCGGCTTTTTTAATGTTTTCATTTAGGACTCTCAGACTATCGTCTACGTCTCCGGGAGTTTTTAGCGGTTGGTTTTCCGAACAGTGGGCACTAATATATTTTTTTTATTTTAACCAATTTATTTTTTTAGATAAGAAAAAATCACTAGCTGCTATTTGGTGAGGACTGCAAATAGTAATTATTGTGGGTGAGTGGTCAGAAGATAAATCCAAGGAGGCTACAGCCTCAATAAGGTCCGGGGATATACCTTTTGCCACGCCAAAATCTATTACGTCTGGAATTTTATTATTGTCCGTTGGCCAATAGGTTGGTTGTCCAGTTGAAATAACGAAAAGTCCTATTTCCGACACGGAGTCATACAAGACACGACCTCTGGGACTAATTAGGCGGGAGCCCCAGTATGTGTGCTTAGCGTTACAGTCTCCAGCAGCTATAAAGCGGGGACCTAATGATTTGTAGAAACTGTTGTACTGACCCTTCGTTATGGAGAATCTGGGTGGACAGTAAACTGATGAAATAACAAGGTTATGGAAAAATTCATCAATGCAGACGTTCGTAGCTTGGATATAACATTCCGAGAGGCCACCCAACCATTGCTGTTTATTTCTTGATTTGATTAAAATAGCCGAGCCACCACATGATCTATCCCTAGGATCCTTTGAATCGTAAAAAAAATAACCACTAATTTTAAAAGTGCTTCTAGATGTCAGATAAGTCTCAGAAATACACATTACATCGATTTTTTGGTTCATCAAGAAATATTCGAGCTCGTTTTTGTGTTGGCGGATGCCGTTTGCGTTCCAGAAACAAACCCTGAGGCAGTTCATGGTCTTTTAAGCATAGCCTGCAGAAAAGCAGACTGCATTTTTTGCATTTCTTGCATCATGTTGGCCATTTGCGCCATAATCTGCGTAAATTGTGTGACCATATTGTGAATTACGGCTTCCAGGCGGCTAAAATTAGGCCCGCTTGGTTCGCTAGTTGGCACTTCTTGTTGTGTTGTAGGCTGGGTAGACTTACGTGAATTAGGCTGGTTAGACTTTGATGCGGCGGCGTAATAAACTTGATTTGTAGTTGGTTCTGCCAATGGAGACATATTTGTAGTTGGTATATTTAAAGGCTGGGAAGGGGCAGAAACTATTTTCGGCTTAGTTGATCGCTTAACTGAATTAAAAACAGGACAACCTCTATAGTTGGCAGTGTGGTTTCCCCCGCAGTTGCTGCATTTCTTTATCCTAGGATCATCTTTTGGTTTGTCGCACTTGGTCGTATCGTGCAGATCCCCACACACAACACAAACAGAAGGCAACTTACAATAAGTTTTAGTGTGGCCATATTCCTGGCAGTTTAAGCACTGTTCGGGCCCAGATCGTTTATGTGGCACTTCCACAGTGATTTGATATCACCATGCTCAAGCTCCACTCGGAATAATGGTTGGGGGTGTTTTTCCCTGTTTCTCATATTCGATACCGTCCTAACCATAAACCCTTTGCTTAGCAATCTGGTCTTGATCTCTTCTGGTCAATGCCTTTAATAACTACCTGAAGGCCTTTTGCGGTCTTGAGTTGGTAGGTATAGAAGTTTTTTCTGAGTTTTTCGAGCTCCGAAACCGTGGCGTGGTAGGCGTTTTCATGGTTCACTTGAATTTTTGTCTCAAATATGTTACCGCGTTTAACGTTATTTTCCCCAATCAAACCGACTTAAAACTTGACGAGATCATTTTAGTTTTTTTCTCTCAAATAAATGGGAGGTGGCTTTAAGAACTTTTTTCACTAACAGGAGCCTCATTATCCTCTTGCAAAATCGCAAAACGATTTTGAGAAGAGGTTGGCCTTTCATCGTCTTTTAAAATTTTTGCAGGTTGAGATGCTTCTGCCGATTTAGGGCTTCTTCCCCTTTTAAGAACTGTTACGTACCTGTCCATCCCTACCTGGATCTTAGGAGCACACGCAGAAATTGGGCCCGTAGCGCCTTTAGCAGCTGTTGGTGCGACACCAGAACTTGATAAAGAAGACCGCGATGAAGATGGCACCTCGGTATTTTTTTTATAATTTTTAAACAGAGATTGGGCTAAATTTGTCCCTTTTTCAGTACATTTATTCAAATTAGGCACACTTGCACTTAAATTATTTGTATTTGTTTTCGGTTTTGCACTTAAATAGTTTCTATTATATTCAGGGTCTCTAATGTTTTCATTGCTAACGCTTGCTGAGCTTAACACAGTGTAAGCATTTTGGCTATTAGGCCCACTGTCACAACGATTACTGTTACTCATTAACCGTTTGGTTTTTTTGTTTTGTTTGTTTTTATTTTCGATTCTCACTTATGTCTTGTAGGTATGTACATATATTAACAATTTTTTTTTTGTAACTTATTACAAATATCACCTATTACAAATATACACTCGCGTAGACACGTCCGTACACTACGAGATTAAGAGAGCAACTGAACTTGACAAGCAATTAGTGTGATCAACAAGAAAGCGGCAGCGTTATTACAAGCCATTATATTAATTATAATATTATATTTAATCGGGGTGGAAATATAATTTTGCGCGAGTGCCGGGAAAATAAAACCCAAAAGAAGTAAGTTAATCTATTTAATATGTTTTACTAAGGTAAAAGTGAAGTTACCTTTTACAGAATTTTGGGACACAATTATTCGGAAAGTTGAAGTTGGTCGTACCAGTGGTAGTTCAAGAAGTAAATTTTTTTTTTTTCATTTGCCAATCAAGTTCGTTTGTCAAAAACCGAACTTTGCTGCCACAGTGCGGGAAACTTTAAAATATAAGCTTGAACATACATATATAAAAGCAAGCTTATTCGTATATGTATGATTTAATGGTAGGTTTAAAGTTTGAAAGACGGTATTATTACAATTAAGGGCAGATATAAGATTAAATAATATACAAATTTTTAATGACAAACACCATATATAATTAATTTACTACACGAATTCATTAAATTATTTCTGATACAAATTTAAGTCCAAAGTGGACATTCCGACGGCCTTGGCTTAAGTCAAAAAAATACGTTTTATCATTCGCGCAGATCACATGTGCCCCTGATTTTATGGCCTCAGGTGAATTTTGCATGTGACGATGGTACTATGGTTTGTTGTAGACTTTGTTGTGATTGACATTTTTCTTGTCGGCGTAGTTGTTGACGTTTTTGGGTTGCAGTTAATTCTTTGAAGCGCCTGAATGTTGAGGGTTGTGCTCTGATTGTGAAAGCTGCTGTAGTGTACATGCATAGTAACGCATGCCACCGACTGAATAACTGGCTTACAAGACACTCACACATACCAAACTCGGAAATTGGTAAAGACACTTGACACTTGCAACAATGCATATCACAATATTAATTAGTAATTGGCGACCCAGTTACAGTAATATTAATTTGTACAAAACGACCTAATTGGCAGTCAATTAGTATAATAGTTTCAAAAAGAATTTATAACACTTTATCAAATTAGTATTTCAGCAAATGAAAATCAAAAATAAACAGATTAAATTAGAACGTTAAACGGCTCACTCTAGCTCTGTTTTTTATTCATACTCTCAAATCAAAAATAAACAGATTAAATTAGAACGTTAAACGGCTCACTCTAGCTCTGTTTTTTATTCATACTCTCAAATTAGCGACCCTTTTGGCGATGTTCGCCTTAAGAATAAGCAAATTTTCTGGTTAAGTTTGGGCACATTACATTAAACAATAATTGGCGATCCTGCCAATCCTACATCAGGATGACCAGCAGGAGGAGATTAAAAAAAAGAATAAATAAATAAAACAAAATTGTGAAGGAAAAAAACATTTTGATTTAATTTGGTTATGACTAGTGACGTAGATGGAAACGAGCTGGTGAAACTACTAAGAAATTTAAAGAAAACAAGACATTCAAAGGAAAACTAGCCAAAATGTACTAACTTAAGGCAGTATTTTAAAATTTGGTACTGAACAGAACAGATGAATAAAAAACAGTAGAATTAGGATAGACGTCAATAAGACGTATGAACATGTAAGACAAATTTTGCAACGTCAACTTTAAGGCCATACCGACGTTCAATGGACAACATAAAGAACAATTTTTGACTGTGGAACAAATAATACATGACTCAGTGATTGATGAAGGTAGAAGAACATTAACCAAATTTATACTGAGTGTGGAGCTAGATGCTCCTATAAGCACGGCACTGAGTACAATAGAGATAATCACGTTTGAACAATTGCAAAAAGAGCTAAAATCCCGGTACAAAGCGATATAAAGACTAAAGGTTGCTTTATACGTGACTTAACAGTAACGCCATAGCCATACCAATTGAAAATACAATTGGTTTCCAATTGGGTTCCAATGGGATTCAATAGGATTTCAGTTGGGGTAGCTCCCGTACAAATTAATGATTTGCATGAAATTTTCGATACGCTATATCTCTGAAACTATAACAGATATCGAATCCAATGTTCAACAGAAAGTAATTGAACATAAAGGGCTACGCTATAAAGAAAAAAATTTTTGAGTGGGGGCAGAAAAAGGGGTATCTCCCATACAAATTTACAATTTTTATGAAATTTTCGATACGCTATATCTCGGAAACTATAACAGATATCGAAATAAAATGTTCTACAAAAAGTAATTGGACATCGGGGGCTACGCTCTGAAGAAAATAATTTTGGATAGGGGGTGGAGAAGGGGTAGCTCCCATACAAATCAACAATTTTTATAAAATTTTCGATACGCTATGTCTCGGAAACTATAACCGCTATCCTACGCTTCAAAGAAAAAAATTTTTGGGTGGGGGTTGAAGAAGGGGTAGATCCCATACAATTTAACAATTTTTATGGAATTTTTGATTCGCTACATCTGGGAAACTATTACAGCTATCGACTTGGAGTGTTATACACAAAGTAATAATCAAATAATTCATATATTTTTGAGAAAAAAAAGTTGGAGAGGAGCAGGGGGACTAGAACATCCCATAACATTTAGCAAATTTTATTAACCTTTAAATATGAATAATGTCGAAAACTTTTAAAACTCTCGACCTCAAACCTTCTTCATCTATTTCTATTATTCATACGAACGTTAAAACTTTGTATAGTTTTCTATGAACTTTAAAACTCGCACAAGGTTTTTTATTACATTATTTGCAGTACAAAATTACTCGGCTGGGTATATTTAAAGACCAATGTGAAGGGTATATAAGATTCGGCACAGCCGAATATAGCGCTCTTACTTGTTTTTCTTCATTTAACCCGAAATATTTACATTTAGCCTTTAGCTTTTTTTAAGCTTATTTGAAATTGAATTTAGCTTTTTTAGTAGTTTTTTGAGCTAGATATAAGGCTAAAAATTTGTCGTATTATATTTTTCAGTATAAATCTTAATTATACTGAAAGGTATCAAGCTCCAAATTTTCTTCGAATTTACATTACCATTGTTTTGTTTAATAATTTACTTCTAGCGACATTTAAAAAACGTGAAACAGCACAAAAAACAAAGATATAAGGAAGGTATAGTATTATAAAAAAAACGTAAGAATTTGGTTTCTAATTGGATTTCAGTTGGATTTTCAATAGGAAAGCTTATGGCGTTACTGTTAAGTCACGTATAAAGCAACCTTAAATCCAACTGAAATCCTATTGAATCCCATTGGAACCCAAGCGGAAACCAATTGTATTTTCAATGGTTATGGCTATGGCGTCACGGTTAAGTCACGTCTGATTCAACCTTAAAGTGCTGCATAAACAACTCAATACATAATCATGTTCATGTGTCTATGACAGTGTGGCCATATTAGCTTTTTTGGAGCTAAATTTAGCTTTATTATACCCTTCACATAGTGATGAGGGTATATATCAGTTTGTCATTCCGTTTGTAATTTCTTTATTATCCATTTGCGACCCCATAAAGTATATATATTCTGAATCCTTATAGATAGGGAAGTTGATATAGCCATGTCCGTCTGTCTGTCTGTCCGTCTTTTGAAATCAAGTTTCCGGAGTCAAATAAAAAGATACAGACCAGTTATTGGTGTCAAATTGTTAGAAATATCCCGCAGCCGATCGATATTTAAAATTAGCAAAATCGGCTCACTATTGACCGAGGTATAAGCGAAAACCCAAAACAACCCATTTTTTTAAGGAAAAAATCCGTGCATATATCCCTATATATCTCAGTTAATATAGTCATTCTTGACACAAAACTTGGCACGGATACTCCTAAAGCAGGGACCTAAATAAAAAAAAATTTTTTTTAGGTAGGACCAGGGGAAGTGGTATTTTTCCTACAATTGCACAAATTTGGTGAAATATTTTATGCGCTATATCTCAGAAACTAAAACAGCTATCGACTTGAAATCTTCTACAAAAAGTAATTGTACAATCAGACCTACACTATAAAGAAAAAACTTTTTGAGTGGGGGCAAAAAAAGGGGTAGCTCCCATACAAATTAACGATTTGTATGCAATTTTTGATACGCTATATCTCGGAAACTATAACAGATATGGAAATCAAACGTTCCACAGAAAGTAATTGGACAACAAGGCCTACGCTCCAAAGAAAAAATTTTTTGAGTGGGGGCAAAAAAAGGGGTAGCTCCCGTACAAATTAACGATTTGTATGAAATTTTCGATACGCTATATCTCGGAAACCATAACAGATATCGAAATCAAATGTTCTACAAAAAGCAATTGGATAACAAGGCCTACGCTCCAAAGAAAAAAATTTTTGAGTGGGGGCAAAAAAAGGGGTAGCTCCCATACAAATTAACGATTTTTATGAAATTTTCGATACGCTATATCTCTGAAACTATAACAGATATCGAAATTAAATGTTCTACAAAAAGTAATTGGACAACAAGGCCTACACTTTAAAGAAAAAATTTTTTGAGTGGGGGCAAAAAAAGGGATAGCTCCCATACAAATTAACGATTTGTATGAAATTTTCGATACGCTATATCTCGGAAACTATAACAGATATCGAAATCAAATGTTCTACAAAAAGTAATTAGACAGCAAGGCTACACTTTAAAGAAAAAATTTTTTGAGTGGGGCAAAAAAAGGGGTAGCTCCCGTACAAATTAATGATTTGCATGAAATTTTCGATACGCTATATCTCTGAAACTATAACAGATATCGAATCCAATGTTCAACAGAAAGTAATTGAACATAAAGGGCTACGCTATAAAGAAAAAAATTTTTGAGTGGGGGCAGAAAAAGGGGTATCTCCCATACAAATTAACAATTTTTATGAAATTTTCGATACGCTTTACCTCGGAAACTATAACAGATATCGAAATCAAATGTTTTAAAAAAAGCAATTGGACAACTAGGCCTACGCTCCAAAGAAAATACAAAAATGATTTGTATTAAATTTTCGATATGCTATATCTCGTAAACTATAACAGATATCGAAATCAAATGTTTTACAAAAAAAATTGGACAACAAAACCTACACTTTAAAGCAAAAATTTTTGAGTGGGGGCAGAAAAAGGGGTATCTCCCATACAAATTTACAATTTTTATGAAATTTTCGATACGCTATATCTCGGAAACTATAACAGATATCGAAATAAAATGTTCTACAAAAAGTAATTGGACATCGGGGGCTACGCTCTGAAGAAAATAATTTTGGATAGGGGGTGGAGAAGGGGTAGCTCCCATACAAATCAACAATTTTTATAAAATTTTCGATACGCTATATCTCGGAAACTATAACCGCTATCCTACGCTTCAAAGAAATAAATTTTTGGGTGGGGGTTGAAGAAGGGGTAGATCCCATACAATTTAACAATTTTTATGGAATTTTTGATTCGCTACATCTGGGAAACTATTACAGCTATCGACTTGGAGTGTTATACACAAAGTAATAATCAAATAATTCATATATTTTGGAGAAAAAGTTGGAGAGGAGCAGGGGGACTAGAACATCCCATAACATTTAGCAAATTTTATTAACCTTTAAATATGAATAATGTTGAAAACTTTTAAAACTCTCGACCTCAAACCTTCTTCATCTATTTCTATTATTCATACGAACGTTAAAATTTTGTATAGTTTTCTATGAACTTTAAAACTCGCACAAGGTTTTTTATTACATTATTTGCAGTACAAAATTACTCGGCTGGGTATATTTAAAGACCAATGTGAAGGGTATATAAGATTCGGCACAGCCGAATATAGCGCTCTTACTTGTTTTTCTTCATTTAACCCGAAATATTTACATTTAGCCTTTAGCTTTTTTTAAGCTTATTTGAAATTGAATTTAGCTTTTTTAGTAGTTTTTTGAGCTAGATATAAGGCTAAAAATTTGTCGTATTATATTTTTCAGTATAAATCTTAATTATACTGAAAGGTATCAAGCTCCAAATTTTCTTCGAATTTACATTACCATTGTTTTGTTTAATAATTTACTTCTAGCGACATTTAAAAAACGTGAAACAGCACAAAAAACAAAGATATAAGGAAGGTATAGTATTATAAAAAAAACGTAAGAATTTGGTTTTCCAAAACAAGTACTTTTAAATGCGGCAATTTTAAAGAAAAAAATCCGAATGTAACACAAACATTTTTTCCGTTTTTTGGTTTCACATAATGCTCAAAAATTTAAAAACACTTTTGTCTTTCGTTGGAACAAATTATTATATTAAAATTTTTATTTAATAAGAATTTTAAAGTGCATTTTTATCAAAAATTCAAATCAAACAGGACCGAAATAATTTTTCAAGAAAAAAGCAGGCACAATGAAACATCGTAGAGTAAAGCGCACCATTTTGATAGTGTTGAAAATCATGTTCTTTGTTAATTTTTTTTTAGCAGGACGTTCATTTTTTTAATTGAAATAAAAACGGTTACTAACGATAATTATTATTATATTAGATAGGTTTTAAAAAATAATTATATTTTTTATTTTTTGATTTTCATTTTACAGTCATTGGTTTTAAATACTTATTGAGACACACATGTACAAACAAAAATCCTTTTAAAAATGCTTTCTTACAATGTAACTTTTTACATTAAAGATTATCTTTTTTTTCTTTTCTTGAACAAAATTTGCATAAGAGGATTTTTCATGATAAATGTATGTACTTATGCAACTTGAATGAAAATTTTCGATTTTTAACGAACTGGGTAAAAAAGTAGTCTCTTTATACTCGTTTTGTCAACAAACAAAAATTTCATTGAAGGAATATTAAAAAAATTGCATCGTGTAAATGTAATCTTATAGTTTCGACTTTTTATTGTTTACATGTATTTGTATTTATGAAAAAAGTTTGTATAATAAATACATATAAATATAATAAATTACTAAATTTTACGTGTTTTCGTAAAAAAATGAACGAATTGTGTCTGAGTATTTATATTTAAAACAAAAACAAATTTTCGCTTTTTGTTTTTTTTAATATAAACATTTTTAGCACACAAACGTTTCGTTCATATTATGAGAATAACGAAGAAATCTTTTAAAAACGCATTATTAAATTTAGCTTTATTTTTTGGCTTTAACCCTTATGTCTACAACCGCATACCCGGGTAAGTTTTCAGTTTTTAATTCGATATAACTTCGCACCCTGGTAAGATATCGGTTTGAAATTTTTAATATGCTTCTAAAATATTGTTTTTTAACTTCTAAAAATTAATTTGAAAAAAAAGATTTTTTAGGGGAAAATCTATGGGCCGTTTTTGAAACATACCCCTTAAACATACAAAAGACTTACCTGGGTATGCAATAAAGATTCATGATTTTTTTTTTAATGTACCAAAATATATTGGTTTTTTATTTTGAAATAATTACGTTTTATAGTTTTATTTTATTTGTACTAAAAAAGATTAGAACATTTTTAAAAGGTTAACATACTTTTTTTTAGTTTGAGAATACAATACAAATAGTAATGTCTTCTGAATGTTGTGCACCTGCTAGCTTTTGACATTTTTGCAAGATTTTCTTGTTAGTCTCGTTTTTTCACCAACATAACGATTTATATAATACTTAGGTCTTCCGGAATGATCTCATTCTTCTGCAGCACGACCTGCGTAGTTTTCTGATATCACTGGATAGCCTAAAATACTTTCTTTTCCACCACGGGGCGAAAAATGCTTTATTTCTTGAGGATTTTGTGAGCAGCGTTCAATTTGCTTCACAGTTCACTCAGCTGTTGGAGAAATATTCTTCTACAATTTGTTGATACTTTAGATGCGGGTTATTTTCAGTAAATATAATATAACTGCAAATGCTGCTACCTCAAAAATAATATAATAAAAATGCTAAAGGGCATCTATTAGTTATTCTCTTTGTTGTGTATTCTTCTAGACATTTGTCCATATTCTCAACTCCACCTTTGTTTTTATTGTAATGCAATATTAATATTGGTTTACTTTTTGAACCTTGAATATCACTGCTGTAGTGAGTTGAGATAAGCACAACCGATTTGTTTTTTTTTTTGAAATATGGGAGCACGTACTAATATTATTGCTGAATCCAAAAATTGATGGCTCAACTACTCTTCCTTTTGGAGTTGAGAACTCAGCTGGAACAAATGTTCGGAGTTTCCTTACTGTTTCTAAAAATGATAAATTGTGGTATTACATTAACGTAAAAGTCAAACCGAAACTTTAAAATTTGTCTTAAATGACGTTTTAACTTCCTTGAAAGAGATTACAAATCTTTAGCAACTCATTTGCTTTAATTTTTTTCTCTTTCCCCAGAAGGCGCCAAGCCAGTAGATTGTCCTCTGAGTGGATAAGAAGTATTAGCGACGTTATTTGTCATGTAAAGGGTTGCAGTTAACTAAAACTGGCGATAAAAACATGAAACAAACGATATGTCACAAAAAATCCCTTACCAAACAGCAATGCTTACCCGGGTATGATGGTTGTATGTTTGACGAAAAATTTTTGGTTGTAGACATAAAGGTTAAGTTTTTGTTTTTAGCTTTTTTTTAGCTGTTTTTTAAACGTGATTTACTTGAAAATCTGATCACACTGTTGCTAACGCTTGTGGAGCTTAACACAATGTAAGCATATCGGCATTTAGGGCCACTGTCACAACGACACAACGATTACTGTTACTCATTAACCGTTCGCTTTTTTAATTTAATTTGTTTTTTTTTTTCTTTGCTTACTTATGTAATGTATGTATGTATGCATGCATGTATATTATTTAATTTTTTTTTTTTTCTTATTACAAATATTTTAGGTTTTAATTAATACTCGCGTAAACACGTCTGTACACTACGAGATTAAAGGTTGAATCAGACGTGACTTAACCGTAATGCCATAGCCATTACAATTAAAAATGAAATTGGTTTCTGATTGGGTTCTAATTGGAGTATGTTGGATTTCAGTTGGATTTTCAATAGGTACGGCTATGGCGTTACGGTAAAGTCACGTCTGATTCAACCTTAAGAACACGCCTTAAAATTTAAAAGAGAAAAGTTGATAAAACTCTAAAATATTAATGGTGTAGAAAAAGATTTGCAAGACTAAAGGTTTAATCAGACGTGACTTAACCGTAACGCCATAGACATAACAACCCAGCAAAAAAAAAATTGATGCAATTTTTTACAGACCACATTTAAATCACATCTTAAGATGCTATTGCATATTTTCTGGTTTTGTTGCATTTAATTAAATGCAGAAATAAAAACTGGCATTATAAATGAATCGCCGATGTCATTCTCTTGTTTGTATTGAGCAACGATTTACACTTGGTTGAAGTGTTGTAATAAATTTTAGGTTTATATCACATAAAAAGCTAGATTTAAAAAGAACATTAAAATCGCATTTTAGATCAGAAAATTCCTTCCTTAGTAGGAGTGTTTTTTCCCCACATATTAAATGCAGAAAAAGTTCTACTTCAAAATAACACCTTAGTATGGAAATTTTGTAGCATCGAAAATGTTGATTATATGCGGTTTAAATTTGGCAAAAATAAATAGCATCCCTCCAATGACAACCCTATGTAAAATTCATTGGTTTTTCCTCAAAATTTGAAGTGATTCAAGTAAGCTAGTTCTGGGTTTTTTCTACTTCTTTTTCCTCACTTTTTTTACTGGGAATTAAAATGCAATTGGTTTCCAATTGGGTTCCAATTGGATTCAATAGGATTTCAGTTGGATTTTCAATAGGAAAGGTTGTGGTGTTACGGCTAAGTCACGTATAAAGCAAGCTTTGATAGTGTATTAAAGTTTAATCAAAAAACTCAACTGCACAGAAATATAAAGTAACCCCCCCAGAACAATTATTGCACTTTTTATAAATTAGTCAGTAAATTTTAAGCCAATTGGGTAACGCTGTGCTGGTAACACTGGATTATTTTTTGTTAATAGAAGAAGTTTCAATAGCAATATGCCCAAAAAAGAACTTTTTCGTTTTCAAGCTATGAATGCCGAATGATTTTTAATACTTCGGGGGTAGAGTCAAGTACCCTACTTGCTTATTAGAGTGCCCCTCACTTGTCGTAAATATTTATTTAGGGTGGCCCTTAAAACTTGGATTTTTTTACATTTTATGAATTTAACGCATTATTTATGTTAATAGCTACAAAATCAATGTTTTAATGCGTTGAATAGTTAGTTTGGGTAGTAACCTTCCATTTTTGGTTTTTGTTGGAATGATAAACTAAAAGAACAAAGTGACAACAACAAAACTTTGAAGTAAGAAAATACTACTTCTAACATTAAGCGCGGCACAAATTGGGCTGAATATTATGGCTTGCAATGTAACACAGTTGTTAGTGGCATCAAAATCTAAAATGCTGCGGTGGTGCGTGGCGATCGCATTTTTCGTTTACAAGAAAATTAGGAAAATGTAAAAAAGGCGAAAAAACGAAAAAAGGGGTTTTTGACATTCATTCACGTATAACTTTTGAAGTAGGAGTGTTATCTTCAAGCACCACCGCAGAATTTTAAATATTTTAGTCATTAATAACTATGTTGTCTCCCAAGGCATAATATTCAGTCGAATTTGTGTCTTTTTAGTACCAGACTAAAATTTAAGTTCTCACAATAAGGATCCTTATTGTGAGAACTTAAATTTTATTAATTGATTAAGAAAACAGGGTTAATTTAAAAAAAAATGTCTATTGAACGTCGGTATGGCCTTAAAGTTGACGTTGCAAAATTTGTCTTACCTGTTCATACGTCTTATTGACGTCTATCCTAATTCTACTGTTTTTTATTCATCTGTTCTGTTCAGTACAGCTAAAGAATTTGCACTCTTATGAAGATCTCTTAAAATTTAAATAATAAAATAACTTGATGTTTTTAAAAGTATAAATAATAAAGATTTCTGTTCAATACAATTCTAGTAAAATAACTAAAATTTTTTCCGCAAAACTAAAAATGTTATCTTATAGATCTTTTCTTTCTTAATCGGTTATTATTTATCCGATTTTCAATTTTTTTTTTTGTTGTAAAGGTATTCAAATTACTTTTCTAATTGTTGAATATTGTAAGTACAAATTATTGCCGCTAAATGCATCAAAACACCCTGTATTTGCAAATATTTTGAGTTCATATGTTCTGCAACAGTACTCGCCATATGATTTTGTACAAAGTTGCCAAAAAACATTTGGTCGAATTCTGGAAATTTAACGGTCAAAATTATGATTTTCTTCAATAACCAAAAAATAACGGTAATTTTGTAAATAACGGAATTATAAAAAAGTCGAGGAACAAAACTTGCTTCTGATACCCAAAAGAACCATTTTCAACAATAAAAAAGGTATTTTTCGCAAAAAGTCGATTTTGGCGTATTGCTTAGTATGTTTACATACAGCAAAACCTATAATAACAATTTTTAAAAGTAGGAAAAGGGGGTCTTATTTCCGTTTTCCTTTTCAGTTCTTTATAAACTTTCTTATCTCCAATTGCAGCACGCATGTAGGTAACTTTATATACTCTGTGCAAGTAATATAAAAATCTTTCCCTACTAAGTAGCAAAAAGAACTACCGCATATTACAATAAAACGTCTTCGAAATAATTTTCTACTGTTTTTTTATTTATTTAGTTGTCAATAGTAAAAAAATATTTTAGAAAATGAAGGTGCGTAAAAAAATTTATATAAAATAAAATAAAAAAATTGAAATGTTGTTTTTTAGGAAATGCGGAAGCAATTCATAGATGTGATTTAAAAAGTTTAACACATTTGTTTCGATTTTACCCAAAAAAAAAGTAAAAAATGCCATTTAACCATGAATTTTTTTTTAACTTTAAGAGGCTTTTTTGCGTTTAATTGAACGTACCTGCATAAACAAAAGAAAATGTATATAATGCGCAAGTTTATCTTTTTCTTGAATTTTTAATAAAATAATGCTTTGGGTGGACGTGGTGCAATTATGATTAAAAAAGAAGCAATGTTACCAGACCGTTGGCCGCACTGGTATGCTGGCGTTTAAGCTCCGGCTACGGCTTGCCTTCTTGGGCTGGTTCTTGCCAACGCGTCTAGGCTAAAGTCCACCGCCACAAAAAAAAAATCATACCAGCACTCAAAAAAAGGAAGAGAATGGAGCCCGAAGGTGGATGAACGCGGGACAAAAGGAAAGTCAACGAAAACGCAAATTTTACCATTACCTACCAGCTTCTGCTGCGTCCTGCACTTGAGTTGCGCCGGCAGATGTTACGCCGACGCACAGTGTTCGATTTTAAAAATTAGAAAAATAAGAAAATAAAGTTAATTAAAAATTTAAGTTGTCCACACTGTTTGCAAGCGAAGGCCCAGGCTAGCTTAAAATTATATGATTCGTGAATATCTTTCAGTTTGTATGCTTATAACGGTACTCTGAATGACATGTTCAAAGAAAACAAATAAAAACACAAAAATACTGTGCATATTTTCTGCAAATTCAAAAGTAAATAGAAGGCGTTGTAGAAGCGATATTAAAAAAATTTTTCTATTCAATTGTTGTAACTTTAAAAACTAACGCACAAAAACATTTTATTTTCTGATAAATGGTAAGTTTTTTATTAAGTGTTGAGCTAAGTGAGTTTTTTTTACAATTATTAACAAACAAACTAACTTTGTCAGACGAAATCATTTGATTTCCATTCGTTTCACCACATCCATAAACGATTGCATAATCTTTCAACCTTGCTGTTATAGAATTTAAAAAAAATCCTGCCCATTAAATTTTTTTTTCAAAAGTACCCGCTCGCTCGAAGTATCTTGCAACATAGTGGACACTCCCGTCTAAAAAGGAGGGATACTATTGCGCTTAGATGAAGATAACTATTTATATTATGAGAACGTAAATTTTAGTTTGGCACTGGCTGGACTAATATTATTTCCTTAGTCTTAAGATTTGAAAACTTATTGTTAGTTCGCTAAAGCGAAGATTCAATAATTAAAAATTGTGCAAAAAAAAAAAAAAAAAAAAAAAAAAAAAAAAAGTACCCGCAGAGTGGTTTTTAATGTATTTCGTCAAATTTTTGCAGTAATTCAGCAACAACTATACAATTTGATAAAATAAAGGTTCTTGCTTCAAACTTGTGTTCTAAATTTGAAACAAAGTGGCAACAGGCCAACAGAACAAAGCCACGATTTTTCCATTATAATAACGATTGGTTAACAGGCGCAATTGATTATTCATGTTTCACATCAACTTCTGTTGCACAGGGTATTACTAGAGGCAGAGGCAGGCCAAATAAAAACTTTGAAGACTGCAGCCATAGAAGTAAAGAAAGAAAATCAAAACATCTGGCAAATGTTGCAAGTAATGAACAATTATTCATGGCAGTAGAAATGCAAATACGATCAGCAGGTAAGCGTAATTCAGCGAGATTAGTCAAAGAGTTAGCTAGTGCTTCTCCAGAAAGAGGTTCTCATACAAAAAAAATAAATTACAAGAAAAAACGCCAAAATCTTTATCGCCTGATGAAGCATTGGCAATGATCTTGGTTTTGATTTGTCTACAAATAAGTATAGGTTGATGAAGCAGTATACAAAACACATTAACCGCAACCTTTATCCTTCTTACGAATTAGTTCGAGCTTCGAAAACATTGTGCTATCCAGAAAATATAAAGGTAACAGAATCATATGCTGAAATAAACTTAGTCTTTAATGGACCACACAATTTTAAGATTGTGTGTATCATACAATGACGTACTAACTGATAAGATAGGACCTTGCCACGAAGTTTCATTATTGTGTAAATGGGGATGTGATGGGGCAAATCAAAACCTTTATAAACAAAAGTGGATGGATAAGTTAGAAGAAGGCAATAGCAATGAACATGTATTTAGTATTTCTGTTGTACCAATTCAAATGTATTTTACCAATGAGAAAAAAGAGAAATCAATCGTTTATCAAAATCCAACACCTAATTCTTCACGCCTTTGTCGTCCTATTAAACTATTGTTTGCTAAAGAAACCACTGATTTAATAAATAAAGAAGTTGAATATATTCGGGATCAAATTGCAATATTGCGTCCAACGAAGGTTATTCTATTAACAACTAATGTCCAAAAGATTGTTTATGTTAAACCCAAACTATTTTTTTGTATGTTTGATGGGAAAATATGTACAGCTTTATCAAAATACAATTCATCGCAAGTTTGTTATGTTTGTGGAGCTAAACCTTCTGAGATGAATAACCCCTCTGCTGTTTTACCAAAAAAATATTGCGCACTACTCTTTAAGACCACTAAACCAAGAATAGCCATTTTAAAATTTTCGCACGCTCCAATATGTCCTCCTGGTAGGTATTCAGCATTTACCACATGTCCAGGAGCCATTTTCATTCTCCATTTTCGTTAGCTTAAAATAAACGTCTGCATACCCCATCAGCTGGTTTACACTGTGTTGTCGACACTAGCATATAAAGCATGGTGCACACGACAAAATTGTGAATCAAACTAATTTTTTTTTTGCTTTTTAGTTTGGCTTTAGTTCATATAATTTCATTTTATTAGAAGAAATTAATATTTTTCCGTTAATGTTGAAAGAAACTTTAATTTAAAAAAAAAGCTAATTTCCTACCGATACTAGCCGAGGAGAATGCATTTTTCAAAGCAGCTACGCAATTTCATCATCAGTACTCTTTGAATGGTAGTAGCGTCTTTTGGTTGTAAATATCACCTATTCAACTTACATGTAACAGAGAGAGGGCAACGGCATGACTGTTTTCCTTCTTTTTGTTTTTTTTTGTAAGTTAGGACGAAGTTTACTTTTCATATACACTAAGCTTTTTCTCTATTAAAAGTCTCTTCGGCAAAACTAACGGTCGAGCATCATCCATCTCACAGATGGAATGAAACACTTTTTATGATGGTATATTAATTTCGTCAACGACAAATGGACAGAAATTATTAATGATCATTTTGCACTGTGCCATGTGTGAGTTATATGCTAATTTTTATTTATTGTTGAACTAATTGTTTTTAATAAAAATTTTTGCTTTTTAGTTTGGCTTTAGTTCATGTAATTTCTTTTTTTAGAAGACATTAATATTTTTACGTTTATGTTAAAAGAAAGATTAATTTGAAAAAAGCTGATTTTTCTACCGATACTAGCTGAGTAGAATGCATTTTCGAAAGCATCTACGCAATTTCATCATCAGTACTCTTTGAACGGTAGAGTGTCTTTTGGTTGTAAACACCACCTATTTAACTTACATATAACAGAGAAAGGAAAACGGCATGACTGTTTTCCTTCTTTTTTTTTTTAATTTGTAAGTTAGGACGAAGTTTATTTTACTTGATTAACGGTCGAGCATCATCCATCTCTCAGATGGAATAAAACACTTTTTATTATTTTATATTTTACAATAGGTGGTAAATCATTTTAATTTCTTTTTTTTTGTCAACGACAAATGGTCAGAAAATATTAATGATCATTTTTCACCGTGCCATGTGTGAGTTATATGCTAGTTATCATTTATTGTTAAACTAATTGCTTTTAATACAAATTTTAGCTTTTCAGTTTGGCTTTAGTTGGCTTTAATTTCTTTTTATTAGAAGAAATTAATATTTTTGTTAATGTTGAAACTTTTATTAAAAAAAATCAAATTCTTCCTACTGATACTAGCCGCGTAGAATGGATTTTCAAAAGCAGCTACGTAATTTTATCATCAGTACTCTTTGAACGGTAGTAATGTCTTTTGGCTATTAAACTTACATCTAAGAAAAAGAAATTATATGAACTTAAGCCAAATTAAAAAGCAAAAATTTGTATTAAAAACAAATAGTTCAACAATAGGTTCATTCGTTTACTTTACCAGTAAAGTCCAGTAACTGAGTAATTTTAGGAAATTTCTCTCACTTAAAATTTTTGAAGTAAAAATTACGCGAACGAAAACTTTTTACACAAAGTTTACTTACTCAAAACAGCTGATAGATTAAAATTTATTGAAATTACTTGATAACTCGAAAAAATGCATTAAATTTTTTAAGCAAAAACAAGCTGACTTTTGTGGGTGGGGTTAACTTGGTTTCGGGGTTAAAGTCTACTACGATCACCACCACAAACAATGGGCTTGATCCCTATGCCAAATTATTTTTTTCAGAAATGCTCCCTTTACTTTGACCACACGAATATATGGACACCCAGCCAGACAAATATGCTTAAATTGGCTAAGGAAGTGATTTTGAGTCTGTCGGTATAATTTAAGTTGAGTTTTAGAATGTTCTTTTGTGCGTTACCTGGAGCAATACATACTGCTAGGGAAAGACTCAGCGTTAATAAAAAAGAACATGAATAACTGATTTTTGGTATTAATTGACTTCACCGTGTACTTAAGTATTCAGCTTAAAAAATTTAAATATTAAAAATAAAATGCCGCAACAAAATTAATTTGGATATTCTTAAATAGGTCGGGACCGTGTCATGGAAGTAGCTTTTAACAGAATTGCAAAATACCCTTTCCTTTCTCAAACATAAGTTAAGGGTGGAAAAATCTTGGCTTTTTTTTAACATTTGAACTTAGTGTTGTAACTAAGATATAGATAGCGTTAGTATAGTAATAGGAAATGGAAAAAAAGCTTTGGTTTAGGTGGTTTAAGTGGAAAAAACTTCGTGGCGACTCACCTTGCCGCATGGATCAGTGGGTTAAACGGCTGATGTTTACAACCAAATTAATAACTAACATCCGAACAAAGAGTACTGATGATGAAAATCGTAGCTGTTTTTCGAAAATGCTTTCTACTCGGCTAGTATCGGTAAAAATCTTGTTTTTTAATAAAATTTTTCTTTCTGAACTAACGCTAATAAAGTAGTAGAAACTAAAAATATTAATTTCTTTATTTGCAATTAAATGAGAATTTAGTAAAATATTGAACTTGAGCCTGAAAAAGAAAATAAAATTGTCTTAATTTGAAGCAAAATTATATATCTTCATCTTCGCTTTCAGATGACGACTCTATTTGGTACAATACTGAATTTTGCAAAACATATCTATATCTAGTTACATTTACTATTTCCCCTAAATTTGAGGTACTAGCTATTTCTCCTAGCTGTTCCATTGTTTCGCCTGTGAACATTAAATTATTTTTTATACCACTTTAATTTTTCTCGTTATTCAATTTGTTAGCTGTTTGCTTTTTCACTTTTTTTGTTTACATCAGAAAACATATGTTTTATTTTTCTAGAAATTTTTACTAATAAAATTTTGTCTAGTTAAAACTTTTAAATACTCAGAAAGACAACTGTCACTTTGCGCTCTCAATTTGTGTTCTCATTTACTGGACTTTGTGTAAACAAACGCAATCCAGTAAATATATTAAACAATTTTTAAAAACTTTGAGTAAATGAACGAACTTAATAAATTAAAATAAGCATTTTAACTCACACATAGCACGGTGCAAAAATAATCTTTAATTTCAGTACATTTGTCGTTGACAAAAAGAGAAATAAAAAGATTTACCCCGCTATTTTATAATATACAATAATAAAAAAGCGTTTCATTCCATCTGAGAGTTGGATAATGCCTGACCGTTTGTCAAGTGCTGCCGAAGAGACTTTTAATACAAAACAGCATAGTGTATATGGAAAAGTAAACTTTGTCCTAAATTACAATATAAAAAAGAAAGAAAATATATATTCCGTTTTCCTTCCTCTGTTACATTGTAAGTTAAATAGGTGATGTTCAATCTTTTAATTAAATAATTTTTATCACCCCAGCATATCCCATCTTCTGGAAGGAGATAACAGAATGTTACTTTGCGACTTCAATGCTCACCATGAGAGCTGGTATTCCCAATTACCAAATGATCCCCGCTGACCAGATAGACGAATCCGACTTCGCTGCGATAAACGAATGCTTCCACACTAGAATAACTGCTAGGTGCTCAAGCTCCCCTGACATTTCCATTGTCTCTTAGTCGCTCCTAGCCTATACCACCTGGCAAGGCCTAACAGCACTTAGTTCTGACCAAATCCCCATTGTGGTCACTGAAGAGAAGTCTAGCGACTTTGTTGAGCCCGATAAGCGTACGTTTGTGAATTACAACAAGGCCAACTGGCAAGGTTTCACAAACCTCATAGGCGAAACTCTTCGTCACTTGCCGCCCCCCACGTGCGCCAAAAGGGACGAAAAGGTCTTTAGGGACACTATTCTCATGGCGGCAACACGCTTTATCCCCGCAGGGAAAATCCCGAATGCGAGACCAGGTTTTCCATCAAATGCAGCACGTTAAGCCCAGCAGCGCGATTTGCTACGTGCTAGCAACCCAGCTGATGAGCGTATCGAGCAACTGACGGCCGAGATCTCAGATCTCGTGGACGAACACCGTCGCAATAAATGGTTGGCCCATCTAAACCAATGCTCAACGAGCTCTAAAAAGCCATTAAGGGTCTATCTGGAACAAAGGGCAACAAAAACCTTGCTGCTGTTGCGTTGGAAGGCACGCAGCACACCGATGCTAGTAAATACGCAACACAGCTCTGCAGGCAATTCATTGAACACCCTACCATGCAAAACCGAACCAAACGAGCGGTCATACGTGGGATTAAGGGGCTCACACGTGACCCTGTACCCATCTCATTCCCCTCCAGTAAAGTTGAGAACACAATCGCCAGATCGAAACCCTCAAAGGCGCTAGGTCCAGATGGCATCTCGATGCCTATGCTTAGGAAACTTGGCCCACTCTCCAACTGGTGATTCCAGATGTCTGGAAGATGTCGAGAGTTATTCCCATTCTAAAACCTGGTAAGCCCGCTACACTTGGAGAGTTATGTAGACCGATCTCCCTACTTTCACCCGTATCAAAGGTTTTGGAATCCCTACTACTACCCTCCCTGAAAGAGCATTTTCAACTCGCTCGGCACCAATATGGTTCCGGGGAAGCGCATAGCACCACAACGGCTTTGAACTTGATAACCAGCCATATTACAAACGGCCTTAATCAGCAAAGACCCAGTGCACGATCGTGGCCGCTTTGGACTTATCCAAAGCCTTTGACACGGTTGATCACTCCCTGCTGATAAGTGACATCTCGAACTCCACTCTTCCCAACGATGTCTAACGCTGGATTGCCGATTACCTATCGGTCAGACAAGCGTTTGTTAAGTTCAGAGGCCAGAAATCAAAAACTTGACTATGCCGCACAGTGCTTTGATCCCATATAGTGATGGGACAAAAAAAGAAGGAGTGGTCCCAGAGTTTTGAAATTTAGGTCACTAATATAAAATACTTTAATTAAGAAAAATTCAATTTCTTGAAAAAATCGGGCAAAGGACACGCCTACTGCCCATAATATAGAAAGAACGAAATTTTCAATTTTGGCTACATAACTGCACAGAAAGTTACAAATGTCCGCAGATCATTTACATTCCGTCCTAGTAAATTGTGTGATAATTTTTATTGGGATTGACGCAAGGACTCTAGGTCCTGTCATATATCCTTTTTCGCAAAAATGCTAAATCTATTACAAAAGTTATCCGGTTCTCATTAAATTGGGTGGTATGGTTATTATTATGTATTAAACAAATGTTAGTGCCAAATTACATTAAAATTTATTTATAAAAATAGAAAATAAAAAACAACTTGGCTAAAAATCTTCTACATTTTGATTTTTAAGACAACGGGAAAGAACAAAATTACAAAAAAACAAAATTAAATTTAAAATACGTATAAATGCGTTTTTTATTAATAATTTTTATTATTTTAAATAATTTATTAATTTTTTTATTTACAATAAATCATCTTCAGTATTTGACTCTTCCCAAGAAATATTGCCGCTCAATGAAACATTTGTCTCGTCGTCTTCAACTGGCTCATTATCATTTTCTCTAAGTATATGTATATATATCAATTTCTGCAAATAATACATTTTTTTTGGTCTTTTCATATACACCATGATTTTTTCTATTAAAAGTCTCTTTGGCAACACTTGACTCATGGTTGAGCATCATTCATCTCTCACATGGAATGAAACGCTTTTTATTCTTGTATATTATATAAAAGGGGGGTAAATCATTTTTAGTTTCTTTCTTTCATTCCATCTGAGAGATGGATGATGCTCAACCGTTAGTTAAGTAAAGTAAACTTCGTCCTAACTTACAAAGTAAAAACGAAAGAAAGACAGTCATGCCGTATCCCTTTCTCTGTTACGTGTAAGTTAAATAGGTGATGTTTACAACCAAATACACTACTACCGTTCAAAGAGTACTGATGATGAAATTGCGTAGCTGCTTTCGAAAATGCATTCTACTCGGCTAGTAGCGGTAGAAAAATCTGCTTTTTTCAAATTAAAGTTTCTTTCAACATTAACGGAAAATAATAATTTCTTTTAATAAAAAGAAATTACATGAACTTAAGCCAGACTAAAAAATCAAAAATTTGTATTAAGAAACAATTAGTTCAACAATAAATAAAAATTAACATATAAATTAAATTTTAATACCAATCTAAAATACCACTCACATGATTGTAAAATGTAAACACAAATATAATTAATATCATAAACGAATATTGATACTTAAAAAATGTTTTTTCACGTTCTCATCTCTTATTTGAAATTAATTAATTTATTAATGGCATTTTAATATGAAAACAAAACATAAAAAAAATAACACAAATCAAGGTGAAATTACTTTACAGGTGGCCTTAGGTAAGGTTAGGTTACGAAGGGTAGTGGCGAGTCCAAAAAGCCCGCCACCTTCAATTGAAGGCCCTTAGTCCCATTGTGAATCCCTTCAGAGGAGTCGAAAAGAAAAGAAAAACAGTAAGTCAAGCGATTCATAGGTAAGAAAAAGGATAAAGAAGCAATAGAACCGTCCGCAAGATGTCTAAGAAAGTCAGTAGTCCTAGGCTCTGAATCAGCTAGCTACCCAGCCACCCAACCTCCTTAATAAAGCCTATGATGCTCCCCAGCCCACTGCCAGGGACCTCAACAAGTCCATCTAAGAAGCGTCCTCCAAACCACCTCTGTCGGCGAATCTGCACCCAGGGCAGTGGCAGAGAAGATGTTTCACCGTCTCTATCTCCTCCTCGTCCCCGCATACCCTGCAGAAATCTGGAGGGTTCCTGTCCCATTTGTTCGTCCTTTATCTCACATCGCAGTGCCCTGTGAGAGTCCCAATAATCCGCCTCAGAAACCCCCTGCTCTCCTGTCCCTCCAGGTTTGGCCCACCCTGTCCGTTATCCAAGTCCCTATCAGTCCATAACAGAAACTCAGTGGTAGCCTCACCGGCTCACAACTAAGTTCCGTATTCCGGGCCGATCCCTTTCTCGCCAATTCCTCGGCAACCTCGTTCCCGGAAATGTCAAAATGACCCGGAACCCAGCAAAGCCTGACCCTGCGTGTTCCCCGTGATCGCTCTAAGAGCACGTCTGCAGTCGCCCACGAGTCTAGACCTGACAAAATGTCCCTCTAGAGCCTTAAGCGCGGCCTGACTATCAACGTAGATTGTTACGTCATCTCTCCCACTCGCGTCCTCCCCTATTAATTCCGCGGCCTTCATCACCGCCAGAATTTCAGCCTGGAAGATGCTGCACTCGTCCGGAAGTCTATAAGACCTTCCTTCCCCAGTGTCCATTATATGGACACCAGCCCCGGTGCCTAGCTCCATCTTCGACCCATCAGTAAAGACTGCACGCCCCTCATACAGCCTCTCTGTTCCCTTCCATGCCTCAAACACTACTTGGGGCAGGATCCCAAAGTTCCGCTACCATGTAGTCCGTCACACCTGACTGCCTCAGGAGCCGACCATCCACGACCCTTCCCAACATGCCGGCATGTCCCTCCAGACATACCCCACGCATACCTGACTCACTAAGTCTAAGCAAGCTCCTGGCCGCCATTCCAGCAACAAAGTCCCCGATGGGAAGAAGATGCAGTGTAGTGATCACGTAGTGATCAAGTAGTGTTTTTCTAAGAAAAATAGGATGAGTTAAAAAGGGAATTTTGAGTATTACTAAGCACTCCTGCCGCTTATAGTTCCAGCGTTCACACGCCGATTCAGTTGAGAATTAAAGAGAAAGTTTTTTAGATGCCTGTCAAATTAATTCTGATTTTATTAAATACAAACTTGCGCTTATAAACTAATCTTATGTTTATACAGCATAATTCTATTAAAATCAATTTTGTATTGATTTTGTATAAGCCTAAGTTCATTTGCCTGAAAATATATAAAACGTGTAGCAATCTAAGCATTTTTACAATATTGTCATTATATACGATAGTGAGCTTCAAAAATAACTCTAAAAGCATGTTTGCAATTAAATATTCTCAAGTATGTGCTCATGTTACATTTGTATACCGAATTGTGCCAAGTTCATTGACGTAATTATGTTCAATTGCTTAAAGAAATGTTTTAGCAAAATTTTTCTGACGGTAATAAAAGTAAAAATGAAATGAAATTAACAAAGTATTTAATAGTGTATAGTACACCCTAACCCTTTTAGATTTGGGTATTATTAAAAATAATAAGAAATTGATATTTTTATAAATGTATACGTATAAATGGTAACAATTATATATAACAAAATAAATTTTTTTTTATACATGTTTATTTAAAATATTTTTTTAACATATTTTTATGGATTGTTTTTAATTTAGAATTTTCCGTTTGTATTACTACATTTAAGTCATCTACATCTACTACTTTATATGGACCTTTATATGGTTTTTCATGTTTTCTTCTATTTTCAACTTTAACTAAAACTAAATCTCCTATTGTAATATCTATGCTATTTTGTTTAGACCTTGATTCTAATTGTCTTTTTGTTTTTACTTTTAAAATTAATTCATGTGCTCTTTTCAGTGAATAATGTAGTCTAGCTTTTAGTTCATTTGTGTAATTGTCAAGATTGTAAATTTTCTGTGGTTCTTTTAATTCGTCACTCGGTAGTCTAGGTAGCTTACCAAAAATGAGTTCAAATGGTGAGTAATCAGTATCAATGTTTGGTGTCGTGTTAAAAGCAAATAAAAAATATTGTATCCATTCGTGCCAATTTGCATCCTCCACAAAATTCAGAAGATACTCATTCAGAACGCAGTGGTTTCGCTCTACTGTTCCTAATGTTTCGTGATGGTATGGAGTTGAAAAATTTTGGTTTTTTTTTAATAATTCACAAATCTCTTTCATTAACTCATTTGTAAATTCTGTACCTCTATCTGTTTTAAGAACGTTAAACAAACCATACTTTAAAATTATTTGTTCCACTAGTGTTTTGGCTACTGTCTTTGCGTCTTTAGACTCAATGGGATGAGCAGTTACATATTTTGTCAATTCGCATTGGATAGTTAATATATATCTTAAATTATTTGATGGTCGTAACGGTCCAACTGTATCTACTACTACAATGTCGAAGCTATTTGTTGGCGTATCTGTTATTTTAAAAGGTTCTTTTGTATGTTTATACTGTTTGTTTTTTCGGCATGAATTGTGATATTCTTTAATTAATCTATATTGTTTTATGCTATCGTTTATTCTTCTTGGCATTCTATATATAATTATTTCGATATCTTTGTTATTCATATTATTATATTCTTCTTTTAATTTATCGGCCGTTAGATATTTAAAAATTTCATCATCATCATATAGTACGTACTTCTTGAGTTTCAAATTCTTTAATTTCAATAAAAGTTTCTCCATAAATGTTTCGGAAAACATAGGATTTTCGCTCTTATTACATAATATACGCGTTACTTTATCATTTGTCTCATGTTTTTGCTTAAGCTTTTTATCATATATAAATTTTATTCTCTGCAGTTTCTTAATATCATTTATTGACGTGCATTCCCACATATAGAGGTGATCAGTCTCCTTTTGAGATTTGCCGTTCTTTTCATTTTTTAATTCATTTTTCTTATGTAATTCATTTTGTTTAATCATGCCACGTGTTATTGCTAAAGTTTTCTTTTCTTTTTCATCAATATAGATTGGAATCATATTTCTCAAAATTTCGGAATTTATTTCAATACGTGATAATGCGTCTGCATTCGTGTTATTTGCTCCTTTCTTGTATAGTATACCAAGTCATAATCTGATAGTTCGAGTCTAATTCTAGTTAGTCTTGAGGATGGGTTTTTGTGAGAATATAATGCAATGAGTGGTCTATGGTCTGTCACAACAGTAAATTTTCTTCCGTATAAGTATGGTCTAAAGTATTGTATCTATTTTGATTTGTGTTAAAATTTTGTCTTCTTGTAATGTTATATCTATTATTTTCATAATTCCTGTTTTTAATATTACTGTTGTTATTGTTCTGTCGTCTTTTGTCACTTATGTGAAAAATTTTTAATGAACCTGTTGCCTGCAGTAATCTTTCCTGTGTGCTGGCAACTTCGTATGCCTGTGCTAGTGTTTTAGGTTGTGCCGCAACTACTGCTGTTCTAATATTTTCTTGTAGCCCTTCCTGGAATGTCTCGAGCGCTAATTTTTTATTCATCGTTCTAATTGTAGATCGTGCAATATCATTTGAATTTTCTCTTAAATCTGTGAATTGTACTACTGTTAATTCTGCGATTAATGTATTTATCTTGTCCCTATACCCTGATACTGTACCTTTCTGTCGAGTATTTCTGATTTCTGAATGAAGACAACTGGCAGTTTTTGTTGGTTTAAAATTTGTGGATAATGATATTTTTAGTTCGCTAAATGTGTTCAGTATGTTCTGTGTTATCAAAATGTTTCTAACCTTATCACTTAATTTAATGGCTGTCACGTATTTTATTAATTTCGATTTACCCTGTTCGTTAAGGTCATTGTAAACCATTTCCACCATTGAAAGAAATATATCAAAGTGTGTTGGTTTTCCGTCAAATGTCGGAATTGTGTCTGAAGCTTTTTTGCTGTCAAAGTCAGACATTTTTGGGCTTGTATATGGTATGTTGGAATGTTCCTCTAAAAGCTTAATTGCTGTTGTTTTTAATGTTTTAAATTCTTTGATTTTCTTTTCCTTTAAGGTTTCTGGTAGATATGCTATTAATTTTCCAAATTTTTTACTAAGTTGTTTAATTAAATTGTGTTTTTCTTTTATAGTTTCTTGTTTGTATTTTCTTCCTCTTGATTTTTTTGCATTTATTATTATTATCTGAATTTCTTAAAGAAAAATTAAAAATTTTTTTTTTTTGTATATATATTGTAGTTTTTTTTTTCTTTTTGCAAAATTAAAAGTTAGGTGGCATTTCTTACAATTTGTTTTTTTATATAATTTTTTTAAAATAGCCAAGTTCCTAATAATATAATGATAACTAAGAAAATTATTATAAGTTCTAAACTTAGTGTTATTTTGTTGTTGCTAATCCCGTAGCTGCTGTTTTGCTGTTGTAGATTTGTGTCAGCTATACCCATTGCTTTGATATTTCCTAGATATAATTGTGCTAGAGTTCCTTTGGTGATGTTTGCGATCTTCAACATTCGATGTTTTTCCACCCGATCTCCTTTAGTTCCTGTAAGTTAGCTATGAGTTTTTTTTTTTGGAGACTTGTTGATATGTTTATAATGTTTTGAAGTTCCTTACAACTTCTTTCAAAACGTCTTTTCTTGCCTCCTCTCTTTTTCTTTGTTTTCTTAGTTTTTTGATTATCGTAGAATCCTTTTAAATAATTTTTATATTTTTCTTGCCTTTCCTTATATTGTTGTATAGTGATTGGCTTAGGACCGGCTTTTTTAGGTGTAGCTGTGTACCTTGGTATTGGCTGGATGTTCTTTGTCACTGGCTCCGGATGGTTTTTTTCTATCTGGTCTTCCCACTTCTTGAATATTTGGTCAATTTCTTCCTTGGAAGTCATTGAATGGTGTTAATTTTTCGGGAGAATAATTTTTTTTTTAAAAATATTATTAATATTTTTATATTATTAATATTAAAATCCAAATTTAATTTTAATTTTTAAAACTCGCAGGATATTTGTTTCGTAGGATTTAAATTTTGTTCGCAGGATCTAAGATTTTATCCGCAGGATCGCCATGTAGTGATCACGTAGTGATCAAGTAGTATTTTTCTAAGAAAAATAGGATGAGTTAAAAAGGGAATTTTGAGTATTACTAAGCACTCCTGCCGCTTATAGTTCCAGCGTTCACACGCCGATTCGGTTGAGAATTAAAGAGAACGTTTTTTAGATGCCTGTCAAATTAATTCTGGTTTTATTAAATACAAACTTGCGCTTATATACTAATATTATGTTTATACAGCATAATTCTATTAAAATCAATTTTGTATTGATTTTGTATAAGCCTAAGTTCATTTGCCTTAAAATATATAAAACGTGTAGCAATCTAAGCATTTTTACAATATTGTCTTTATATACGATAGTGAGCTTCAAAAATAACTCTAAAAGAATGTTTGCAATTAAATATTCTCAAGTATGTGCTCATGTTACATTTGTATACCGAATTGTGCCAAGTTCATTGACGTAATTATGTTCAATTGCTTTAAGAAATGTTTTAGCATAATTTTGCTGACGATAATAAAAGTAAAAATGAAATGAAATTAACAAAGTATTTAATAGTGTATAGTGCGGCGCATAATTATATGTGCAAACTCTACAGCAGAATGATATCCAGCGCTGCCTGTGGTGTACTTTTCCTGGTCCCTGTAATGCCCAGTACCGCACATCTCTGGACCTTAGTCAAGAGCTTTCCCATGTCGGCCCTTTCGAGGGCTCTCTACCATACAAGGCAACCGTACGTAAGAACTGGTCTTACAACGGATGTGTAAATCCAATTTACCATAGCCGGCTGTAACCCCCAGTTCCTACCTATGGCGTTCCTACCGGCATAATAGGCATTGAGAGCCTTCCTTACCCTTTCCTCTGCGTTCGCCCTCCAAGACAACTTGCCATCCAGGACGATACCCAGAAACCTGGCCCTATCCGCTAGCTCCAGCTAAACCCCGTCAAGCCCTGGCAGCTCAAACTCTGCCACCTTGTACTTCCTGGTAAAGAGAACTAGCTCTGTCTTCCCTGGGTTTACACCCAGTCCCTTGTCCCTGGCCCACGTAGACAAGTCGGATAAGTCTGCATTACCTCGCTCGTAGTGGACACGAATTTCCCCGTCACCAAAACCACGATGTCGTCCGCATAAGCCACTACTTTGATTCCCTTTGAGTCAAGCCGTCTTAATACACCGTTGACTACCAGAATCCACAGCAGTGGCGACAGTTCCCCTCCCTGTGGCGTTCCCCTAACCGCACCCCTTTTCAGACGCTCATTTCCCGCCTCAGAGTTGATTATTCTGCTACCAAGCGCAGAAAAGATCCACTCAATAAGGATGCCCTGAACTCCCACTTCCCTGAGTGCGTTCCCAATGGTCTCCATTGCAACACTGTTAAAGGCTCCCTTAATGTTCAGAAACGCGCCCAGTGTGTACTTTTTCCTGTGCAACACGCGCTCTATGAACCCCGCCACATCATGAAGCGCACTCTCAACAGATTTACCCCTAAGGTAAGCATGCTGAGCATTACTAATGACGTGCGTATCAATCGTATTCCTAAGATAAAGATCGATCAGCCGTTCTATCGTCTTCAATAGGAAAGACGATAGACTGATCGGTCTTAAATCCCCTGGCTTCGAGTGGCTGGCCTTTCCAGCCTTGGGTATGAAAATCACCCTTACCTCTCTCCACCTCAAGGGTATGTAGCCTAGTGTAATGCTAACAGCAAACACCCTCGTCAGGAGCAGCAATCCCTGCGTCGAAAGATTCTGTAGCATACACGGGTGGACACCGTCCAGTCCCGGTGGCTTATAGAGCTGGAAGGTATTTACCGCCCATTTTACCCTATCAAGCGTTACAAGGTCCTCTGCCGCCCCTGTCATATCTGCTGTCCCTCCTTGACGTGCACACACGCCACCAGATAGCTCCACTGCAGTCGGTACCCTGCACCCTCGGAAATGTGTACTCATCAACAATTCAAGGGTCTCCGAGCCAGACTCCTTCCACGAGCCATCCGTTTTCTGAATGTACCCAAGTCTGCTAGGACCCTTGAATAGTATTCTCCTGAATCTTGACATTTCGTTCACGGAGTCGATAGACTCACAGTACATCGCCCATGAATCCTTTTTCGCCTTCCTGAGACCACTCTTGTACTTATTGAAGGATACCCTTTACCTTCCTTCTTACCATGGTCCGCTGCTCCCTGGTCCACCAGCCTGGCTATTCCCTTCTGCCGGAAAAACCTCCGGGCATGCATGTTCAAAGCCCTCTCCACTATAGGGGGCCTTCCTGGGGCCCTCGAAATTCATACTAAAGGTGATTCTGCTATGGTCCGAGAAGGAATAGTCATCCGACACCCTCCATTCCCCTACAAAATCCCTACCTACATTGGTGAGCGTGAGATCTATAACTGCCTCTCTATCCCTATTCCTGAATGTCGGCATGTCACCCCTATTACATACATAAAGATAGCTGCCAGTTATAAAATTATACACTGACTCACCTCTCTTATTTATGTCCCTGCTTCCCCATTGAGTGTGATGTGCATTTGCATCGTAGCCGAGCACCAGATTCCATTTTCGTCTTCTCGCCTGCCCGACCAGCCCTTGCACTTCCAGACCTGGTGGATTCGCAGCCTCAAAAGGCAAGTACACCGAGGCCAGTGCCAACGTTGGCTCGCCCTTGACCTCTCCTAAAACGACGATTACGTCACCAGAGCTAAAGGGATGAGAAATTTTAAAATTAAGCTCATTCTTTACCAAAATACACGTTCTGTAACGTACAAAATTCATAAACTACTACGACAGTATTGCCGTCATAGGAGATGGTGCTTTCAAACAGAAATTAAGGGAACTGCGGGAGCCATTGAATGCCACTAGCGGTCAGTCGGGGGGTGGGTTCTTGTTCACCTTAACAGTTTTTTCCTATGTGAGTTACGTTCATAAATAAAAATTATAGACTCCCTACATAACAACAATAATCGATAACAAAAAAGATGGAAACTTGACCGACTTACATCGATTACCACGAATTAAAACCCTGATATTGTTTGTTTCATCCCAAGATGGGTCTGGGAGAATCGCCTCAAAACCCTCCCTGCCATATGATCTTAGAAGGCGAATGTTATCTAAGATCCCTTAACGTTCTACACTTACTTTTCTTACCTCAGGTACGGAAACCTTTTAATAATGCTTTAAAAATTCATACTTCGAATCCAAGTGTATTTCCATCAAAATCAAATAAAATCAAACAAATTCTTCATAATACAAACTATAGGTTAGATTACAGGAAAACAAATAGAAAATATCATATCAAAAAAATATATACATATATATATATATATATAGTAGACATAGATAGATGTATCCCTATATAGATTTCAAATTAAATAAAAAAAATTGTGGAAAAAAATTCAAAAAAAAAAAAGAATTCAATCTTAGAATTACTGCAATATTATCTAATTTAAGTTATGTTGAAAAAGAATTTTATTTGCTATTTAGTTCGACACGCCTGTGCTTGTAAAATACAATAATATATAAATGTAACACAAAAAGTAGGTAATGATCATTACCATTCATACATGATCATTAACTTTAAGTTACTGTATTTGGTTAATTTATTGATTGTGTTCTTTTCTTTTTCAATGATTGATAATTATGAATTACTATGTTCGCAATTCTTGTTCTTTCTTTTATGGATTTCACGTTTTATTAATGAAATACATAATATAGTCATTCACTTGATAAGAATGAAATACAAAAAAAATTTTACAAAAACAAATTGATTAGGAAACCGATCATGTTATTACTAGAATTGCAAGTTTTTTTTATTATTGTATTTTACAATCTAGTTAAAATTAATTTACGTTTAAAAAAAAGGAAGATATATGCAAAACAATAAACAAATATAAGAGAAAAATTAAAAGACTCACCAATGTAATACTGGAACCGCTGATTGATGAGGCCTCGTCAAACTGCTGGTGTTATTGGTTGAAAAAGTTATAAATGGACTTCATTGAGATATGATTTTTTCTTTTGTTTTGCACACTTTAACTTAGGAAAATATTATTTAAATAATATAATTAACATTAAACTTACTTCATAAATAAAAAAAATTTTTTTTCTTGCTGTGATATGCTATGTGCAATATAGGTTAAGTTTTCACACTATTGTTTAAGGGTGATGTTCCCACTATTACTTTCTTTACGATTTAATTTAAATTTTTTTTTTCCTTTTTAAGGGATACAATTCAATAGGTTATTAAAATTGATCACCTCTACGGCAGACTTAGTATAAATTTTGAAATATGAAATAGGTGAAGAACTTAACCTGGCACATCTTACGTACTAAATATTCCACGAATTAGTAATGAGGAATCCTGCTATTCCTGGACCTTTACCTAGTCTAAACGATGATCTGGGGATGCAATTCCACTGGACTCCAGCCAAGTGAATGCACTTTGAGACGTTTTTGGTTGTTCTTTGTAGTTTGTTTTTCTTTCTTTCCTCTACCTAGTTAAGTGTTCAACAACTGCTATGTGAATGTTTATTAACATCAATAGTATTTCTTCTTTGGTTTCACGTTTGGAGAAGAATTAAATCAATAAAAATGCGTACAGTGGTGGCAAAAGAATCAGTACCAATTTGTAAAATACTAAAAAAATTTGGTTTTTACTAATATCCTTCTAATATGATATTTATTCTTTTGTTGTCTCTGCGATGTAAGTGTTCTGGAAGGTCAGTTTATGTTTTCACGATTTGTCCAGAATCTGGAATAAATCAGCCACCTTGTTTAAGAGCCGCACTTCAGTAGTATGACACTTTTGTTAAAAAAAACATTTCTATTTATTTTCATAGGTACATTATGAATATTTAAAGCACTAATTTTGTTACCTGATTTATTTGGTTTATAACCAACCCGTGTGAAAAAAATTGCTAATTATTATAATTTTGGTGGAGCCACTATGTATAAATTTTTCTATTTTTTTTCCTATTACATTGATGTTATCACCTTGACGTCCAAATTAGAAAAGACTTAATCAATTGGTGTAACTGAAAACCACATTTTTTAGTATTTGACAAAAAATCTATTTCCGCGTTTGCATGTGTCAAACGTAAGTGTCAATGAGGCTAACTCTTTGCTACTATCAAATGCAACAGTGAGTGGTGAAAAATCTACCGAAAACTTTTCTGTTACACTTTAAATTTAGGTCTTGAAAATTTAAGTAACTGTATATACGTAATTTGTTTGTTTTACAAGGAAAAATTAAAAATTCTAACGAAATTGATTATTTGAAAGTTACTTACGATTCTTATTGTAAAAAAAAAATATTTTCAGGCTTTTTTATAAATAGCTACATTACAAACCGAAAAATTTTTGTTTTTTTTTTTTAAACAACAAAATTAGACGGAGAATTTATTACTAAGCTCTTATATCCTTTGCGTGAAAAGTTCCTATAACTTTGCCATTCTGATCTTCTAAAACGTAGCAATTACTTCCGACTCTTTCACGAATTTTCGCCTTAAGGAACATAGGAGCTAGCTTAGCGCTAAAATTTTGGGAAGAACTACTTTGAGCAAAGTTTCGGCGGAAAACCTGCTGTCCTACTTTAAAGGTTATTGGTCTAGCTCTCAGATTATAATTATGTTTATTAGTTTCGTATGCGGTTTTTATGTGCTTCCTAATACCTTTTCTACTCAGTGTCAAATAATCTTCTTTCGCAAGGGGATTTAGGGGTTCTTCTAAAAGTTGCAAATTTCTACACAATTCATAAGATGACCCATGCGTCATCATTTCCATGCCAAATAGAGCACGATACGGAGAACTTTTAATACTCTGATGGTAAGTATTTCTCAGTGAACAGCTTATGGCGCTAATATTCTCATCCCATTCTGTCTGGTCGTGTTTTAGAAATGAACGAATCCCTGATATTATAGAGCGATTCACCCTCTCTGAGGCATTTGCCTGGGGAGAATACAATGCAGTCAATATGTGGGTGATTCCTAATTTGGTCAAAAATACTTTAAACTCATTCGCTCTAAACTGTGATCCATTATCGCTTACTACGAACTCTGGGATACCATATACATGAAATATGTGGCTCAAAAGAAAATTTTGAATTAATTTGGATGTAAATTTTTTAAGTGGAAATAGCCAGTGAAATTTAGATAGATGATCTAATACAATCATTAGTCCTATATAGCCATTTTTACTGCGTGGGTATGGTCCCAAAAGATCTATATATATTCGCTGAAAGGGTCTTGTAGAAACCGCGGGCTGACCCATTTCTGGTCTTAATTGAGAATTTGGGGCTTTAATCTGTTTGCAAGTTTCACAAGCACGTATAAAATCACGCACATTAGTCACGATTCCTGGCCAGTAAAAATTTCGTCTAATTAAGTTCAGAGTTTTTGCCATACCACCATGAATTGTAATCGACTCATGTGCTTTTTTGATTACGTCCAGTCTTAGCTGCATAGGTACCCATAGCTTCCAAGCCTTTTGGTCTTCATCTAGCTCTCCAGAATAGTGGCAAGTTCGAATATAAACAAATTTATCCACAATTTTTAGATCTGGATATTTTGAAGCATTCTCCCGTAAGTTCCTCGTAGTCAGGATCACTAAAATGGGGTGAGCTTAGATCTAATTCAGGTTCCAAGATGTGGATATCTGCAATTTCGCCACAATGAATTCTACTTAAAGCATCTGGCACGACAAGATCTTTTCCTTTTCGATGGCTTACTGTAAAGTTAAATGGTTGTAGCTTAAATACCCATCGAGCTAATCTACCTGATAGGTCTGTTTGTTTCATGAGCCATACTAACGATGAGTGGTCAGTGATCACCTCGAACTCCTGCATTTCTAAGTAACATCTAAACTTTTTAACAGCTTCGATGGCGGCTAGGCACTCCCTCTCAGTCACACTATAATTCCGCTGAGCGGTGTTAAGTTTTTTTGACATATATGCAATAGGTTTCTCTGATCCATTTTCGTCTAATTGTACCAACACAGCGCCGATTCCGTAGTCACTAGCATCACAGTGCAAATTAAATTTTTTCTTGAAGTCGGGATTTGAAAGAACTGGGGTGGTAGAAAGTAAAGTTTTTATTTTTTCAAATGCCTCTTGGGCCTCTATAGTCCACTTAAATTTACGCTTTGTGGATAGTACCTCAGATATCGGAAAAACCTCGGTAGAAAAGTTTTCAATAAACCTGCGGTACCATCCCGCAATTCCTAGAAATCCACGCACTTGTTTGAGGTTTTTCGGGGTGGGCCATTTTATTATTGCCTCTACTTTTTCAGGATCTGTTTTGACACCTCCGTGGCCTATGATAAATCCTAAATATTTTACTTGGGTTACACAAAAAGAGCTTTTTTCAATATTCAGTGTAAGATTAGCCCTACGAAATTGCTCTGCAATTCTAACAAGAGTGGCTAAGTGGGACTGAAAATCCTCTGACACAATTATGAGGTCGTCGAGATATCCAAAAAAATTTTTAAGAAGATCAGGGGGTATAAGCTGGTCCATAAGACGGCACATTGTCTGGGGGGCTGTACAAAGGCCAAAGGGCATGACAACAAATTGGTACAGCGGCCTGCCGGGAACTGTGAATGCTGTCAGGGCCTTAGCATTTTCGGTTAAACCGATCTGCCAATATGCGTCTTTTAAGTCCAGTTTTGAGATAATGTTAGCTCTTGGAAGTCTGGAAAAAATACCTTCAATGTTAGGTAGTGGGTACGCGTCCTTTTTCGTCACCTGATTCAGTTTTCTTGCGTCCAAACACAGTCTAATTTTATTTGGTTTCACTACTAAACGCATAGGGGAACTCCAGGCCGAAGTCGATTCTTCTATTACTCGCAATTCTAACATTCTGTCTATCTCCCTATATATCACATTTTCTACGGCAGGAGATACAGGGTAAAATCGTTGTTTGATGGGTTTCGCATCCCCGACATCAATATCATGTTCTATTAATGTTGTTCTTCCTAAGCCTTGTTTCTCAAAATCTGGGAACAAATTTATTATCTCAGTCAGTTGTTGAAGTTGCTTAGAATTTAAAGGGTATTTATGTATAGCGGGTAGAGAATTTGTTTTTAAGTTCTCGGATACAATTTTGGCTGAATTTTCATTAGTGGACAACACGGATAAATCTGGCTCTATTGTACATATAGTTGGATTGGACGTAAGAGCAGAATCAAAAATGTCTGTGGCGAGGTCAAATGCCTTCCAAAAGTCTAATCCTAAAATAACTCTTTGTGAAATAGATGGAATTATTAAAAACTTAAGTTTATGCACTTGATCCTTAAATGCCACAGCTACCTCTAGTATACCTGTAGTTCTTTGGACTCTACCATCATCATCACCGAAGCTTTTAACGGACGGAAATCTGGATAATCAACAAAATCAACCGCTGCCAAGTCTGATCCAATACAGGATACGTTAGCACCTGTGTCTAAAAGGCCATATTCTACGAATTCTAAAAATTTTATTTTTGCATAAAACCGTTTATCACTTTCATTGTGAATTATAGCAGATATAATGCATTTATGTACTAATTTTCGGGATTTATAGTTCTTCTGCGTTAATATTTTTCACAGTCATTATAGTTTGCGAATTTGGGGACATTTTTATGGTGTTATTTTCGCTGTTTAGTTTTTTGAAATTGATAGTTTGTAAACCGAACAACGCGGACATTGAGGTTTGTAAACGTTCTTGGTGCCGCAACCATAACAAAAAACAAGTCTATCTTTAACACAGTCCATCCAATGATGTCCAGGCTCTTCGCAATTCCAGCATTTGGTTACGTTTGTTGTTTGTCGAATGGCATCAATAGATTGTTCACAAGAAAGTAGTCATTGGCTAAGAGATTTTCCCTCATCTGTACCAATTTTCTCAAGTGGGCAATGGAATATATCGGGACATACAACAATTCGTGCCTTATATCCGGGCGTAAATTCCTAGTGAGTATTTCCACTAATTCTGTTTCAGGAATTGGGGTTTCTAATCTGTCTAGCATTGCACATATATTTTCGTAAAATATTTCAAATGTTTCCCCAGGCCTCATTTTACGGTTTCGAACCTCTTCTCTAATTTCGAAATTAGACTTAAAATTTTTATACTGATACCTTAACGCAGTGCAAAAGTCGGACCAAACAATGCTGTCTACTTGTTTGTGGTACCTCCAATACCAATCCCGCGCTTTACCTGTCAAAAGCATGGGAATGTTTTTACAAATAATACTAAAATCCCCATTAAAATTTTCAGTGGTAAGGGATCTTACCCGATACAAAAATTCTTCCACAGTAAGTACATTAGAGGAACCATCGAACTTATTGTTCCAATTTTGCATAATGGCTGTAATTTTATCTATTTTTAAACTATAACTAGGGTCAATTACGTTATTTTCTGACAAGTTAAGTCGAGGCGCGTCATGCGTGTTATTCCGTGGAGCTTGTACGTATTGATTGTCGTATGCTCCATGTGATGGGTGATTGGGCCTTATATTGATATAACTATTTCGGTTTTGGTTTGATGGATTGGAACCAAGATTCATATTGCCTAATATGCGATTAAGTGTGCTCTCAATCATTCGATTGATCTCCATATAATCTAAATTTTGTGTCAATTGTTGATTATTATTAAGCTGAGAAATATTTTCAACTACATTTCTTGAACGAGCATAGGTTTGGTTCACTTGCGGACTACGAATTCTTTCATCTGATTCGATAACTACATTGCCCCTCTACCCCTACCACGATTTGAATTGCCTTGTTTAGGCTTAGGACTATTTTTAAGTACATGGGTATCTAGTCTTTTAACCACTAAATCTGCATACTCGCAAGAACAGTTACAATATGGACATTCCGCTGCCTGCGAAAGAGCATATTCGATACAGTTCCTATGAAACTCGTGATTACAAGTTGCTATAACTAAAATATCCTGGTTACTTATGATAGCTTCCTTGCAAATTATACATTGATTACCTGCGGCTTGTATATCGGTTTGCGAACTATCAGTTTTTTCCTGAGCCTTTTGTGGGGTGTGTATCAAGGACATTTTATCTTCAATTTTGTTGACTTAAAAAAAATCTAATATAATAAGTATTCTATAATTTCCGGTTTCCTTCACGGTTTTTTTTTTTTGTATTTTTCTTCCAACTATGATTTACCAACAATATATGAGTTGATTCAATAATTTATTAATAAGTTTTAAATTAGTTCAATTCAGTTTCCGTTTTGTATGAGGAATTAAGTAAGTGCGTACTAAAGAGTTTTAATTCGTATTGATATATTAATTTATTTTAAACAATTACCAACATATAAGTGTTACCAGACCCGCAAAAAAAACTGCAGTATGGAATGCGGAAACTACAACCTTGGACACAAAATCGCATTTAGCAAAATTTATGTAATTCCAAACGTAATAAGAATCCTTACACCTAACTACTACAAATTTATATATACGATTCTTATAAGGACTATTAGAAGAAATAAATAATAGCAGTGATCAAAACCTTCCGAAGCAAAAAGTTTTTTTAGTTGACTTTTTGGTCAACAATCCCGGCGTAATACGCCAACTTGATGAAAATCCGAAAAAGTGCTAAAAAATATTTATCTCCCAGAAAGCATTAAGTACTGTAGTGTTAGACTTCCAATAATTTCTCACGGCTATATTGTCTAAAACAAAAAAAAAATTATGGAGCAAAAAGGTTCAATTCGAAAAAAAAATAATTTAGTGGATAAAATAATATCTATCCATTGCCTTTAAAGGGAAAATTTTATGAAACCTTCGCCCCACGTTGGGCGCCAATTTATGTAACGTACAAAATTCATAAACTACTACGACAGTATTGCCGTCATAGGGGATGGTGCTTGCAAACAGAAATTAAGGGAACTGCGGGAGCCATTGAATGCCACTAGCGGTCAGTCGGGGGGTGGGTTCTTGTTCACCTTAACAGTCTTTTCCTATGTGAGTTACGTTCATAAATAAAAATTATAGACTCCCTACATAACAACAATAATCGATAACAAAAAAGATGGAAACTTGACCGAGTTACATCGATTACCACGAATTAAAACCCTGATATTGTTGTTTCATCCCAAGATGGGTCTGGGAGAATCGCCTCAAAACCCTCCCTGCCATATGATCTTAGAAGGCGAATGTTATCTTAGATCCCTTAACGTTCTACACTTACATACTTTTCTTACCTCAGGTACGGAAACCTTTTAATAATGCTTTAAAAATTCATACTTCGAATCCAAGTGTATTTCCATCAAAATCAAACAAATTCTTCATAATACAAACTATAGGTTAGATTACAGGAAAGCAAATAGAAAATATCATATCAAAAAAATATATACATATATATATATATAGTAGACATAGATAGATGTATCCCTATATAGATTTCAAATTAAATAAAAAAAATTGTGGAAAAAAATTCAAAAAAAAAAAGAATTCAATCTTAGAATTACTGCAATATTATCTAATTTAAGTTATGTTGAAAAAGAATTTTATTTGCTATTTAGTTCGACACGCCTGTGCTTGTAAAATACAATAATATATAAATGTAACACAAAAAGTAGGTAATGATCATTACCATTCATACATGATCATTAACTTTAAGTTACTGTATTTGGTTAATTTATTGATTGTGTTCTTTTCTTTTTCAATGATTGATAATTATGAATTACTATGTTCGCAATTCTTGTTGTTTCTTTTATGGATTTCACGTTTTATTAATGAAATACATAATATAGTCATTCACTTGATAAGAATGAAATACAAAAAAAATTTTACAAAAACAAATTGATTAGGAAACCGATCATGTTATTACTAGAATTGCAAGTTTTTTTTATTATTGTACTTTACAATCTAGTTAAAATTAATTTACGTTTAAAAAAAAAGGAAGATATATGCAAAACAATAAACAAATATAAGAGAAAAATTTAAAGACTCACCAATGTAATACTGGAACCGCTGATTGATGAGGCCTCGTCAAACTGCTGGTGTTATTGGTTGAAAAAGTTATAAATGGACTTCATTGAGATATGATTTTTTCTTTTGTTTTGCACACTTTAACTTAGGAAAATATTATTTAAATAATATAATTAACATTAAACTTACTTCATAAATAAAAAAATTTTTTTTTTCTTGCTGTGATATGCTATGTGCAATATAGGTTAAATTTTCACACTATTGTTTAAGGGTGATGTTCCCACTATTACTTTCTTTACGATTTAATTTTAAATTTTTTTTTTCCTTTTTAAGGGATACAATTCAATAGGTTATTAAAATTGATCACCTCTACGGCAGACTTAGTATAAATTTTGAAATATGAAATAGGTAAAGAACTTAACCTGGCACATCTTACGTACTAAATATTCCACGAATTAGTAATGAGAAATCCTGCTATTCCTGGACCTTTACCTAGTCTAAACGATGATCTGGGGATGCAATTCCACTGGACTCCAGCCAAGTGAATGCACTTTGAGACGTTTTTGGTTGTTCTTTGTAGTTTGTTTTTCTTTCTTTCCTCTACCTAGTTAAGTGTTCAACAACTGCTATGTGAATGTTTATTAACATCAATAGTATTTCTTCTTTGGTTTCACGTTTGGAGAAGAATTAAATCAATAAAAATGCGTACAGTGGTGGCAAAAAAAATCAGTACCAATTTGTGAAATACTAAAAAAATTTGGTTTTTACTAATATCCTTCTAATATGATATTTATTCTTTTGTTGTCTCTGCGATGTAAGTGTTCTGGAAGGTCAGTTTATGTTTTCACGATTTGTCCAGAATCTGGAATAAATCAGCCACCTTGTTTAAGAGCCGCACTTCAGTAGTATGACACTTTTGTTAAAAAAAACATTTCTATTTATTTTCATAGGTACATTATGAATATTTAAAGCACTAATTTTGTTACCTGATTTATTTGGTTTATAACCAACCCGTGTGAAAAAAATTGCTAATTATTATAATTTTGGTGGAGTCACTATGTATAAATTTTTCTATTTTTTTTCCTATTACATTGATGTTATCACCTTGACGTCCAAATTAGAAAAGACTTAATCAATTGGTGTAACTGAAAACCACATTTTTTAGTATTTGACAAAAAATCTATTTCCGCGTTTGCATGTGTCAAACGTAAGTGTCAATGAGGCTAACCTTTGCTACTATCAAATGCAACAGTGAGTGCTGAAAAATCTACCGAAAACTTTTCTGTTACACTTTAAATTTAGGTCTTGAAAATTTAAGTAACTGTATATACGTAATTTGTTTGTTTTACAAGGAAAAATTAAAAATTCTAACGAAATTGATTATTTGAAAGTTACTTACGATTCTTATTGTAAAAAAAAATATTTTCAGGCTTTTTTATAAATAGCTACATTACAGTTCTTACCTTGTCTATCGCATACAGGTGGCCTTAACAGCACAGCTGATCTAGTATTGAGATTGATGTACCACAAAAAGAGGTGTGCAGATAACGTATTACCTCATCCTGCTGAATTTTTTTATTCATATTTCTTTATCATTGAATCTTTGCCTTTGGCGAACTTACAATAAGTGTTAAAATCTTAAAGCTAAATAATTTAAGTAAATCCAGCCAGTGCCAGACTAAAATTTAAGTTTTCAAATTAAAGTATAAAACATTTATAAAGGTTTTATCTAAGTGCCACAGTATCCCTTCTCTTCAAACGACTGTTTCGTGTATGCTGTAAGATGTTTCGAGCGAGCAGATTTTGGTGTATTTCCAACTTGCTTAAATACCTGTTCACATAGTTTAGGACTTCACGTTTAACTAGTTGAACTTGTAAATCCTTGTGGATGTTGCTATTTCTAACATACCAAGGAGCACCAGTTATCATTCTTAGTACTTTGTTTCGACGATGTTAAATTTTTTCTATATTGGAGGCGGAAGCAGTGCATCATAATTGTATCCCGTAGCACCAAATTGGGTTTAAAATCGAGTTGTAGAGTAGAAGTTTACAGTAGATGTAGCACAGAATTTCTACTAACTAGTCAGTGGATTTGGGCTGCTTTTAGTTTCATTTGTGTCAACTTTGTATCTATATGTGACTTCCACGTGAGACGGCGGTCTAGGTGAATGCCAAGATATTTTGTCCCAATTCGTTGAGGCACCGTTTGGTTGTTAATAAGAATTGGGGGTCACTTTCCTTGCGTAAAGTAAAAGTAACGTGGGTGCATTTTTGTTAATTTATTTTAATACCCCATAATTTTGCCCATTTTTCTACCTGGGTTACGTGTTTTTGCAGTTGGGTCGAAGCCTCTTTAGGGTCTTTATGAACACTGAGGAAAGCGGTATCATCAGCAAATGTAGACGTGTGCGTAAAACTGTTGGTTGGCATATCAGCTGTATAAATCAAGTACAGAATTGCACCTAATATACTCCCTTGAAGTACACGAGCCCCTAATATTTGAGCACAACTTAAGTGGTTTCCCTCTTTAATCATGAATTGCCTCCAAAAGGTTGAATATATTCACCGGTAGGTACAGCTTAAGCTTGCTCAGCAGGCCTTCATGCCAAACTTTATCAAAGGCTTGAGAGACATCAATAAAGAGCGCGGAGCAGTACTTCTTTTCCTCGAAAACTTTTCTTATAACCTGTGCCAATCTGTGGGTTTGTTCGATGGTACTATGTTGGCTCCGAAAGCCAATTTGGTGATTTGGAATACAATGATTGTCATTCAAGATCAAGGTCAGCTTGTTTTTAAGCAATTTCTCGAACAATTTAGACATAGTTGGCAATAGACTTTTGGCCTGTAAGACTCTGCCCTTGAAGGGTCTTTTCCAGGCTTAGGAATCATCTTTACCAAGGCAACTTTCCATACTGACGGGAAATGTTCGAGCCGTAATATAGCGTTAAAAATAAAAAGAGTTATTCTTTTTGCTATGCAAGGCAAAAGTATTTTGTTGCTTATTCCGTCAAAACCAGGCGCTTGTTTAGCATTTAGATTATTAATAGCCTTAACGACATCTAAGAGTTGGAAACGTATTTCCAAAGGACATCTAGCAACAACCGGCGGTAGTTTACTCACTTCAGTGAATGTATTTGGAGTGAACACATTCCTTAAATGTCTTGCGAGCAGATCGCACTTTTCCTTACCAGTTCTTGCCCAGGATCCCTTCAGATTTCTTAGGGGTGGTTTTGCAATAACGAGTCTTAAAAGACATTTATCTGATCGCCATAGTGAATAATTTGTCTGAGGAGTCGAGTCTAGTTCTTCGAGGTGTTCTTTAAGAGCAAATTTTTTAAATTGTTCGTACATTCTTTTAGCTTGGCTTTAAGTTGGGGTGATCTGTGCTTTTGCCGCTCTCTTCGGGCTCTTCTTTTTTCAGATAAAATCTGCTGCATATCGGCTGTAAAAATTCTGTTGTATTTGGGCTGACGGTAGTTAATGAAGCATGTTCAACGGTTTTTTCAATATTCTGGTTAAGGCTGCTTAGACAATTATCGATGTCTTCGGGAGTTTTTAGCGGATGGTCTTCAAAACAGTGAGTGCTGATATACTTTTTATATTTTAACCAATTTATTCTTTTGGATAAGAAAAAATCACTAGTTGCAATTTGGTGAGGACTGAAAATAGTGATTATAGTAGGTGAGTGGTCAGAAGATAAATTCAAGGAGGCTTAAGCTTCAAAAAAGTCCGGGGATAAACCTTTTGCCACGCCAAAATCTATAACGTTTGGAATTTTATTGTAGTCAGTATGCCAATAAGTTGGTTGTCCAGTAGAAATAACACAAAGTCCCATTTCAGACACGGAATCATACAAGATACGACCTGTCGTGTGCACCTGGTGTTATTATTTTAGTGTCGATAAAATGGTATCGATCAGCTGATAGGGTATGTAGACGTGAATTTTAAGTTAACGAAAATGGCTCCTGGACATGGGGCAAGTAGCTGAATACCTGCCAGGAAGACATATTGGAGCGAAGAAAAAATTTTAAAAATGGCTACTCTGAGTTTGGCGGTGAAAAGAAGTGGTGGTGCCTAGCATTTGTGTGGAGTGTTTTATAGGTTTTTTATTAAAAAAAAAATTAAAAATTAAAACAAACAAAAGACATCAGCAAAGAGTAAATAAACAAAAGAAACTAAATATGAAATAAAAGCTAAAAATGAACTATAAAATTAAATGCTTAAAACAAATATAAAAACAACTGAATTTTTAGAAATAAAAAAAGGAACTTTATTGGAAAAAAAAACTATTTAAAATAAAAGTATAAACTCAATTATGAAACGAAAACCTAAAAATAAATATGGGAATAAAACCTGAAAATAAATAAATAAAAGAACCTGAAAGAAAATTAATTAAAAGCTGAAAATAAATAAGAAAATGTATAATAAAGGCCTGGAAATAAAAGGAAAATAGAACCTGAAAGAAAAGTGAAAACTAAAAATAAATCGAAATAGAGGTTGGCAGGCGAACCAACAGTAACTCCATCATCACAGCACCAGCAACTCCACTGCAGTAGCAACGCCATTGACACCATCAGCCCCAACAGCAACGGTACAACCACCAGCAGCCAGCCAAGAAGCGTAATCCCTCAGGTCGCATTGCCCTGGCAGGAGTTCAGAGGTTTGGTCCGTGCCCAGGAGAGTGCCCCATCAGCCAAGCACACTTTGCTTGAAAACAGGAAATTAAGGTCAGATAATTCTGCCAGATTAGACCCCGACGACATTTAACGGACAAAGACGGACATCTGTGAAACCGACACGTACATATACATATATTTTTTTGTAACAGTAGGAAAACCTAGGCTATAGAGTGAGAAGTTAGGGTTGAGCTCAGGCCAAAATATCACGCGGTTGTTGAGGGGAAGTTTCCCGTTAGCCACATAGGGTTTCCTGAAAGAAAAACAAATATAAAATTATATATTTAGTTACGTCAGGCTCCTATCGTTTACCAATAAAAACTCCTTTTTTATTTAAATTAAATTTTAGTTTATTTTTTTTATTTTAAGGTAACTAAGTAACTAATTAGAAAAACAGGTAGGATGAAGCGCGTGTTGCTTCTATTTTTATTAAAAGACAAAAATCAATGAGATAACAGGGATTTGTTAGAGATATAAAAAGCAATACTATTCGAGTACTCTAGAAGTTGGTACACGTAGTGATGCCACAGCATTCCCCCGCCAGTGGAGGGTCACCTAAACCTCAGTGGTATCGTAATGCGCCTACCGCTTGTAGTTGTTTTAGGCTGCTCTACTTCAGGTGAGAAGGTGACGGATTTGTTTGTAGTTGCTGGTGAGTTGAGATCGTCTGATTCAGGAACTGGTTGGTCGGTATCAGGTAAAGTCTGTGCTTGTATGTTGCTCTCCGGGGGAGCCGATGGTACTTCTAGAGATTTATCATTCAGATCATTACGTAAAACAAATGCAGGTTTTAGACGGTCGACGCTTACGTTAGATTGACGGCCTCGGATCGAAATCGTAAAAAATTTGTCAAAGCGTTTTAGTACCAGGTACGGGCCGTCGTACGGGTGAGTAAGCGAAGGTCGTATGGAGTCATTGCGGACGAAAACGTGCGTTGTATTTTTTAGATCTTTTGAAACAAAAGTTCGGGGACTTGAGTGATGAGCAGTGTCAGTCGGCTTAAGGTTTTGCATACTGGCTCGAAACTCGGACACAAAATCGCTTGCAGAAACGGGAACCTTGGGTTGGTAAAAAAGTTCTCCAGGTACAGTTAGTGTTGTTCCATAAACCAATTCGGCTGGTGACGCGTTTAGGTCTGGCTTAAAAACTACTCGTAGTCCTAACAAAATCATTGGTAAATTATTGACCCATTTTGCTGTATTGTGACACAATATGGCTGCTTTAAATGTACGGTGCCACCTTTCGATGATACCATTTGATTGTGGCTGATACGGTGTAGTTCGGAGGTGTGTTGCGCCAATTGAGCTGATTAGTTCTGCGAATATGTACGACTCGAATTGACGACCACGGTCTGACGTTATTCTAGCCGGGACTCCAAATCTTGAGATCCAGTGCGTTAGCAGTGCTTTAGCAATTGTTTCAGCTGACATGTCGGGTATAGGAACTGCTTCCGGCCAGCGTGTAAAACGGTCAACTATCGTAAGGCAATATCGTTGTCCCTCACACAATGGAAATGGACCAACGATATCAATGTTTATGTGCGTGAAGCGTTCTTTCGGTGGCTCGTATTTTGTAGGTGTAGAGCGAGTATGACGTTGAATTTTCGACCTTTGGCACTGTAAGCAGTTTCGCACAAAAGATGCCGTATTTTTTCTGACCCCCGACCAACAGAATTTATCCGTTACCATCCTAATAGTTGCTCGGACGCCTGGGTGAGAAAGATCGTGAATTGTAGCAGGGATTTGCTGCCGAAACTCCCTTGGTATGTAGGGCCGAACACGCGTCGTCGCTGTGTCGCACACGAGTTTGTGGTCGCAACCTGGGACAGAAAAGTATT